>JAYESA010000016.1:8969829-9517715 GCA_036927795.1 Iris macrosiphon | reverse complement strand
CTGCTCCCCCTCGCGCCACCGACGGCCGGCGGCTCTTCCTCCACCGTCCTCTGCAACTTCCACCCCGCTCTTCCCGTCCATCGGCTGCTCATCCCTCCGCGTCTCCTCCAACCCGACCGGCGGCCGTAGCAGTTTCCGGCGGTCCCCTCACGATCCCCTCCGTCACCATCCCCCATTGCCTCGACTCCGGCCGAAGCCGCTGCTCCGAGCTCTTTCCGCTGCCATTCATCCCCGACTCCCCTCCATCTTATCCACCACCACAACCACCTACAAGGTCCGGCCACCCCCATCCTCCCTACAGCCGGCCGGCAACTCCCCCATCTTCTACACCATTCACCACCACCACCATCTTCTACACCATTACCTCCACCACCTCTCTCCCTTCCCGGCGGCCAACTTCCCACCCGGCCACTACTCCGGTCAGCCAAGTCCCGATCCGGCGGAGCCGACTACTCCTCCTCCTTGTTCTTCCACCCGCTGTGCTCCGGCGGCCCGTAGCTGTTCCTCCGGCGGCCGCTGATCACCCGGCGATCCTCCCATACAGTTTCCGGCGGCCAGCCACCAGCCTCTGTAAGTCTCCTTCTTCCCCTTCTTTCTTTATATATATATATATATATATATATATATATATATAAGTATATGTATATATATGTATATATATGTATATATATACATACATGTTAATTAGTGTAATTAATTTGTATAATAAATATAAGGTATTGTATGTATTTAAATAAATGGTATAAATATGTATTTAATTTAATAGTATATATAATATTGGTATATATATAATTTGTATAAGCTAGTATATGTATTTGTATATAATTAGTATATATATATGTTTAATAACTATTTATTTAATATGTATAGTATACCTATATACATTAGTATATGAATGCTATATGTACAAGTATTATTTTTAAATAAATATTAACATATAAATAAGTATATCAATTATTTTTATTAAATTATATAATTAAGTATGTATTTAATTAAGGCAAATGTATATACCACGTATTTGGTATATGTATTATTTTTGGTAAAAATGTATAAATATGTAAATTGTATATTATTTAATTATTAGAAATCAATTGTATAAGTATAGTATATATTTAAATAAATTCTATAATTAAGTTGGTATATATATATATATATATATATATATATATTTTGTATATATATATATACTTGATATATTTTCAAATGTATATTTTGTACATACATTTAATATATTTATATATATATATGATTGATATATATATATACTTGTGCTACTATATGTATTTTAAATATATATATACATAGCATATTTTTAATATATATTTAATTGGTATATTCATCTGTATATAGTATTGTATAATTTAATTGGTATAAATTAGTATATAAAAATAATAGTATACGTACTATTTTTTGGTGTATATATATAGATCTTTATTGTTCAATTGACATAGATATATATGTGTAGGTATATTTTTGTATAAACCCTTAGTACGTTTTTATAATATATACATGTATACTTTGTAGTTGTATTTAATTGGAGATATGGTTGTATGTACATACAGGTATTAGTTTTATTTAAAGTATATATATATTTTACTTATATCTATTATTATAATTAAGGGATATTAAGATATAGTTGGCCTATCTAGTAGATGACCCCTACCGTACCTAGCGCAGCCCTAAGGCCAGTGTATTTCTATTGTGTGTTAGGATAGCTTCTGATACAAATGTCATATTGTGTTATGTTTATAGGACTGTTGGGTTACCCAAGGGATACTCTGGAACAGGACATCCATAAATACCAGCTAAGGACCGAGGCAAGTACATTCTCTGATAATTTCCAATTCTTGATAATTTCTATAAATTCAACAATCATGAAATGTTACATCTGAATCTTTGACACTGTGCTACACGGACTAGTATAGCTTGGATCTGCAGTCATGAGATGTTACCTTGATTATCGTATTGACATTGTACACGACATGTATATTTAGACATCGTACATGATAGACTTGACTTGCTCGTGTATCGTGACATGTCATGGTTGGATCCACAGTACTAGTTGGGGCGGGGAAGTAGTTAGTAAGAAATGTGATCATAACCTCTTATTGTAGTATAGAAAATTGTAAGTGTTAATCATGCTCTTCACCCATGATTAGCCAGGCCAGTAGCTATCGTACATGTTCCTAAGCCGATCACATTTTGAAACTACTATTTCAAACACGTAGAATAGATTACAGCTCCCTATTTTATCATATACTACATCACCCGTATATGATACTGTTTCTTGCTCTTTTTATTTCCATACATGCCCCGACTGTAACATATTGCCTGTCTTTCTATATTACCTGTCTCTCTTAAATTGCCATTTCAATTATTTCACTGTCTTCTCAGTAGCTAGCATGACATGTTTTATTGTATTATAGACATTATCAATTAATGGAACTGTTATTTGAGATTGTGCTTTGCTCCTTCCTGACTGGAAATATTTTTCCAGACTATGCCTTAGAGGACCGCTGTCCGACACTTTGTGGACCTTATGGTGAGTAGCTGCAGACTTGATAGTAGTTGTGATTCCAGGAGGTCTAGCTGGAAATTACTATTTTAGTTAGTTCTTTTAACAGTCTATTTGGTACCGGATTTGTCTCCGGCATTTTAATGATTCTTGGATATTGTTGAGTTAGAATATTACTTGTGGATTTGTGTTGTGTTAAATTTTAGTTTTATTATTCGAAATCTTATCGTGCTGTAATCCTGTGATTGAGTATATGTTCATCTTATTTGTGTCATCCGTGCCTCCTAATGGAGATTGGATGCTTGCGTGACATTAGTTAGATAGTATCAAGACCTTGACAGCGTTCTACCGCCGATGCTGCGGCGTAGGCTGGACGTACCCACGCACTCGTGCCCCTAAACCGGGTGCGGGTCGTGACACGAGCTGATCAGGGGCGACCAGGATGACTCCCACTCCCGAAACGATATTTCCCTTAGGACCGGTTCTGGAGGCACCATCGAAGAACATTCGCCATACATTACTTTTCCTTGCAGAATTACATTCTGCAACCTCATCAGGGATGTCTTCGTATAGTTTGGAGGTCTCCGGGATTGGATGAGCAGCTAGGAAGTCGGCCAGTGCTTGGCCTTTGATGGACTTCTGCGGTACGTATACCATGTCATATGGTGTTAACAGCATCGCCCAAGTTGCGAGTCGGGAATTAAGAACTGTAACCTCCGATTTCCAATTTCCGAAAAAAATTAGATTTTTAATTTAATTTTAAATACCAAGTTATAAAATATTTTCTTCTTGAGTTCTTGCATTTTGAACAATATTTGATTTTTAGAAGGTGATTTAAAAATCTTTTATAAAAATTATTTTTCCTAAATGTCGATGTATTACAAAATAAATAAATAAATAATAATGATATATATATATATATATATACTCTAGCTTCAAATATTTATTGGCTTGAAATCGTAAAATTATTTGTTTAATAAATGTATTGAAGGACTAAGTTGTTTCATAATAAAATTTTCATATCCAAATGGAATAGTAAATAAATAAATTACATAGCTTTACTAAAAATATTTTCTGAAATTATAATCTTTTCTTCTTAAATTTTTACAAGTTGCCAATTCCTATTAACTAGCCAACACACCCTCATTTTTCCCACATGAAAAGCCCCTTTATATTTAATCCTAGCCATTCATTATTGGGCCAATCCTCACCCTTTAGCCCACAACTCTCTCTCCCTATTTAAGTCCCTCATCACCATTCCCAAGAAACCCTAGCTAGCCCTCACAAATCCCCACAAAGCCAAAGCCACCACCATTTTTGTGTGCTCGTGTTTGTGTGTCCAGCATCACCGTGTCAGCCGTGTTGGCCTCGGGTCCGACCCCGGGTGTCCCACCGTATCCATTCCTTTCCTGTGTCCAGATTTACAACATTACAATCAGATTTTCCTGTCCGACACACCCGGACACATCCACCCCCACCACAGCACACCCAATCCTGTGTCCGACAGACCAGGACACGCCCCCACAGTCAACAAACTGCCGTGTCCAGCCCCGGATACGACCTCGACACACAGAACCCTAACCCTAGATTCAGCCTCGCCTATTGCCGCTGGCCGTCGCGTCTTCCCCCGCGTCGAGCTCGAATTTCCACCGCCGACGGCCGAGATCTCCTTCCGCTGAGAAGAGCCGCCGTCCTCTCCTTCTGCTGAGTCGAGACGCCGGTTCCTCGAGCCACCGCCGCCGCCGAGACGAACGTCGACCGACGACCCGTCGACGAGCTTCGCTGCCGCCGCCTCGAAACCGCCGCTGCTCTCGAGTTCCACGCCGCCGCCTCCTCGGGACGAGAGCACCGCCGACCGCCTCGAACAGAGCCCCGTCGTCTCGAGCCGAGCACCCGGCCCCGCCACAGCAGGCCGAGCACCGCGCCGACGTCATGCCGGTCCAACCTCGGCGGACTTCCCCGCGGCGACGCCCTGCCCGGCGCGCCGGAAAACCCCCTCCAGTCGACATGAGTTTCCCCTTCCCCCCTTCCTTCTTTCTTCGGCTCAGTGCTGTAGTTAGTTTGGTTTTAATAAAATGGTTTAGTGATATAATTAATTAGTTAATTTATATTAATTAGTTTAGTTATAATTAGATTAATTAGTTAATTAATAATCAGTTAGTAATTTCTTAATAAATTAGTTAATTTGTAATTAGTTTAGAAATTAATGTAATTTGTTTAGTAATTAAATATAATTAGTTAGTAATTTCATGTAATTAGTTTAGTTAATAATAAATAGTTTAGTTATATGTAAGTAGTTAATTAATATGTAATTAGTTGGTTAATATTTAATTAGTATATATGTACAGGTATATGTAATTATTTAAAGAGAATTTGTATACATATATGTACACTGGCATTTTTCCAAAAAAAAAAAAAATTGTACTTTATAAAATGTACACTATATTATTAGTGTAATTAATGTATATGTTTGTATATAGAATTATTTCATATAATATGTATTAATAAAATGTATACTAGGTATAATTTCAATTAATGTTTTAGTATCTGTAGTGTTATTTTTAATGATGGTATAATACATATATTTTATATAAGCTTTTAGTATACCCTTAATATATAGTATGAACTTAATTTGGTATTAGTATTAGTATATTTAATAATGATATTGACAATATATATATGTTATAATTCTATTATGAGTATACAGTTATACATATTTTGTATATAATTTTTGGTACAAATATATATATGTAGATTATATTTTTGTATTGGTATATGTATATGTATATATTTTGTATATACTTAATATATTTTAATATAAAATTGGTATATATGTATATCTGTATTTTCAGTATATGTTGGAAATTGTTAATTGGTATATGTTTAACAAAAACATAATTTGGCATATATAAATAAATGTAGCATAATAATATATTTTGATATAATTATAAATTGGTATAGCATAATATAAATACGTATTGTATCCCTTTTCAATGAACTATGTCTATATAGATATACATTCAAGTATTATTTATTATGTTTATATATATATACAAGTATTATTTATTTTAAAGTATATATATACTAGTATAAATTAAATTCATGTATTAGCATAGTCATTGTACTTTGGAATTTAGTATATATAGTAAAATTCTAACTTGGCTTATTTTTATGACTATACCTTGTATAACGTATTTTCTAGTAGCTATTGTAATTAAAACATACAGTATTAATATTACTTAAGGTATATATAAATGCACTTATCTATTTTCGTACCAAATGTATTTGATGTATATGTTAGTACAATGTGTACACTTCTATGTCTCTAATAGACGACCCTAATTGACTAGTGCCCTGCCTGGCATAGCCCCTGAGTTAGTATTTTGTTTGTGTGATTAGTATAGCATCTGATGCAAATGTGATATTGTGATATGTTTATAGGACTGTTGGTTTACCCAGGGGATACTCTGGAACAGGACATCAATAATTACCAGCTAAGGACCCAAGGCGAGTACATTCTCTGATTAGTTTCTAATTTATGATATCTCCTATGTTCACTGTATCTAGTATAAATATTCATGTTTTTGACACATTGGTTACACGGATTGGTATACACGGATCTCGTCATGAGATGTTATTCCTTATTCATGGTGTAGCTTGTACAAGACTTGTTTTCCTTGTTATCTTGTGCATGTACAGACACTGATTCCCGGGGAGATTTGCTACCTTCCTAGGGAATCCCGTGCCATAGCGTACCATGATTTGATCTACTATACCAGTCGGGGGTTTGGGGAGTATTTAGTGTAGATATGTGATCATACCCAACTTTTCATGCATCATAGCTCACCCCACATCTCACGTCGGGTGCAGCCTGACCATCTCCGTGCCTCATAGCTGTTACGTGTGATTAGCCTGACCTCTACATGCATCATAGCTAACCACCGGTTAGCCTGACCTTCGTGAATCATAGCTAATCACATGTAACTAGCCTGATCAAGTTCCCAAGCCGATCACATGTTAAAGCTAGTACTCACACACTTAGTCATAGGATTCTTGCATAGACATATTATCCTTTTCCTGCATTTACTTACAGTATTTCCAGTATTTCTCTCATTGTACATTTCTCGTACCTATACATGCATCTGGTATGTTTCCATCTAGAACTGCTACATAGTTTATGTCATTTATATAGAACTGCTAATTAGAGATGTACTTTGCTCCTTCCTGACTGGAAAATATTTTTCCAGACTGTGACCTTAGTAGACTGGTTTCCGACACACTTGGGGGATTGGATGTTACTGATTGCAGGTATGATTATTGTGTCATTAGACTTGTGTTGTATTCTTTTATTTCTTCATTTTCCTATCGTGCTGTAGTTGTGATTGAGTATTTCTAGAATTATTTTATAATATCCACGTCTCCTTATGGAGTTGGATACTAGCGTGAGATTGTTTAGATAGTACTTGACCTAGACAGCGTTCTACCGCCGATGCTGCGGCGTAGGCTGGACGTACCCACGCTCTCGTGCCCTAAACCGGGTGCGGGTCGTGACAAGAACGCTCGGCTTGCTCATCAGTACTCGAAGAGGGTTGATCCTGGAGATGATGTGGATAGTTTGGCCGGTGACGTAGTGCCGCATCTTTTGGATATCGAACATCAGAGCCAAGCATTCTTTCTCCACGGGGTTGTACCGGTGTTCGGCTCCGACCATCATCCTGCTGAGGTAGTACATAGCATATTCATGGCCCCTATCGTTCTTCTGCACGAGGAGAGCTCCCAGCGAATGATCCATTGCTCGAACGTACAGCAGGAATGGTTTTCCCATAACGGGAGGCACCAGAACTGGTAGACTGGTGAGGTAGCGCTTGATATCTCCGAACGCTTGCTGACAGGTTTAGTCCCATACGAAGGATACACCTTTCTTCATGAGATGAGAGAAGGGCTGACATCTCCTCGAGAGGTTAGATATGAATCACCGGATGTAATCCAGACGTCCTTGAAATCCCCTGAGTTCCCTCAGATTACGGGGCGGTCGCATTTCCACGATTGCCTGGACTTTATCAGGGTCCACTTGGATGTCTTTGGTGGTAATGACAAATCCCAGGAATTTGCCACTAGATACACCCAGAAAGGACTTCGTAGGGTTCATCTTGAGTTGATATTGGCACATTAACCCGAATACCGTCCTTAGGTCTTGAATATGATCACCTTTGAGGCGGCTCTTGACGGCTATGTCGTCCACGTAACATTCTACTGTTTTGCGTAAATGCTCGTGGAATATGTTACTCATAGCTCGTTGGTATGTAGCCCCAGCGTTCTTCAATCCGAAGGGCATGACCGTGTAGCAATATACTCCTAATGGTGTCCGGAAGGCGGTGTGCTTCTCGTCTTCAGGATACATCTTGATCTGATTGTATCCTGAGAACCCGTCCATGAAAGACATGCGTTCAAAGCCGCAGGTGTTGTCGATCATGATATCCGTAATGGGAAGAGGGAATTCATCCTTGGGGCAGGCCGTATTCAGATCTCGGTAATCGATGCAGATACGTACCTTTCCATTTTTCTTCATGATTGGGACAACATTGGCGACCCAGTCGGGATGTTGTTCTTCCCGGATGAAACTGCAGGCTATCAACTTCTTGACTTCAGCTTCGATGGCATCCATCATATCTGGGCGGAACCGGCGTTGGTGCTGCTTTACTGGCTTCGAATCGGTCAATATATTGAGCTTGTGAGTAGCTACCTTCGGGTCCAGGTCTGGCATGTCCTCATAATTCCATGCAAAGACGTCGATGTATTCCTTTATCAACTGTATAACTTCTTTCCTTTCAGCTGGGGGAAGGTTGTTACTGATAAATTTTGGCTTTGGCGAAAGTTTACCCCCAACATCGATTTGGATAACTTCGTCTTTGGTGGGAGGTTCTCTTTGCTCGAAGCAGAATTCCCACTGTGTATCCATTTGCTGAGCCCAAGAGTCATTCTCAAACAGCTTCGAATCCTGCTCATCTGCTCCTGAGGGATCTGTCACCACCATATTTACTGACAGTGTTTGTTCGAGAGCATCAGGTGAGTCGGAGGGTGACGAGCTGTTCTGGGAAAAGATGTCCTCATCTGACTTAGAAGTCGCAAGGGCGGTGGCATATCCTAACCCAAAATGGGTCTGCTGATAGCGGGGGTCACCGTGCAGTGGCGTTCGTCTGCCTCTTCCGTAGTTGAGGCCTGGCTTCCGCTTCAAGTCGTATCCCATGTTTTGCATGATCCTTAGCGCTTGTGGGCTGTATCGGTGAACCTGTATTTTCCCAGTATCGTTGTCGAAAGGATCTTCCTGGGCAGTTGGTTGATTGCGCATGCGGCCGAAGACTATCGAACGTTGGTTGCTGCAGGTAGGTGGGACAATGAAGATAGAATCCTCGTGTGGCCCATATATCGTGACGACGTTGGACGATGATGCCACTTTCCAGACATACGGACGGTAGGAGTTTATAGCTTCCAAGAATTTTTGTGCTATTGGTTCTACTTCGTCATGGAAAGTGGTCTATATACTTGCTCAGAGGTGATATGGACATGGCAATTTTTGTGGACTTAACATTACTGGCGTACTTTTGAATTTAAGTACGAATGTTAAGTGTAGGCGATAATCGATATCAGAGGTAATATGGACATGATAATTGATGGTCGAAAGTTTATTCAGAGGTAATATGAACATGACAAACTTTGTGATTGTGACTCCATCGGGGAGGGAGGCACATATCTGCTCAGAGGTAATATGGACATGGCAATTTTTGTGGACTTAACATTACTGGCGTACTTTAGAATTTAAGTACGAATGTTAAGTGTAGGCGACAATCGGTATCAGAGGTAATATGGACATGATAATTGATGGTCGAAAGTTTATTCAGAGGTAATATGAACATGACAAACTTTGTGATTGTGACTCCATCGGGGAGGGAGGCACATATCTGCTCAGAGGTAATATGGACATGGTAATTTTTGTGGACTTAACATTACTGGCATACTTTAGAATTTAAGTACGAATGTTAAGTGTAGGCGACAATCGATATCAGAGGTAATATGGACATGATAATTGATGGTCAAAAGTTTATTCAGAGGCAATATGAATATGAAAAACTTTGTGATTGTGACTTCCATCGGGGATGGAGGCACACATCTGCTCAGAGGTGATATGGACATGGCAAACTTTTGAAAGGAGCAAATCTTTATGTAAGAAAAGAATGGGAATCCAATCGGTACGGACCGTCCCTTTGTTCACAGATTCAAAGTGATGACCTTGGCATCGATCGTCTCCTGAATTTTCCTTTTTAGCACATAGCACACCTTTGTGGGGTGATGAGTGTATCGGTGGAAAAGACAATAATCTGGGTGATCCACGTCGCCAGCCCTCTCAGGATGTTTGATGTTGGGTAGCTGGAGTTTGCGCTCTTTCATCAATATATCAAAGATCTCAACGATGTCGTCTTTGTTGAAAGAAAAAGTCCCTTTTTGTCTTTGGGCTCTTGATGCCTGAATTTTACGGTCTTGCAGGAAGCTCGTTGCTGTCGCATCATTTTCGGGCCTTGAGGGGATTCTACCCCCGGCCCTAGACGTCCCCTTGTTCTATCGAGGTAAGTTACCTCTGGACAGGCCGTGGTCTCTGGCCACAGAAACTGATTTACCAAGAACTGCCTCTGGTTGTACAGGACTGGATTTTGGAATTTTGGGTCTCTTGAGAGACGCAGTATATCCGAACCCGAAACGAGCTTCTCGATAGTGAGAATTACTACGCACCGGCATTTGCCTACCTTTCCCATAGTTGAGACCTTGTTTTAGTTTTAAGTCGTAACCCATGTTTTGTATAATATTTAATGCTTGTGGGCTGTATCTGTGGGTTTGTATTCTGCCAGATTCAGACTCGCGTGATTCCTCTTGCACGATTGGGGCATCCCGCCTGCTGCCGAAGATTATCGGGTGCTGATCGTCATGGGTTGGTGGAATGATAAAGATGGAGTCTTCGTGTGGTCCACCTGTTATAACGACATCAGATGTTGACGTATCCTCCCATATGATTTCTCCGCGTTTGACTGTCAGGGGAACCGAAGTCCGTTTATGACTCTCGTTCTTGCATTTCTGGATTAGGTAATCCCACAGGTCAGGAGGAGTAGAGGAAGAAGACGAAGGCTTGTTTCTTCCATCAGCGGGCGTGTGGATATTCGGCGCCCCAGTTTTTCCTGTGCCACCTGTGTACAACAGATTGGCCATCTGGGTGGCGGATAATCCCCTGGAGGGATGCATTTCCGCAATCTGAGCTTGTTTTACACCGAGGGACTGTGCCTGGCGTAAATTGGAGATTTGCTCAGTCTGGCGTAAGGCTAAAAAGGTCCTCAGTTGGCCGGCGGCTTCCCGCATAATCCGGAGGGTAGGCAGATTGCTCCTTCGCCGGCGTAACGGCCGAGGAGTCAAGTATTCCGCTGCCTGCTTCCCTTCGCGGAAATCATGGCGCTCATCTGGTTCCTCATAGAGGTCAGATATTGTCTTGCGCCTGGAGCGTGATTTGTACTTCTGTCCTGGCGCTGAGGCATCACCAGAAGTTCGGTCTGTACCGCACGTAGCGGGAGACTGGTTTCTATGCGTAGAACGCAGTGGATACTTCTGGGTTAGCGCTGAGGCTTTGCCCGAAGTTTTGTCTGTACCGTGCGTAGCGGAAGACTGGTTCCTACGCGTAGAGCGCAGTGGATACTTCTGGGTTAGCGCTGAGGCTTTGCCCGAAGTTTTGTCTGTACCGCGCGTAGTGGGAGACTGGTTCCTATGCGTAGAGCGCAGTAGATACTTCTGGGTTAGCGCTGAGGCTTTGCCCAAAGTTTCGTCTGTACCGCGCGCAGCGGGAGACTGAATTTTATGTGCAGGGCACGGAGGGAGCGGTGCTACCACCTCATTGGTCGGAGAGATCGGAGAGTCCACAGGAACGGTAGAAGATGTCTTGGGCATCCACACTTTGCGCAGCTTCCTGTTGTCTTGGACGGAGAGAGAGTGAGAGCTACCCCCAGTCCGAAGCATATCTTCGTAGGCAGACTGGTCGAATTGGACGACCAATGTCTTCTTTACGGATCCTACGGATACCGCATCGTGTTGAGCAATTGCTTCCTCGTCAGAAGAGAAAGATGTCCCCAGCAGAGTCGCCATCTTGTTTGTGGTATTAAATGAAAGAATGAAAGTGTATTTCAATGACAGGATTTATACGAGATCCGTGCCCTTTGGTTTACAAACAAACTTGTACGATTTGATCTTATACGAGGATGCGGGAGTACAATTTATTTAATCTGGGTATAAATTGCTATAGGTGTCTGATCTGCAGTCGATCACTTTAGCCCTTGGACTACACGATGTTGAAGAAGTGCTGTGGAAGACGGGTAGCAGCTTCGAAGGTTGCGAAGGAGGGTGGATGCACAGTGCCAAAGCCGTCGACCCCTACTCTTTGCCTGAGCTCCGGATTCTTCTCTCCTTCTCTCTCTCTCTCTCTCTCTCTTTTTACCAATTCTCTGACCTGGTTCGATCTTCCAAGTTGTCGACCTTGTTCCCCATTGATAGGGGTCTCTATTTATAGAGTCTTGGTGACAGTGACCACTCCGTCGGTGTAACAACCGAGGACCAAGGACGCATACCCAGACGGAAACTAAGTTCCCATTCACGACCCATGTAATAAGCTACACCAAGTAAGAAGTGTAGAACAATTAGCTCATAAGGACCGCCATTGTATAACCACTCATCAACAGATGTCCCATATCGGGTCAAAATGCAAACCTATAGCTGCAGAAGTAGGAATAATGGCACCAGAGGAGTGGACAGTACAATACCATTTTACACAACGGTTAAAATAACCAATGCCTGCGTATAAATGACCTTTTGAGTGAGCATATGACGCGTGTCCAACTAAGAGGACAAAATGCGTATATCTGCTGCGAAGATCACGGTGTAGAAGCCACGTAGGTAGGTATCCTTCGTGTAGAAAAGGTTGGCGTAGAAGCCAAATGACTGTCACCCCTGGCGTAGAAGCCAAAATAGGCATAGAAGCCGAATAGGCATAGAAGCCAAACAGGCATAGAAGCCGAATAGGCATAGAAGCCGAACAGGCATAGAAGCCGAACAGGCATAGAAGCCGAATGGTCGTAGAGACTGAGTGGGCGTTTGAAGCCGAATGAGCACAGATCCTGAATGGGCGTAGAAGCCGCTGCGTACCGTGCCAGTGTGTTGATATGGACGTCTTCGTTGGAATTACGGCTTTCGAAGGTGTAATCAAATCTCTTACAGAGATTTGCCACCATCTTGTGCATTAAATGCAGAGACATGTTTTGAAGGTCTGCAGCCCTTCTGTGCATCCATCGCAGAGACGTGTCTTGAGGGAAACTGTCATTGCTCTGTGCAATTTGACGTAGAGACGTGCCTCGGGCCCTGTACGAAGTGCAGCTTTTGACGTGGCGGGCAGTTTGTCTACTGCGGAGCGTAAAACGGCTCATGCTTGCCTGTGTAAAACAAGGCGACTTATTCCCTTGTACGCGAAAGAGCGGTTTATGCTGGGGGGACTTTGGTAACCGACGGTTTGGTGATATTTTAACCAAATCCTCTGCATTAAATGCCGAGATCCGCCATCATACTGTGGGGCGTATCCCGAGGGGTCTGCCATCGTTTCCAGCCGTCGTCTGGGTAGCCGTGCAGTACTTTTTGTCAGGAGTCAGAGGCCAGGTTCACTGCGTGACTTGACAGGTTTATTTCGGGGAAGACGAAGCGTTCCTCGTACGCATTAACGCTGCTTTGAGAGCGGCTGAGTTTTACGCCATGGAGGCGATGAAGAACTCTGTCTTACGCTGGAGCGGCCTGGACGTACTGCACTTACGCGGATGGTCCTTTGAGCTTATACTTCATGCTGTGTTTTAGCGGAAAAAGCTCTGTTGCACGCTTGATGGCTCTGAAGGCCTCTGTTTATGCTGCTCTGCATCAAGAGGCTGCGTAGATCCTCCCAGCGTATTTTTCATGCTTCTACAACAGCAAAGGATGCCTTCCTCGGTAGGGTATCCTCATTGTGGAAAGCCAGGACACGTAATTTCAGAGTGTCGTAGAGCATAAGGGTTGTGCTTAGCTTATGGAGCTCCAGGCCACAAAGTAGGATCTTGGCTACACCGGGCTAGTTAATCTTCATTTTTTCTAGCAGGATCCGAGTATATGGCCCCGGTGCCGGTTCAGCAGAACCAGGATCCGAGGCCCTTGCCGACCCAATCCTAAGTATTTCAGCAACAGAGGCCACAACAGTATGCGCAGGCCCAAGCTTAAGTTCAAGCCAGGCAAGGAGGTTCAGAGCCGAGAGGACCAACACCGAGAGGATGGGGCCAGGCTATGGCACTCACCATGGAGGAACAACTAGCTTCAGGTAAAGTGGGAGTAGGTACCATTCTCGTCAACTCTCATTCAACTTCAGTATCGTTTGATTCTGGTGCATATTATTATTTTATGTCGGCACGATTTGCGACACGAGTTGGATTAGAACCCAAATTATTATCAGTAAGACTCAATATACTTACTGGCAATGGTATCATGGGAGTAGATAGGGTTGATATCTCGTGTCAGGTCGTAGTATGCGGGGGAGATTTTTTTCTAGACTGATAGAGTTTCCTATGGAAGATTATGACGTCGTCTTATGCATGGATTGGTTAAGTTCCCTATACGTGATGATAGATTTCTATGATGGCAAGGTTATCTTTTGTCCCCGAGTAGAAGAATTCTCATTTTCTAGAGGCTAGGTAGAGTCTTCATCAGCGATCATGAGAATGTCAGTAGCAGAAAAGTATAATTCCTAAGAGTTGTTGATGAATTCCTAGATGTGTTTCCAGAAAGGATTTCAGGTATGCTACCAAAAAGAGAAATATAGTTTACTATTAATTTACTACCCGGGACAGCACCAGTTTCAGAGAGACTCTACCCGATGGCACCATCAGAGTTGGAAGTCTTGTATCGAATGATTGAAGAATTAAGAACCAAGGTATTCATTCGTTCTAGTATATCACCATGGGGAGCCCCAATGCTTCTTATGAAGAAGAAGAAGAAGAAGAAGAAGAAGAAGGATAGAACTTTCCGTTTGTGTGTTGATTATCGTACCCTCAATGCGGTAACAAGTATCTCTTACCAAGGATCGATGACTTGTTCGATCAGTTTAGTGGATCAGTGGTGTTTTCCAAGATTGATTTGCAGTCAGAATATCATCATATCAGAGTCAAAGAGCAAGACATACCCAAGACGGCTTTCAGATCAAGATATAGCCATTGGGAGTTTCTAGTGATGCCCTTTGGAGCAACCAATGCACCAGCAGTATTTATGGATCTTATGAATCATATATGCCATACTTGGATAAGTTCATGATAGCATTCACTGATGATATCTTGGTTTATAGTCAGAATGAAGCAGACGAGCAACATCTTCGCGCAGTTCTTCAAGTCCATAGAGAACATAAGTTATATTCTAATTTCAGCAAGTGCGAGTTCTGGCTTGATCGTATTTAACACTTAGGGCATATTATTGCAAAATGAGGAGTTGAAGTAGATCCCAAGAAGATAGAAGCCGATGAGACATGGCCAATACCTAGAACAATTATAGAAGTCCGTAGTTTCTTGGGGTTAGCGGAATATTACGGGCAATTTATGTCAGACTTTGCTAGAATTTCTGCACCCTTGACGAAGTTGACTCATAAGGATATGTGCTTCGATTGGACAGATGGATGTCAATCTTCTTTCGAGAAACTCAAACTGAAGTTCATCACGGCACCAATTTTGACGCTTCCTGATGGGATAGGTGCTTTTACAGTGTATTATAATACATCAGAAAGGATTAGGATATGTTCTTATGCAGCATGGCAAAGTTATAGCTTATGCGTCTCGGCAACTTCGAGACAATGAGAATAACTATCCAACACACGACTTAGAGTTAGCAGTGGTTGTCTTTGCGCTCAAATTTTGGAGATATTACTTGCATGGGAATTGAGTAGAGATTTATACTGATGATAAGAGTTTGAAGTACGTCTTTACTCAGAAGGATCTCAACATGAGGCAGAGGACATGGCTAGAGCTGATGACGAATTATGATCTTGACCTTAAGTATCATCCAGGGAAGGCTGATGTTGTGGCAGATGCTTTGAGCCGAAGAGCAGAAGCTTATTTACTCACGATGCAACAAAAGTTTTTAGAAGATCTTCAAGAGGTGGACATAGAAGTAGTATTACCTAGCAATACAATATTAATAGCTGGTCTACAAGTTTAGTCCAATATAGTGGGAAGGATCAGAGTAGCACAATCAACGAATGTCAAGCTTCAGTGACTTAGAGCAGAATATGAGGTAGGCCGTAGAGCAAAACTGAGTATTTGCAGTGATGGGATACTCTGTTTTGGGAACCGTCTTTGTGTATTAAGTGGAGATAACCGTCAAGAGATTATGTTAGAAGCCCACAGTTCTCAGTATTCTGTTCACCCAGAAGGAACGAAGATGTACAGAGATATTCGTCTGCATTTCTAGTGGAATGGTATGGAGAGAAACATTGGCCAGCCTATCTTCCGATGTTTGGTTTGTCAGTAAGTCAAGGCTGAGCATCAGAGACCAGCAGGACTTCTTCAATCTTTACCAATTTTGGAGAGAGAAGATTCTCAAGAATGAGACCATTCGATTAGTCCGAGTTTTTTGTGGGAATCACTCACCGGGTGAGTCAACTTAGGAGCGAGAGGATGATATCCGTGCTCGATACCCGTATTTATTTGAATCATGAGGTATACTTGTTCGTATATCTCGTGCCCTGATCTTGTCTTATGCATGCTTATCTTATTCAAAGTTTATGCTTGATTCCTGTATGCCCTTGCTTACCTTGATTGCATGACCTTGAGTTTTTTTGCTAGACCCCGTGCCTTATTGAATTTTTGAGGACGAACTTTTTCTAAGGGAAAGAGAGTTATGAGACTCGTCTCATTGTTCTAGTATACATACCCGAGATATGCGTATTATACGTGTATAGCTTGCTTTATGTTTAATTCTTTACTTTATGTTTTTGTTATTCATACATTGTTTAGGTTGTTTTTATAAATTTCTCTTAGTTGCATGATTTGAACCGTTGGTCCCTTGGTTTTCTTGTGTATGGCTGTGATGAAGCCGGATGAATGACATTGATTATGATCCAATGGTATACAATCCTAGATTTTCCTATATAAACTCAACCCTTCCCTTTCTTTCACTTTTTTCATACATTTATATTTCCTTCTTCACTTCTTCCCCAGCCGAGAGCAGCAGCCGAGCTTGGCCTTGGCCATGGGTGACTTTGTAGTGTTGGTATTAGGCTAGAGCTTGACCGTAGGCAAGTACATCTTTCCAACTGAATGAACCCATTATTGGGAGCTTCTTGATAAACCTAAGTTTAAATTTATTTGCTAGCTTAATTATTTGTATATCTTTAGTAGCTTAGAATTGTGTTGTAGACTCTTTTGTAACCTTGATATTCTGTTGCTCTTTTATTTGATCTTGAACGAAAAAAGTTGAGAACAACAAAGTTGGAGCACAAAGTGTGCTGGTTGGAGAAGAATGAGCAATTCTACGAAAAATGTGCATAAGACCCATAAAAACTTAAGCGCACTGTGTGCTATCTCATAAAAATGCTTGCATTCAGCACAACATTCAAATTCTTGCAAAAAGTGCACCAGGAAATTTATAAGTACTCTGGGCGCACTTTACTCCTCATGCATACATTTTGTACAAATGTCATCTAATCAAACCCTTGCAAAAATGTGCCAAGGCTATCAAAAACTTGGGCACACTTTTGAGTGAAATCCTTAGCGACGCATATTTGAGCGTTCGGCCTCGTCAATCAAGAGAAAGTGTGCTAAGCCTCTGTTCGCGCACTAATTCCTTTATCTGAGTATTCTTGATGGACGAGCCTTGACTTTAGCATCGTCTCGACTGTTGTGTTCTCGAATGTCGTGTCTCGACTACTATGCCATGCTTTGAAACTTATGTTTTATCTTTTAGTATAACTTTCCACGCTTGTTGGTGCGCCAATCCTAACTGCTGGTATACTTGATGAAAGTGTGCCAAGTTCATAGCTTGTGTACTTTTATTATTATGAACCAATGATAGTATGGCATTTGTGTGCCAACCTCCTTATTGGCAGATTGATGAACGTGCGCCAAGATCGTGGCTTGCGTAATTCTATCATTGTGTGCCAAGGTTCTCGAGTGCACTTTAGTATTATTTGTGTGCCAATACTATTTTTGGCCATTTGTGCGCCAATATTGTTTCGCCATTTGTGTGCGAATAATAGTTTTTGGCCCATTATGTACGGATGATCTATTTTCTTGCCTGATTATGCTCCAATCATAAATTATTAATTTATGCTCATGTATGCCATTATTCTTTTGTTAGTAATGCTTAGCACTTGATGTTTCTCTGGTTCTCTTTTATCTAGTTATTTTAGTTAATCTTTGATAGTTCCTAAATATGACATTCTTTATATAGATCTTAATTTCCTAACATGAGCTAAGTGATTGTACATTATAAATAAACTCCTGAATCTTGATCCGGAACTGATAACCTTGATACTCCTGATCCTGATACTCCTGATAGTAGCTCGACATAGCGCACTCATGACTTGAGAATTCCTGTAACTGTCCTGATCAAGGCTATTAGTGATACTTGTATTACTTGTCATGTATCCCCGAGGTTGATTTTGATTATGCTTGTCAAGCTACTGTCCTATCTTGCATCATGTCTAAGGCAGATTCATACGCACCCCGGTCGAGAATTCTTGATAATTGTCTAGGCTAGCCGCTAGAATAATAATCTAAAAAGCATCTAGAGAGACTTCATGGCTACATGCAATCCCGTATCCCAGTGACATATGATAGATTTGGAGCTCTCAGTCGTGAGGGGCACCCTTCTAGCACACCGACGAGTGTTGCACTACCAAAAAATACAATAGATAATTATGCTTGATTAATTTATACTATGTACCCGTTCGTTTGGATAATCCGGATAGTCTGCAGGACATGTGGCTGTAAGGAATCTCAAACTGCATGTGTTAGTAACTAGGACTGTGATAACCCTAGTTAGATAATGATAGCAAGCCGTAGGGCATAATTGGCCTTGATTGCTTGATTTCCAGTCTAGTTTATAAGTTTGGCTCCCTTGTGGTACTTTGTTGTTTTGGGGTCTAACCCCACTGATTTTGTATGGCCAAATTTTGGAGCAGGATCGCAGGATCTTCTGTACTTTCCTTCTCAAGATGGTGAACACGAGGAGCACCCGAGGATATGAGTGGGTTTCTTCTTCCTCACCCACTAGATCTTGTATATTATTTTTTTGAGGCGTTTAGCCACCAAGCACGTATTTAACATGTATTCTGGGATCTTGATAACGCAGCCTGTGGGCCTATATGTAAAGCATATTCTAGACTATAGCTAGAGCTGAGCATGTAATATTGTACTCTGTTAGTTTTTTATTCCGGTAACTAGCTTTATGATCATCTGGGTATGTATAGTTTAGGATGCCTTACTATTATATGTTTGGTGATGATACATCTTATAAACTTATTGCATGTTTGAAATTGAGACACCTACAATTCTTGACCCAAGATTGCCTAATGGATTGTAGAGTAAACCCTCACATGTCTAGACAGTCGTGACCGTATCTCAGGGTATAGAGTACTCTAATATACGTAGCTAGCTTTGTCTGTCCCCGCTCTCCAGTATTCTGGTTCTAGGACATGACAGGAAGGGAGGGGAGAGGGAGGAGAGGAGAGAGAAGGAGAGAGGCCGAGAGGGAGAGAATAAAAAGAGAGGGAGGGAAAAAATAAAAGGAAACAAAAAAATTGCTTTGGTCAGGATTTGAACCCCTCCCACCCACATTGCAAATGAGTTACTTTTGTATCTCATGCTGACCAATTGGTCAAGAAGGATTTGTCTTTTAAATATAACATATACATATATATATATATATATATATATATATATATATACATAATTAAAAAAAATTAATTCGGCACCTAGGCGCTAGGCGCCCCTTAGGCACACATTTGATCGCACTAATTATGAAGCCTGGCCTGTATGGTCTACCATAAAAATATGTCACGACCCACATCCAGATGATCGGGACACGTGTACGTGGTACGTCCAGCCTACGCCGTAGCATCGACGGTAGAACGTTGTCTAGGTCATCAATAACTAACTATCAATCTCACACAATAATATGATCATAACCTGTGAATGATATCTTAACTCCATAAGGAGGACAAGATGCCAATATATAATAATGGCAATACTCAATCACAAAAATCTAGAGGCACGATATGATAACAAGAGAAAGAAAACTAAAGTCCCAAAACTAACAAGTCTAAACAACAACACGTCTAGAGAATCTAAATATAACATCCCAAGTCTCAAATAATACCCGAAGACAAATCTGGTAGCAAAGTACTAATAAAGAACTAAGATAACTAAGTACTCCGACTAGACCTCCAGGCAAGCATCCAATTACTCCTGAGCTACCAAGTCAGCTGCTACACCCTCCTAGGGTCCGTAATAAGTAGGACACCAGTCATCCAAGTCAATACCTAAAAATGTTATCTAATCAGGATGGAACGAGTACAACTCTAACAACAGTTCCAATACATGGTAGGAATTATAAGACAATAAATAATAATAAAATACATGATAAGATAAGCAGTATGAAATCAGAGTATGGCAGGTAGTGGAAAATAAGCAGACAAGTACAATATGAACAGACAATAAATATGGAAGAAACAGAAAAGACTGAACCTAACTAAGTATTTCAAAGTACTACTTTCAATATGTGATCGACAATAATACTAATAAACAATATCCATAATAGTATGGCTCAATCATACCGGTAAGGTATGATTGGCTATCCACAATAGTAAGGCTCAATCCCATAGGATTGCTGTCCACAATAGTACGGCTTAATCTCATAGGATTGGCTATCCATAATAGTCTGGCTCAATCTCATAGGATTGGCTATCCACAATTGTATGATATATATAATGGTTGATCATATACCTACTTAGTACTCTCCCACCCTCAACTAATACAGTGAATCCTAATCATGTCATATCATAATACAAAAAAATACAAAGTGGAGTCAAACTATGAGCATGGTGATCAAGATATACAATGATATGAGAGAAGCAATATATCGTGAGTGAAATCCATAACAACTAATTCGTGTATCCATCGTGTCAAGAATCAAGTAAAATATTACTAAATACATGTATTATAATAATTATAAAGTAAGAAAACTATCAGAGAATGTACTCGCCTATGGTCCTGAACAATGAACACAAATTAGCCTAAACTGGAGTCCAAGTGACATATATATGAATTATCATGCCAATGGGTGATTTGGAATCATAAACATATTTAATTAACCATATATTAGGTTTCTAGGTTATAGGAGTCAACTAGTTAATCACCTAGTTTTTGGGTTCCTATTACCTATCTGGTTGGCCTATTGAGTTATATTAACTAATACAGGTCAAAACTAGGTATTCTAGGTCATACTAACTAGTATAGATATGTTATATATCATTTATATACTAATATCCTATTACCTTAGCCCATTTCCCCATTATCTTAGTATTACCTTGACAATCTCTAATATCTTGGTTTACCTCAAACTAGTCTCTTTGGTACTTTACAACTATGATACCAACTTACCTACACATGACACTACCTCTACCAACTCAACTTCCTAGCTCCAATACTAAAGGATCTTGATATTACCCTCATATTAAGATAGTCTAGATACAATGATACACACTCCAACTCACCCCCGTGTCTACACTTATAACACTACACTCATCCTCACAACTTATCCATACTTAATCTAGGATAAACTGGTATCCAATTATAATGCACCTAGGTATTAGATACTCTTATAATTACACTATCCTAACACTCCCTAATACCCTACTTCATCACTAGTACTACCTAAGCATCAATACACCCACAACTGACACTGAAACTACACTTGAAATTCTCATTTTTCAAGCTTCTCCAGTACACAGCAGTGCACTGATGTGCACTATATGCTCTTGCACCAACTGCAGGTCTAATGCCTGTGTTGAATACCCGAGCCCCCACTGCAGTTCAGTTTTGAACTGAGCTGAACCTACTTGCTGCTGTGAATTCCATAGTAGTGCCACTGCTAACACAGCTGTTGTTTTTGTTATTGTTTAGCAACACAACAAACATGTTTCCCCCTTCTCACTGTGCACAACTACTTACAAGCTCACACCCACACACACTCAAACTAGCACACACATGGTCACTGAACCAGGTTGACTGAACACTGAATACACCACACTCACCATTACAAAGCACACTCTCAACACAGTTCTCCAACACATTCCCATATGTATGACACTCAATGATATACAATAGAGCATCATTCACTCATGAATACTCAATATCACACCAAGTGCCTAAACACTCATGATACTAATATCAAACACGTATTCAACTACCACAAGAACCAATATCAAACACTTGGTGTGCACAACCTAGTGTCACACACCAAGTACCTTGATACGCATGATACTCTCCTCCAACATCAACATCACCAAGAAACCAATACCAAAACTATATAAAACACAAAGTATAGATAGAATATGACATTTATATAGCTAAGATAATTAATTACAATACAATCAAGAAGGATTACACTAATTAGCCCAAAATATTATGCCTTAATCTCCCGCAAGTTTGATCGTCCCTGATGTACGTGAATTCACCACGCCAATGCTCCCACAAGACAATCATTCTCATCGGGGCGTGATGTCGTACGAGCCTAGAGTTGTGCTTGCACAAAGCGATGATGTCAAACTTCATAGTTATCATTGAAACGACCATGTTGCAACACAAGTCAAGTATTGTTACAACCAGCACAGATCAGAGTATTCGTAACAAAGCTCTCGGAGGTTCCAAATGAATATTCCACAAAGGAGAATGCCACAATGGCATACTAAACTCTTGCTCTTTCTCTTGCCCACAAAGGTACTTACCGTTCCATACATCATGTCCCATATATCCAAGCTAAGCCACTACACCTGTGTACCTGGAAATAATGCTCACAAACGTGGGTCAGTACACAGCCGTACTGGTGAGCGGAATAACCCACCCGTCTAAACCAACACTAAGTAAATAGTGAATGCAAGCAGTTATATGGTGATCTTTCTACTTGAACCTAGGTTTATTTTGTGGCAGTGGCATGAACATGTTAAGTAAAGCTCTAAGGCAGATTAAGCATATAAGTATTAAAATCTATTAAACACACTAGCAGTTATCAATCTCAAAGGAACTAAACATTCAAACTGTTCTACTCAAATTTTATAAGTTATGCATGAACTATTGAACCACATCACACTCCAAGTCTCAAATCCAATCTTGATATGCACTCCCTTGCCCGAGGCAAGGTGGCCTCCTATTGCACACTAATGCATTACAATCAAACCAACTCTTATCCATATGAAGGTCACTGGTCAAGCCAAAAAGGACAATTCTGAGGCATTTTGACCTGATCTAGCGCTGAGTTACAAACCTTCCTGGTGGTCTCGAACATCAAGTATTCCGATTGCCCGATCTGTCCGAGTTAGCAAGCCTCAACAGTGGGTTCGCAACACCCGTGCTTCCAAACCACATTCCAATATTTTTTCTATGGCCGAATGGTCTGGGTGCCCTAGTGCCTATCATGTTCGAGAAAACCCAACCCTGCGCTCACAGGTTGTCCGTGACCATGCAATGCTCCAATAATATAAGTACAACGAGGAATCGTGCTTTCTCGTCCCACCAAACTATACTTTCCTCGATCCATATGATTCTGTCACTACCATGTTCCAAAAACAGGGGTATTTTTGACTTTTTATATTATTTAATATTATTGTAGTTACAATTAAGTAATTGCATGACAGTATATTTAATTTAAATAATTATGTGATGTGTAATTAAATATAGTATTATATACAGTATTCATTTATTTTGAGCTAGCAGACTTGACCTAGAAGCCAGTAGATGAACACCTGTCGGAATTATAGAATTCTATATTTAATTGTTTATCTAGAATTTATTTATTGGAGATTGGATGCTTGTGTGAGATTGGCTAGATAGTATCAAGACCTTGACAGTGTTCTACCGTCGATGCTGCGGCGTAGGCTGGACATACCCACGTACTCGTGCCCTAATTCCGGGTGCGGGTCGTGACACGATTTTAGTGGTGGCCCATGCAGGTCAGACTTCGTGAGTTGTGCGATGTCGTAGTAGTGTGGCATCTTTGTTACACTATTGCGTGCCTGCAATAGGATCTAGGACATAGGATACTAGGACGAGAGTGAATACTCAATCACAATTCCTTGAGAGATTCCTGGGATGACCCCTGAGAATCTTGTTATAATTTCCAATTTAAAATCATTCTCTTGTTCCGTCCATTCTCACTTGTTGATTGTTGATCAGGTATTAAATTAGGATTTTGATTTTATTGTAGGGTTTGATTTCATATCAAGATGAATTTACAGACTGATTTATGGTATTATTTGATGATACACGTCGATGAGGACAGTGAGAAAGATTAAGACTAGGGCTATTGGATTACTAGATATGGATTTAAATTTTAATTCGAAGCTTGAAAATGAATTGCATTTTTGAATTTTGAGAAGTCAAGATATTATGTTATAAAAATTTTATTTTTGAGGAATTCAGATTCAATTTGATGAACCTAGACAAACTGTAAGGATTTTTGGAAGTGATAAAAATTTTTGTTTCAGTATTTAGATAATTGATCTTGAGGGAAGTATATGCATTTTACTTAAAATTTATTCAAGGAGTTATTTTGAGGAATTTTATTTTGAGGATAAGATTTTATAGGGGAAGAGATATACTAGTATATAATAGATGAGATGCATGTGTAAGGATCTGTTGGCTTGAGCATGATTGAGATCTCACTGCCAACTGACTTAGGTGTTCATCTAGGATTGTATTAGAGAGAGCAGTACTTAGTATAGTGTGTTGCAACTGATATGCACTTGAGTGATAAGGATAACTAGTATCAACGGTTGTAGTAGGTAAGGAAGCTAGCAGTGAGTGTGCTTATAGTAGATCTATGATACCTTAGAGGGATAGAGGTATCAAACCTTGGATGCATCTTTGACCTGTGCAATCACAACTAGGAATGTTATTCCAATCTATTTATCTTGAATGTTGCTTCTTTAGAACTATACTGTCCTTCCTTGATGATATCGTATTTTTGCCTAAATTGATTCTTTGGGATCTGTCTTCAGGATGTCGCCGCAGACACGGTCTATGAGAGCGGGAACATCAGCTTTAGAGGGGTCTGCCACCTCTCCACCTGAGGGACAGACAGCCATAGTTCCTCCTACATCTCCGATGCATGTAGGAGTTTCTGCACTTTTCGGGGATCCTCCTCCTACACCTGCTCAGAGGATTGCCGCAGCTGTGACGGACAACCTTCCTCCTCCACCGACTCCGATTCCCGGAGGTTTGCCCATTGATGGGACGCAGATGTTTACCTTGATACAGGGCATGGTAGATGCCCAAAGAGTGACGGCAGATGCTCAGCGAGTTCAAGCTGAGGCTCAGAGGGTGCAAGCAGAAGCGCACCAGGCACAAACCGAGCTGATAAGAGAAAATATGGAGAATGCTCATCAAGTGACTCTCCAAGCTTTGGAGAGAGTAGCACAGTACCAGTAGTTTCCTGGCCAGCAGTAGAGATCAGGCACTATAGTAGACTTTAAAAGGATGATGCCTCGAGAGTTCAAAGGCACCGAAGGGATACTCTACGCTAACGACTGGCTAGAGGATATAGAGAGGAGCCTGCGATTGACCCAGATTCCGGAGAACTTGCAAATAGAAGCCGCTGGCAGTCAGATGTTCGATATCGCACTCACGTGGTATCGCACGGAGCCGAGAATTACTGCACAAGGACTTACTTGGGAGACCTTCAAGGAACTCTTTAAGGAGAAGTTCTTTCCCGACGTGGCATTAGGAACCTTGGAAAGTCAGTTTCATGACTTAGTTCAAGGAAACATGTCGGTAGACGAGTACGCTGCAGAATTCTGTAGATTGAGCCATTTTGCATCGTCTATGATTCGGGACCCAGGAGATCGAGCCTGGAAATTCAGAAAGGGACTGACAAGAGAGATTAGGTCACGCACTTCTGGTCGTCGTACCGCTACCTTTGAGGCTATCTTGATGGATGCCCAGATTGCAGAAGAGGATCTGGATCTCAGGCCTAAGAGGAGTCACAATACTTTTGGAGATACGAATGGTAGCACAGGACCAGCCAAGCATCCCCGTATTCAGCACCAACAGCAGTACCAAGTACCATTTCATATTCAGCAACAACCATGGACATTTCAGCATCCACCGCAGTACCGTAGCTTGTATGCATGATTCTTGTTATAATGTAGTTAGTAGTACCCCTGATACAGAGACTGCAATACCATGACAAAAGATACTATGGCCGTACATATTTCCCTTAGATTGCATGTTGTATGATTGTAGGAAGATTTTTCTTGGACCATGATTATTGGGGTTTGACCATGACGAAGATTCATGAAGGAGTTATGACTTGACAAGAGAGACAAGATGATTAAAATTCGAGGATAACCATTGATTTAAATAGAGGGTTAAGAAATTAACATGGCATAATTGGTGGTTTATTAATTCCAGGAAGATTATGATGTAATTAAATTGGTTATTAAAATTTGGAAATTTTGGGAGACTATCATTATATTTATTTGGTTGCAAGTTATTTTTAAAATATTATATTTGGATGTTGCATTTGGAGAATCCTTAAGTATCGCATTGTTGAGTAATTGAGGAAAGAGGAAACCGAGGAATAAAATTATTGATGGACTAATGTTGAATTCAAAAATTTTTGGACGAGATTACATTTTATATATGTGCATGGATTTAAAATCAAATTTGAGGAGTGGATATTAAATTTTGAGTATTGAATTATTAACTAAAAATTTCGGGAATTTTTTTTGACAAAAATAGACTTTGATTTCATTTCGAGCATTTTTCGGGAATGCAATAATTATAGAATTTTTAAATTGTGAAAAGACATTGTGGATTATTACCTGATTTCGTGGTTGATGAATTTAAATTTGAGGGAAATAATAATGTGTATGATTAAACATACTATGAGGATTTTAAATTTCGAGGACGAAATTCTTTTAAGGAGGGTAGACTTGTCACTACCACGTTCCGAAAACAGGGGTATTTTTGACTTTTTATATTATTTAATATTATTGTAGTTACAATTAAGTAATTGCATGACAGTATATTTAATTTAAATAATTATGTGATGTGTAATTAAATATAGTATTATATACAGTGTTCATTTATTTTGAGCTAGCAGACTTGACCTAGAAGCCAGTAGATGAACACCTGTCGGAATTATAGAATTCTATATTTAATTGTTTATCTAGAATTTATTTATTGGAGATTGGATGCTTGTGTGAGATTGGCTAGATAGTATCAAGACCTTGACAGCGTTCTACCGCCGATGCTGCGGTGTAGGCTGGACGTACCCACGTACTCGTGCCCTAATTCCGGGTGCGGGTCGTGACAGATTCTCCATATTCGTTCTCAATTTATAATCCAAGGCACCATTCCACTATTCATCTTGTACTAGGCACCATGTTGCATCTTGATACAGTGCTCTGATTGGTGCAACACCTGGCTCTGAATGCTCCACGGCATAATGCCCTAACAGTGGCACAATGCCCTCTTTAATGCAGTTGCCCAGATTCTAACCACAACTGCTCACTTTGCTTGACAAGGCATTCCAACTTGATACTCGTGTGCAACGCAAGCACGGGGATAAAGTATTCTTACTGGTCCAATCGTAAAGCTCAACTCAACGCAACAAATTACATTCATCCAAATGACGCACACTCTATGCACGCCACAATGCGGTGATTCAATGTTCTAGTCCAAGTATCCAAGATATTACGTGTTTTCTAATTGTTAGGCCGAAGGAGTAGAGGAGAAGGGACAAATCCCATTCACCAAGTCTTAATTCGCTTGATGCACTGCCTAGCACTCTGCCTTGCCAAAATAGTCGATTCCTTGAATTCGTGGTCTGATGTGAAGCACGATCTACTCAATTGGTATGATCGTGCGAGCAGGCCATGTTCTCCAAATCATCTGATCTGATCGGACTAAGGAAGACGACATTATCACTCCAATCCACTATCTCTGCACTTGCTCTGAACGAACACTCTGATCCCATTAAACTCTGCACGTGATCTGCACATAGAAACTAACTCGAATCAATACTTGTTCCCAAAACCAACTAACTGAAATATAACCAAACATTTCTCATTTCAATCTGACTCGGCGTAATGCACCGTGCGGGTGTGGGGCATTACACAAACCCCCCAAATAACCACTCCTACCGATACGTATCATGTCGTATCATTAAACGGGCTCTATGTATCCCTTTATGGAAACAAGGGCACCAACACAC
Source organism: Iris macrosiphon (assembly GCA_036927795.1). Classification (NCBI taxonomy): domain Eukaryota; kingdom Viridiplantae; phylum Streptophyta; class Magnoliopsida; order Asparagales; family Iridaceae; genus Iris; species Iris macrosiphon. The sequence continues at coordinate 9,489,628 of JAYESA010000016.1, read as the reverse complement.
AACCAAATAGACATCAATAACACATTGAGATACATGACAAACACTTGGTGTCACCAATTCAGAATTCTACCAAAATGGACACAAAAATACATAGATCTCCTAGATTTTGGGGGCAATACCACATAGTTCTTTTCCTAATGGGCTGGTCATGGCCATGGGTGGGTTCATAGAGTTTCAAATGATTATTCTAACATAGAAATTGATAGGAAATATGAAAATATACCTATTTAAAGTTGGATCCCAATAAAACTCCTCCAAGTAGACACAATGGGTGAAATAGACACGATCTTCTAGCAAGCTCCTCTTCAATGGATCTTCTAGTGCTCTACAATGCTCTAGGCCTCCATGGTGATGAGAATGAGTAAAATTGGAAGTAGTTTGAGTAGAATTTGGTAGGAAATTGAGTTAGATTTGGGAAGAAGTAAATTTGGGGATGAACAAATGATGTAATATATTAATTAGTGGGCGCTAATGTCTAAATATTAAGTCCGGCCACCTCCCTAAAGTTGTGTGCAATCCAAAATGTCCAAAATTCCCTCCACACTCTTCTAATTAAATTCTAGAGTTTTCATGAATAGAATCTTTTAATAATGGAAGTGTATCTAATCTAAATAGAGGGAATATTTTATCCACACAAACTAACTTAATTAATTCTAATAACTATGTCATGAGCTAACATAAGTGGCACTAACTATTTTAACTAACACTTGGTCAATTCTAGCTAACTAGCATACTAACCAATACTAATATTATTACAACTACCACAAGAACCAATATCAAACACTTGGTGTGCACAACCTAGTGCCATATACCAAGTACCATGATACTCATGATACTCTCCTCCAACATCAACATCACCAAGAAACCAATACCAAAACTATATAAAACACAAAGTATAGATACAATATGACATTTATATAGCTAGGATAATTAATTACAATACAACCAAGAGGGATTACACTAATTGGTCCAAAATGTTACTCCCTAATCTTCCGCAAGTTTGATCGTCCCTGCTGGACGTGAAATCACCACGCCAACGCTCCCATAGGCTAATCATTCTCATCGGAACATGATGCCATACGAGCCTGGAGTTGCGCTCGCACAAGGAGATAACATCAAATATCATGGTCATCATCAAAATGACCATGTTGTAGCGAAAGTCAAGTATTGTTATAATCAGCACAGATCATAGTATTTATAGCAAAGCTCTCGAAGGGTCATAAAGAATATGCCACAATGGCATACATCACTCTTGCTCTTTCTTTTGCCCACAAAGGTACTTACCATTCCATACATTATGTCTCATATATCCAAGATGAGCCACTACACCTGCGTATTTGGAAATAATGCCCACAAACGTGGGTCAGTACACAGTCGTATTGGTGAGGGGGTAACCCGCTCGTCTAAACCAACACTAAGTAAATAGTGAATGCAAGCAGTTATATGGTAATCTTTCCCCTTGAACCTAGATTCATTTTATGGCAGTAGTATGAACATATAAAGGAAAGATGTAAGGAAGATTAAGCATATTATAGAAGCATAAAAAATGTGCATCCATACGACCGATGTCCAAGCGACCAAAATAAAACTCAATAAATGATGGACCGCATGGATACCATGTGGCCCAGAAAAGGGACACTCATTTGGTCCAAACAAGCATCCTGACAACTGGCCGTAGGTCAACCTGACATGACGTCCTGACAACAAAGATGGCGCCTGACAGAATCCTGACAAAAAAGATTTTCCTGATCGCCTCGAAGGTCGAGAACACACTAAGAAGCAGAAGTCCCAAGGATGGTGCAGAGCCATGTGGACAACACGATAAAAAGATCCCATGCATCTCTAGCCTATGCATCCTAGACTCCACGCGTCCCATGCGACTCTGGCCTATGCGTTCCAGACTTTATTCGTGTCACGCCCCGATCTCCCGTCGGAATCGACCGTCCCTGCTAGGCGCGAATCACCGCGCCAGCGCTCCCGCGGGACGTACATTTCCATCGGGACACGATGCCGCGTGAGCCTGGGGTTGCGCCCGCGCAAGGCAAATACCGAAACGGCCGTTGATAACTAGTTCATAGAGTCGTTATAGCGGAAACATAAAATGAACACAAGTATTGAATCCAAATCAAGCTCTTTATTAATATGAAGTAAAGATTACAAGCGGCGCTAGGCCGAGATTACAAATCGCTCATGCTCTCTCTCTCTCTCTCTTACAATGAGTATGCCCTTAGGCTTAAAACTAATACAAACAATATGGATGATGATGTTCTCATACATTATGTCTCATATATGCGAGCTCCGGGTCCGTGCGCCACGCTCCAAGACGCCAAGTGTGGTCTGGCGCCTCCTTGAGTTAAGTAATCTCCTAATTCGTACGAGTTCCCCCTGCACCCTGCATGCAGACTGGTTGGGTATCAGTACATTGAATGCACTAGTGGGGAGGCCTCTCGCCCACGCCACAAAATAAGCACGTTCATTAGTTATGTGCACCGACTGGTTTCGTTGTCTTTCTATTCTTTTGCCTTAGGATCAGTTACATGGCAATATAAAGAAAGTAATCTTCGTGTCAGCTCAAGAGTATCATAATAATGAACAATTGAGTTCACCTTACCATTTCTTACCATTCGGCCTTCCCTGTCATATGCAGCAATATAAACAATGATCTACGAAATAACAAGGAACAACTATGAAACCCAAGTGTTATGCCGTGCCTCTGCCTCACAAGACCCATTTTACTAGAACTATGTGTGATACCATGCATCCATTCTAATTATGCAAAAATGTCGTGCAAACGCACACCTTCCAGTTTCTTCTTTCCTCAATGCGGATAGCCGCTATGCAAACATGACTTATCTATATGAAGATCACTGGCTCTGCTAGCTATATTTGACATAATCTGTGATGGACGGTTGTCTTCCCAGCTCGGTTGCTAGCCTTGTTGGGCCTCCCAACTGTCTAACGAGTCGACGCCCATCCAGGTCGGTAACAAGCCTTGCTGGATGTTCTGCTCTCGCCCACTAGTCATCAGCTAGCGTATTGCCAGGACTACACTGGCACTGTCCTCCTGGGCCGAGATGATTCGGATGCCTCAGCAATCGTGTCGAGGACTCTCTCTACCTGGTACGCAACCAGTTGTTCGTGACCGTGCAACTACTCCCCCACTTCCAATTCTAGCCGAGGATAACTCTCAGATCTATCTTAGCCGAGGACTACACTCGGATCTTTTCTTCTTCACGCAGCTCCCTGATTAGAGACTACCTCGGTGATCTGTATATCCCGAGTAACTTCCTTTCTTTCCATCTCCTGACTCGGAACGACTACTCGATAGCCTTCCTCGTCTATGTATGCAACATGATTTCACCCTATCCCGTGTCATGTTCCGTGCGGTATAACGCCTCAGTATGAACTCATACTACTTTATGGCATATATGAAAGAAATTACTAAATTCCAACTCAACAATCCCGACTATGCATATAGCAAGTAAAATCTCCATGATCTATACAATGATAAGGCGGGGTTATCCCCTTAGCTATGTGCATTCATCTCTTTTATTAGCATGCGAAGGTTATCGCCTATAAACTAGCATGTAACATTTATTTTCTTAGTGTGCAGCTAAGTAGAGACAGGTTCACCGGGACCACCCACCTTAGCGATGTATCGCATCGGTCGAGCGAGACTCCGGACGCGTCTCTGATAGCCTAAGTCTGACTCCATTGAAGATCCCAGCATGAATGCCTTTGCATCGAACGAGCCATCTCGCTGAGCATGGCGGGTTGAATTGCTACACTTGTGCCGTTTGAATCAGCCCTCCGGGTTGAGCGGAGCGGGTCGTTACATCATACACCACTCAGAACAAGTCTCGTCCTTGAGACTTCCTGAGCGCAACTCGTACTATCGCATATCTTCTAAACCAAACTCTATACATCTTGTCTAACTTCCAAGGACTGTCTTAATACCATAATTATTTACTTTCTCACCATGCGTTATTCCGATATTTAGCCAACTCTCATCGAACGACTCTACCTTTCAATGCTATCAAACTATACTCAACTCAATCGCTGTACTTCTGACTCAAATCTACTACACCTAGCGCAGGGCTGTATTGCTCAAACACATGGTATTCTATAACTCAATGGGCACTTTGGGTGGACTTGCCCAACTTGTTATATTATCTAACATAGGAACCAAATACAGCCGAACATATTTGACAGTTTTACTTCACCTCGCCTATCGAAACCCATCGTTATGCCTAACCCAAAAGCTCGAATCTCGGCTAATTTTTCAATCTCATTTGCATCAAATCTCTCTGAGTTGCCGTCCAATCTCGCTAAGTAAATTGTACCCAAATCACCTAAGTTTTCTGACTCAGTCTATATTGCGCTTTAACACAGAGCTAACTCGCCCACCTGGGGTACGCTCTAATCCTTCCAGTCTTTGGTTCAATCGAACTTAACTCCCTATTCGTTTTACTCATTCCGTTCGCACGAGTGGTTAATCATTTTATCCGAATGATCCCTTTGTACAACTATTGCATCCCCAAACTCAGTCTCGTACTGCGCCTTAGTGCAGAACTATCTCGGTAGCACGGGAAACGATACAATCTTTCCTTTATGATAGTTTAGGTTGAGGCTAACCTATTTCAGTTGCCATACTCATCCATGCGAGTTCGAATATTTTCATTTGCAGCTGCATCCGAGTTATGCATATCGCTAAGTCTGGATCGTACCCATATTAAAGGCGTCCCCCAAATATGTGTATTTCAACCAAGCTTAGTGACAGCTAAGTCGGACAAGATACTCATGAAAATCTTTCGAAACGCGGATCAATCAGCTATATGAATGACCGAACTCTGGTTCGATTCAGTTATCGTCTACTCCAATCTCACCCAAATTCAAGTTTTAGCATTACTAGTAGCAAAGCACATCTTCCAAGCAACGATCCAACTCATCACGCCAACTTATCTTCAATATCACCAATTCAATCGTGAGAGTTCCGTCCGATAATTCTCTAATACCGTCTTATTCCTCACCGTCGCATAACCGATCTGACCAAATCAATTATTACCCGAGTCCTATCTCGTATTGCGTTTGTTTCAACGCGAACGTTGCTAGTTGTCACTACCACATTCCGAAAATAGGGGTATTTTCGACTTTTTATAATATTTAATATTATGGTAGTTACAATTAAGTAAATTGCATGATAGTATATTTTTATTTTTATTTTTATTTAAATAATCATGTGAGACGTGTAATTAAATATAGTATTATATACAGTGTTCATTTGTTTTGAGCCAACAGACTTGACCTAGAAGCCCAGTAGATGAACACCTGTCCAAATTGTGGAATTTTGTATTTAATTGTTTTAATTAGATTTAATTCTTGGAGTTTATAATTAATTACCGTAATTTATTTAATTATTACGCATTGCCTTTGCTTTGATAATTGGAGCAGTATCCTGACTTCTGTCTTCCAATAAATTTCACAATCTTGCTCTAGACATGCCCGCCTTCCATTCTGCTATTTTTACAACTCATAATTTTGCTCACTGTGCATTATTTCTGGCCGCACAAAAAAAAAATCGTCGCGGACGTTATTTAATAAATCCCTATTTTGTATCGTTGTGCGTTCCAATCGAAAATTGGAGGCAATCTTGAACTATTTTTTCGTGCGGCCCAAATTAGGGTAACATTCTGTACTGAGTCTACTTCATTATTGGTATTGATGACCTGACCTGATTTTGATCCCATGTACTCCTAATAAATTTTAGAACACAACTTGCATTTATTTCGAATTAATTTGAGGATATTATTTTATCTGATTCTAAAATCCCAAATTAATTCCAGTGTCCTGTTATTTGAGCCCACACAAATCTTACAGCGCCCTGACCCTACAAAACACCGGACACCGAATCGTCCGCCAAATTTTTCGTCATTTCATGCGTCTGTGCAAATACCCCAAATTTAAGGGGGTCAATTTGCAAATTGGCATTTTGTGTCAACACCTCATTTGTTTAAAACAATGAGGGAGCCCTATTAATATTTTAATTAAATCTCTCACCCTCATCCCCCATGAATTATTTTTCTCTCCATGTCAAATCTGAGCCACTCATTCTAAGGGTTCAAATCCTCACCCTCCATCACACCCTCTCTCCCTATTTAATATCTTGTACCCTCAAACCCTAATCCCTAGAAAACCTAGGTAGCCCACATCCCCAAGCAAGCCTCTCTCTCTCCTCCCTCCTCAAGCCTCCACAACCGTAGGCTACATTATTTTCTCCTTCTTCTCCTTCTTCCTTTCTTCTTCTCTTCTTCTCCTTCTTTCCTTCTTCTTCCTTCTTTATTATTTTTGAAATTCAAATTTAAGAAAAGGGGGGGGGAATCAAAGTTCCATCACCACCACCATTTCTTTTTCCAGCCACCCAACCGACCTTTCCGGCCCGAGCTCAGGCGAGCCTCTTCCCCGATCCTCCGGCGGCCCATATCAGTCCGGCGCTGCCACCACCACTCCCATCTCCACCCATCAGCCTCCGGCAGACAAACCCCCCGCTGCTCCCAATCACCACCACCAACAGAGACTCCCCTCCCCGACCATTCCCTGTTCACCGGCGGCCCTCTCTCAGCCGGCGGAGCCTGCTGCTCCTCCCTCGGCCGCTGCTCAGCCCGATCTACCGAGCCCCCAACTCCCTGTGATCCCCCTCCGGTCCGGCGAGCATCTAACACCATCACCACCACAACTCTCCTCCCCTTTTACTCCCTGCTGCTCAGCCCGGTCAGGCGGCCAACCTCCTCGCCGCTGCTGTTCTTCCCTGCTCCTCCTTCTCCCATACAGTTTCTCCGGCAACCCATCTACAACCATCCATCTCCACCTCCTCCATCACTTAACACCACCACCACCACCACCACCAAAAGAGACTCCGGCCGACAACTCCTCCCACCACCGTACACCTCCATCACCTATCACTGCCCCTCCGGCCTCCTACATCACCCGACAGCTGACTCCTCCCTCTGCCCTTCCTCTCTCCGACCGGATAGTCCCCCAGTCCGGCCCCCGCTGCTCACTCCTCCCCTGATCCCTCCGGCACCGCCCCAGACAAGCTCCCTCCCGCTGCCTGCCGTACTCCGGCTAACCCGACTTCACAGTAAGTTTCTTCTCCCCCTCTTTCCTCCTTCCCTAATGCATATGTTAATATAACTAATGTATAAGTATTTGTATATAAGTTAATTAATGTGTATAAATATAAATGTATGTAAATACGTATATTCATGTATGTGTATACGCGTGTGTGTGTATATGTGTACGCATACATGCATATGTATATATATATATATATATATATATATATATATATATATATATACATAGTGTATTTCTCTATTGGTATATATATACCTGTATTAGTATAAATATTATCTTGGTATAAATATATATATATATATATATAATTTATATTGGTATATGGTTAATAAAAACATATTTTGGTATTTTGGTGTATATGTATATGTATATACATCTATTATGATTTATATATATATATACATATTTAAATGAATATGTATTTATGTATATTAATTTATGTGTAGATATATATATAGGTATATAAATACGTATATGTATATTTGTGTAATTGTATATGTGTATACGTCTATTTGTATGTGCGTATTTGTGTGTATATATGTTCATATATTTTCTCCCTATATATATATGTATGTTAATGTATGCATATAGCATATTTTATTTGTGTATATATATGCTTTATATATATATATATATATGCATCTTGCGTATTTCTCTATATACGTATTAAATGTATATGTATTAAACTATCTGTATATATAAATATATATGTGTTAGTGTATGAAATGGTATAGGTACAAATATGTATTTGATATATATATATATATAAATGTAATTTGGTATAATTACCTGTATATAGTATAAGTACTAATTTGGTATAATTATATATATAGTATAAATTAAATTGGTGTTTTAGTCTTGGTATATTTTAATAATAGTGTAAATCATATTTTTGGCATGTATATATGGTACATAAATATTGTTCAACTAATATATATATATTATACATGAAATTAAAAGGCATATATATCTTGTATAGGTATTCAATATGATGTATTAGTATTAGTATATATTTAAATAAATACATTAACAATATATATATATATTTTTAAAATTTATTTTTATGTATGAGTATACACATATAATGTTCAATTAGTATAAATCAATTATGTATTTAAAAGGCATATATATATATTGTAAATACGTTTAAATTGGTGTATGTATAAATATTGCAAGTATTAATAAGTGTAATGTGTTTTATGTATCCCTACTAGATGACCCTAGTTGACTAGTGCCATACCCGGCACGGCCCTGAGTTCGATGTTTTGTGTTGTGTTAGTATAACACCTGATGCAAATGTTGTATTGATATATTTTAGGACTGTTGGATCCTCCGGATGACACTCTGGGACAGGACATTGGTTTTACCAGCTAAGGACCCAAGGCGAGTATATTCTCTGATTAGTTTCTAATTTATGATATCTCCTATGTTCACTGTATCTAGTGTAAATATCCATGCTCATGACACGCTGGTTACACGGATTGGTATACACGGATCTCGTCATGAGATGTTATTCCTTATTCATGGTGTAGCTTGTACAAGACTTGTTTCCTTGTTATCTTGTGCATGTACAGACACTGATTTTCGGGGAGATTTGCTACCTCCCTAGGGAATCCCGTGCCATAGCATACCATGATTGGATCTACTATACCAGTCGGGGGTGGGGAGTATTTTAGTGTAGATATGTGATCATACCCAACTTTTCATGCATCATAGCTCACCCCACATCTCACGTCGGGTGCGGCCTGATCCTCTCCATGCTTCATAGCTGTTACGTGTGATTAGCCTGACCTATACATGCATCATAGCTAACCAACGGTTAGCCTGACCTTCGTGAATCATAGCTAATCACATGTAACCAGCCTGATCAAGTTCCCAAGCCGATCACATGTTAAAGCTAGTACTCACACACTTAGTCATAGGTTTCTTGCTCATGGACATATTATTTCTTTTCCTGCAGTTACTTATAGTATTTTCCAGTATTTCTTTCATTGTACATTTCTCGTACCTATACATGCATCTGGTATATTTCCATCTAGAACTGCTACATAGTTTATATCATTAATAAAGAACTGCTATTTAGAGATGTACTTTGCTCCTTCCTGACTGGAAAATATTTTTCCAGACTGTGACCTTAGTAGACTGGTTTCTGACACACTTGGGGATTGGAAGTTAATGATTGCAGGTATAATTATTTTGTCATTAGACTTGTCTTGTATTTCTTGCTTGCTTTGATATCTCATCGTGCTTAGTTTATGTGATTGAGTATTTCTAGCATAATTTTATGATATCCACGTCTCCTTATGGAGTTGGGTATTTACGTGAGTTTGATTAGATAGTTACATGACCTAGACAGCGTTCTACCGCCGATGCTGCGGCGTAGGCTGGACGTACCCACGCACTCGTGCCCCTAAACCGGGTGCGGGTCATGACACGTTTTTAGTGGTGGCCCATGCAGGTCAGACTTCGCAAGTTGTGCGATATCGTAGTAGTACGACGAATTAGTTGTACTACCGCGTGCCTGCTATAGAATATAGGACAAAGGATACTAGGATGAGAGAGGATACTCAATCACAAATTCTTGAGAGATTCCTGGGACGACCCCTTGAGAATCTTATTACAATTTCCAATTTAAATCTTTTTTTTGTTTCCGTCCGCTCTCGCTTGTTGTTTCTGAACTTGATTCTTGTTGAGAAGTTATTAAATTAAAATCTTGGTGTCATTGATGAGTTTGATTCTTGTTGACCAGTTGTTGAATTTAAACTCTTGGTGTCGTTGTTGAGTTTTGATTTTTTTTGAGATGAATTTTACGGACTAAACTTTACGGTATCATCTGATAACATATGTTGATGAGGACAGTGAGAAAGGTAAAACGTCTACTTTGGTTATGGAACCTAGAGTTATCGCAGCCATACTAGCTGCCGTGACGAGAACGTAGGAACCAGACTTGGATGTACATACTATAGTTATGAAACTTAGAGTCTCTCGCAGCCATACCGGTTGGCGTGGCGAAGATTCTAGATGACGTGATTATAGGGTTGCATACTTTAGTTACGGAACCTGTCGTTTATCGCACCAATGCTTACTGGCGTGGCGAGGATTCTGAGTGTCATAATTTCGGATAGACGTGTATGATTATCAGGTTGTATCTTAAATTGGTTCTTAAAGTATCATCTCAAGACTTATCTATTTCTGTTGTTTCGGGACTTTGTTCCGTCGCTTCTTTTCTTTACTAGCAGTAAAGATACCTTCCGTCCTTATCCAGTTCCTTTTTGAGCTTATTTTCTTTGAGGATCCATGTTAGCGTGATAATTAGTGACTTGCAATTTTGGTTGTCTTGTATTAGTTTGACTGAGTGTGACTTGTGAGTTGGTAAGTGTTTCTTAGTTGGACATGTGAGCAGTAGGCTTTAATCTAGAGTTAGCCCTTAGCATAGTACCTTGTACCAATGGTTCTAGGATAAGTGTCATTAGAGACTGTGAGTAGAAGGAGAGTATGGAGTAACAATGATAGTTCAAGAGTTAGTATCAGAGCCAACATACCCGTCCTGGATAATCATGATTATGCAATTGGATGATCTACGTGAACAATTAAGTATCCAGGAATCGTATTAAGGATTTATGGAGCATGATGTTCAATTTGATGATTGATATCGAAAGTGTAAAAGGTAAGGAAATATATACGCATAAAGAGTTAATGAGGTGTCATGGGTAGAGAAATATCGGAATTGGTAATGAAGATGGTGAAGCGTATCACAGATTGGTATAACAGACTATGAAAGGTTAAAAGAAAATATCTATACAACTATCGAGATGAAGAACCATATACATGCCCATGAGAGTAAAGAAACATGAGTGTTATAGAAGGTACAGGTAATCATAAGTTCCAATGAGCTTGATGAGATGATCCATTAATGAAGCTAGTGACATAATACCAAGAGTGCTAATGGTTATATATCGAGGATTTGTCGAAAATGACGCTAGTAACAGTAAGCACTATGCGTGATGATGATTGGATGATATACCAGTTAATATAGATCGAAAATCATGAAAGAAAATACAGGTGATAATAACTTTGATCATTGGAGATAATGGTGTAAGTGATTCAGGCAGTACAATTTTAGTACACAGTTATAGACACTAGATGCATTGAGTGCACCTTGAGTATCAGAGACCGTGAGCATTGATATGTACATTTATGGAGTGATTAAATTTTATTTCGATGTTGAGTATCTGATTTTGAGGAAGTATATACAATTTATTTTAAGAAGTTAAACCTTGACGATTATTTTGAGGATTAATTTTATGGTAGATGAGAGATATGAATATTAATATATGAGTAGATGATATACATGTGTAAGGATCTGGTGACTTGAGCATGATTGAGATGGCACCGCAGACTGACTTGGGTGTCCATCTAAAGTTGTATTGGAAAGAGCAGTAGTTAGTATGGTGTTGCACTTGACGTATATTTGAGTGATAAGAATGACTAGTATGGACAATTGTAGTAGGAATGGGAATTGACAGAGGGTATGGTCCTAAGGAAATAGAGATCCAGTTAGGCTACCTGTGGAACCGCATACTGCTCAGCACCCGCAAAGGGAACCACCCCAGCAGGGCGGGGCAATTGCGATGACGGTCGAGGAGACCGATACTACAGGTAATGTGTTAGCAGGTTCTGTTCTTTCCTTTATTATGTTCCTATCTATTTGATTAATGGACTGATACCTTAGTACCATGGCTTGTATGCATAATTTTCTTGTTATAATGTAGTTAGTAGCACACCCTGATACAGAGACTGCAATACCATGACAAAAGACACCATGACCGTACATATCCCCTTAGGGTGCATGTTGTATGATTGTAGGAAGATCTTTCTTAGACCATGATTATTGGGGATTAACCATGACGAAGATTCATGAAGGAGTTATGACTTGACAAGAAAGACAAGATGATTAAATTCGAGGATAACCATTGATTTAAATAGAGGGTTAAGAAATTAACATTGCATAATTGGTGGTTTATTTATTTCAGGAAGATTATGACATGTTTAAATTGGTTATTAAATTTGGAAATTTTGGGAGATTTATCAATATGTTTATTTAATTGCGAGTTAGGAATTTTAGAATTTTATAGTTGGATGTCGCATTTGGAAAATCCCTAAGTACCGTATTGTTGAGTATTTTGAGGAAGAGAAAATCGAGAAATAAAATTATTGATGGACTAAATGTTTGAATTTAAACTTTTGGACGAGATTTCATTTTATGTACGAGCATTGATTAAAATCAAATTTGAGGAGTGGATATTAAATTCCGAGTAATTGAATTATTAACTCAAAACTTTCAAGAAAATTTTTGACAAAAATAGACCTTGATTTCATTTCGAGGATTTTCAGGAATCCAATAATTTCAGAATTTTTGACAAATTATGAAAAGACATTGTGAACTATTACCGGATTTCATGGATGACGAATTTAAAATTTGAGGGAAATAATAATGCGAATACAGGGGTATTTTCGACTTTTTACAATATTTAATATTATGGTAGTTACAATTAAGTAAATTGCATGATAGTATATTTTTATTTTTATTTAAATAATCATGTGAGACGTGTAATTAAATATAGTATTATATACAGTATTCATTTGTTTTGAGCCAGCAGACTTGACCTAGAAGCCCAGTAGATGAACACCTGTCCAAATTGTGGAATTTTGTATTTAATTGTTTTAATTAGATTTAATTCTTGGATTTTATAATTAATTATCGTAATTTATTTAATTATTGCGCATTGCCTTTGCTTTGATAATTGGAGCAGTATCCTGACTTCTGTCTTCCAACAAATTTCACAATCTTGCTCTAGACATGTCCGCCTTCCATTCTGCTATTTTTATAACTCATAATTTTGCTCCCTGTGCATTATTTCTGGCCGCACAAAAAAAAATCGACGTTATTTAATAAATCCCTATTTTGTATCGTTGTGCGTTCCAATCGAAAATTGGAGGCAATCTTGACCTATTTTTTCGTGCGGCCCAAATTAGGGTAACATTCTGTACTGAGTCTACTTCATTATTGGTATTGATGACCTGACCTGATTTTGATCCCATGTACTCCTAAAAAATTTTAGAACACAACTTGCATTTATTTCGAATTAATTTGAGGATACTATTTTATCTGATTCTAAAATCCCAAATTAATTCCAGTGTCCTGTTATTTGAGCCCACACAAATCTTACAGCGCCCTGACCCTACAAAACATCGGACACCGAATCGCCCGCCAAATTTTTCGTCATTTTATGCGTCTGTGCAAATACCCCAAATTTAAGGGGGTCAATTTGCAAATTGGCATTTTGTGTCAACACCTTATTTGTTTAAAACAATGAGGGCGCCCTATTAATATTTTAATTAAATCTCTCACCCTCATCCCCCATGAATTATTTTTCTCTCCATGTCAAATCTGAGCCACTCATTCTAAGGGTTCAAATCCTCACCCTCCATCACACCCTCTCTCCCTATTTAATATCCTCAAACCCTAATCCCTAGAAAACCTAGGTAGCCCACATCCCCAAGCAAGCCTCTCTCTCTCCTCCCTCCTCAAGCCTCCACAACCGTAGGCTACATTATTTTCTCCTTCTTCTCCTTCTTCCTTTCTTCTTCTCTTCTTCTCCTTCTTTCCTTCTTCTTCCTTCTTCATTATTTTTGAAATTCAAATTTAAGAAAAGGGGGGGGAATCAAAGTTCCATCACCACCACCATTTCTTTTTCCAGCCACCCAACCGACCTTTCCGGCCCGAGCTCAGGCGAGCCTCTTCCCCGATCCTCCGGCGGCCCACATCAGTCCGGCGCTGCCACCACCACTCCCATCTCCACCCATCAGCCTCCGACAGACAAACCCCCCGTTGCTCCTAATCACCACCACCAACAGAGACTCCCCTCCCCGACCATTCCCTGTTCACCGGCGGCCCTCTCTCAGCCGGCGGAGCCTGCTGCTCCTCCCTCGGCCGCTGCTCAGCCCGATCTACCGAGCCCCCAACTCCCTGTGATCCCCCTCCGGTCCGGCGAGCATCTAACACCATCACCACCACAACTCTCCTCCCCTTTTACTCCCTGCTGCTCAGCCCGGTCAGGCGGCCAACCCCCTCGCCGCTGCTGTTCTTCCCTGCTCCTCCTCCTCCCATACAGTTTCTCCGGCGACCCATCTACAACCATCCAACCATCCATCTCCACCTCCTCTATCACTTAACACCACCACCACCACCAAAAGAGACTCCGGCCGACAACTCCTCCCACCACCGTACACCTCCATCACCTATCACTGCCCCTCCGGCCTCCTACATCACCCGACAGCCGACTCCTCCCTCTGCCCTTCCTCCCTCCGACCGGATAGTCCCCCAGTCCGGCCCCCGCTGCTCACTCATCCCCTGATCCCTCCGGCACCGCCCCAGACAAGCTCCCTCCCGCTGCCTGCCGTACTCCGGCTAACCCGACTTCACAGTAAGTTTCTTCTCCCCCTCTTTCCTCCTTCCCTAATGCATATGTTAATATAACTAATGTATAAGTATTTGTATATAAGTTAATTAATGTGTATAAATATAAATGTATGTAAATACGTATATTCATGTATGTGTATACGCGTGTGTGTGTATATGTGTACGCATACATGCATATGTATATATATATATATATATATATAAATACAAAGTGTATTTCTCTATTGGTATATATATACCTGTATTAGTATAAATATTATCTTGGTATATATATATATATATATATAATTTATATTGGTATATGGTTAATAAAAACATATTTTGGTATTTTGGTGTATATGTATATATATATACATCTATTATGATTTATATATATATATACATATTTAAATGAATATGTATTTGTGTATATTAATTTATGTGTAGATATATATATAGGTATATAAATACGTATATGTATATTTGTGTAATTGTATATGTGTATACGTCTATGTGTATGTGCTTATTTGTGTGTATATATGTTCATATATTTTCTCCCTATATATATATGTATGTTAATGTATGCATATAGCATATTTTATTTGTGTATATATATGCTTTATATATATATATATATGCATCTTGCGTATTTCTCTATATACGTATTAAATGTATATGTATTAAACTATCTGTATATATAAATATATATGTGTTAGTGTATGAAATGGTATAGGTACAAATATGTATTTGATATATATATATATATATAAATGTAATTTGGTATAATTACCTGTATATAGTATAAGTACTAATTTGGTATAATTATATATATAGTATAAATTAAATTGGTGTTTTAGTCTTGGTATATTATAATAATAGTGTAAATCGTATTTTTGGCATGTATATATGGTACATAAATATTGTTCAACTAATATATATATATTATACATGAAATTAAAAGGCATATATATCTTGTATAGGTATTCAATGTGATGTATTAGTATTAGTATATATTTAAATAAATACATTAATAATATATATATATATTTTTTAAATGTATTTTTATGTATGAGTATACACATATAATGTTCAATTAGTATAAATCAATTATGTATTTAAAAGGCATATATATATATTGTAAATACGTTTAAATTGGTGTATGTATAAATATTGCAAGTATTAATAAGTGTAATGTGTTTTATGTATCCCTACTAGATGACCCTAGTTGACTAGTGCCATACCCGGCACGGCCCTGAGTTCGATGTTTTGTGTTGTGTTAGTATAACACCTGATGCAAATGTTGTATTGATATATTTTAGGACTGTTGGATCCTCCGGACGACACTCTGGGACAGGACATTGGTTTTACCAGCTAAGGACCCAAGGCGAGTACATTCTCTGATTAGTTTCTAATTTATGATATCTCCTATGTTCACTGTATCTAGTGTAAATATCCATGCTCTTGACACGCTGGTTACACGGATTGGTATACATGGATCTCGTCATGAGATGTTATTCCTTATTCATGGTGTAGCTTGTACAAGACTTGTTTCCTTGTTATCTTGTGCATGTACAGACACTAATTTTCGGGGAGATTTGCTACCTCCCTAGGGAATCCCGTGCCATAGCGTACCATGATTGGATCTACTATACCAGTCGGGGGTGGGGAGTATTTTAGTGTAGATATGTGATCATACCCAACTTTTTATGCATCATAGCTCACCCCACATCTCACGTCGGGTGCGGCCTGACCCTCTCCATGCTTCATAGCTGTTACGTGTGATTAGCCTGACCTATACATGCATCATAGCTAACCAACGGTTAGCCTGACCTTCGTGAATCATAGCTAATCACATGTAACCAGCCTGATCAAGTTCCCAAGCCGATCATATGTTAAAGCTAGTACTCACACACTTAGTCATAGGTTTCTTGCTCATGGACATATTGTTTCTTTTCCTGCAGTTACTTACAGTATTTTCCAGTATTTCTTTCATTGTACATTTCTCGTACCTATACATGCATCTGGTATATTTCTATCTAGAACTGCTACATAGTTTATATCATTAATAAAGAACTGCTATTTAGAGATGTACTTTGCTCCTTCCTGACTGGAAAATATTTTTCCAGACTGTGACCTTAGTAGACTGGTTTCTGACACACTTGGGGATTGGAAGTTAATGATTGCAGGTATGATTATTTTGTCATTAGACTTGTCTTGTATTTCTTGCTTGCTTTGATATCTCATCGTGCTTAGTTTATGTGATTGAGTATTTCTAGCATAATTTTATGATATCCACGTCTCCTTATGGAGTTGGGTATTTACGTGAGTTTGATTAGATAGTTACATGACCTAGACAGCGTTCTACCGCCGATGCTGCGGCATAGGCTGGACGTACCCACGCACTCGTGTCCCTAAACCGGGTGCGGGTCGTGACACTAGTGTATATTCCTAATTCCAAATCCTAACTCTAAGTCTCATTGCCCCAGTTCCATCATTCTTCCCGAACGATACTCTGAAGTCAGCCACTCCAGTCTAACTCAAGGCATAGGGTCGTCTGCCTAGCCACTAGGTCAGCTCACAAAGTCATAGGTACAGTTCAAGCTTGCGACTCATCGTGCAACCGCGTTGCACAACGGTCGCCCCAAACACCCTAAGTTCAAACCATTGTTCCTTTACACGGGTATTCTACCCAAGCTCATTTCACTCAGATTTATAAACATCGAGCACAGATCATCCTATCACACCAACATGCTCGTTTAACCGAACCCATGATACGCCCACGTTGTAGGTCCAACCCATCGATTCGCACACACTATCTCTTTTATTATGTTTGATAGAATTCACCAATCTATCCCTTTCTACGCCTGTATCACTAAGCCATAATTCTATTATAAATCATCGATGTATATCATAAACTCTAAGTCATCTAGTACAATCTACGTATCCGTTCATAAAATCCTAAAACTTGTCTTTTCGTATCGAACCACAAGTCAAAATAATCCTTCAATTTGTCACGTTCCGGTCTCCCGCAAGTTCAATCATCCCCGTCGGACGTGATATCACCACGCCAACGCTCCCGCGGAATAATCATCCTAATCCGGACGTAACGCAAGTGCGAGTAAGAAGTTGTACTCGCACAAGACAAGAAGGTCACTCGTTATGGTTATCATCGAACGAACAGACACCTTATCGTCACCTTTCGTTTTTATCCCAAGTTGTACATTGATCTACCAAGCTATGTTCTTCTAACAACCGTTCTTACTGCCATCCAAGTTTGCCTAACCAAACCGTCCAACTTCACAATTACCATTTGATCGCTTCTTAGTCTACTCTTAGCATTCCTCAAAACTAAGTTCAAATCCCAAACCCAAATCTATCCCATTTGATAAGTTCCATTTATCGAGTTCGTTTGGAATAATCACCGAACATGTTCCCTTGAGTTCGATTATTCCCGTCGTACGTGAATCACCACGTCGGTGCTCCCGCAGGATAATCGTTCTCGCTGGGACAGATTTTGAATGTTATCCTTCTGAACTTGATTTCAAGATCGTTCTTCCATAATCCAAGCCAAATCTGTTACCACTTAACTCGATCCATCAGAATCACAATTTTACTAACTTGCATCAATCCATACTTATCTTCCAACCATTGTTATGGTCTAAAATCTCCTAAAATTTGAAATCATTGTATTCGTACTCAATCAAACTCTATCGAGCGATATCCTACTCAATCCAAATTTTTCATGCACGCTATCATTCGTTCGCTCCATTATTTCCAATTGCACTAATTCCGATCGCATACCTGATTATTCTATCTCAACTCAAGTTTTAATTCGCTTGTTTTAACTCAAAATTGCTCGTACGATCCTTTAAGTTTCCCCGACCATGTAATCAATTTTAATTGCCCTGAATTCCTATTCGAAGTAAGCCTTATCCCTTATTCAACTCATTATAACTCGTTCAACCAAAATATTGCATGCTCCTCCAAGTTTGCTTACTTGCTAGGCATTGTTTATTTATACTAAGGCTTTACCCAATCTCATCGCTTGATGTTAGACCCGTTTAACTCTCCGAATCCACGACTTTGTTCGAGCATTTCTAAGCTGACCAATACACCACTCAGGGTTTGAGTCATACTCCATAAATCTATATAACTCATTATATCCATAATTTGCATAATCGAACAGGGGACTTATTGCATACACCTCTCAGGAATCGAGTCATCCTAATAACTCTTGAATCACGTTCGCATCCTTCACTCATATTCCCAATTAGTTCCTTAGAACTCCAACACGATCCCTAATTGTCGCCTAACGATTCTAGTCTCATATGTACCCCTATCGATAGTCCACCATACAAATATGTATATTTCATAACTTATCGTTATGGATAACCGTCCAACTATATCTGAAAATTCCATACGCGATTCCTATTACTCGCCTTAGCGGCACTCCAATAACGTCTCTATCGATTTCCCTCCTAAGTCAACTTTATTCTCATCTGAACAATACCCAAATCTCGTTGCAACCCACTAGCACCAAGGGTCTTGGTGCACGATACTCAACGCAACTTGGCCAAAAGGCCCTGTGCATAGACCACCGTCTGAACGATATTCTTATCTCGCACTCTACTCGCTTGGTATTTTTATATAGACATATAACTTGCCGATTATAACACGAGTCTACTCTCACAATGTCTTTCACAGGTTGGGAAAAAAGCCCACGCATCATAAACCCGTTCAAGCAATCGTACATTTCACATGCATTTTTTGAAAATATTTAGACTTATTGTATGGAACATCCATCGAAACATCGAGAGAGAGCATCTACTACTTCTTCAATACACAAGTTCAAAACTGAGATAATCGAAACGAATTTCAAGGACGTAAAGCCGTGCTCTGATACCAATATGTCATGTTCCGATCTCCCGCCGGAATCGGCCGTCCCCGCTAGGCGCGAATCACCATGCCAACGCTCCCGCGGGACGTACGTTTCCATCGGAAAGCGATGCCACGCGAGCCTGGGGTTGCGCCCGTACAAGGCAAATACCGAAACGGCCGTTGATAACTAGTTCACAGAGTCATTATAGCAAAAACATAAAATAAACACAAGTATTGAATCCAAATCAAGCTCTTTATTGATATTAAGTAAAGATTACAAGCGGCGCTAGGCCGAGATTACAAATCGCTCATGCTCTCTCTCTCTCTCTCTCTCTCTCTCTCTCTTACAATGAGTATGCCCTTAGGCTTAGAACCAATACAAACAATCTAGATGATGATGTTCTCATACATTATGTCTCATATATGCGAGCTCCGGGTCCGTGCGCCACGCTCCAAGACGCCAAGTGTGGTCCGGCGCCTCCTTGCGTTAAGCAATCTTCGAATTCGTACGAGTTTCCCCTGCACCCTGCATGCAGACTAGTTGGGTATCAGTATATTGAATGCACTGGTGGGGAGGCCTCTCGCCCACGCCATAAAACAAGCATGTTCATTAGTTATGTGCACCGACTGGTTTCGTTGTCTTTCTCTTTTTTGCCTTAGGATCAGTTACATGGCAATATAAAGAAAGTAATCTTCGTGTCAGCTCAAGAGTATCATAATAATGAACAATTGAGTTCACCTTACCATTTCTTACCATTCGGCCTTTCCTGTCATATGCAGCAATATAAACAATGATCTACGAAATAACAAGGAACAACTATGAAACCCAAGTGTTATGTCGTGCCTCTGCCTCACAAGACCCATTTTACTAGAACTATGTGTGATACCATGCATCCATTCTAATTATGCAAAAATGTCGTGCAAATGCACACCTTCCTGTTTCTCCTTTCCTCAACGCGGATAGCTGTTATGCAAACATGACTTATCTATATGAAGGTAACTGGCTCTGCTATCCATATTGGACATAATCTGCGATGGACTATTGTCTTCCCAGCTCGGTTGCTAGCCTTGCTGGGCCTCCCAACCGTCTAACGAGTCAATGCCCATCCAGGTCGGTAGCAAGCCTTGCTGGATGTCCCGCTCTCGCCCGTTAGTCATTAGCTAGCGTATTGCCAGGACTACACTAGCACTGTCCTCCCGGGCTGACATGATTCGGATGCCTCAGCAATCGTGTCGAGGACTCTCTCTACCTGGTGCGCAACCAGTTGCCCGTGACCATGCAACTACTCCCCTACTTCCAATTCTAGCCGAGGACAACTCTCAGATCTATCTTAGCCGAGGACTACACTCGGATCTTTTCTTCTTCACGCAGCTCTCTGATTAGAGACTGCCTCGGTAATCTGTATATCTCGAGTACCTTTCTTTCTTTCTATCTTCTGACTTGGAATGACTACTCGATAGCCTTCCTCGTCTATGCATGCAACATGATTTCATCCTATCCCGTGTCATATTTCGTGCGGTGCAATGCCTCAGTATGAACTCACACTACTTTATGGCATATATGAAAGAAATTACTACATTCCAACTCAAAAATCCCGACTACGCATATAGAAAGTAAAATCTTCATGATCTATACAATGATAAGGCGGGGTTATCCCCTTAGCTATGTGCGTTTATCTCTTTTATTAGCATGCAAAGGTTATCGCCTGTAAACTAGCATGTAACATTTATTTTCTTAGTGTGCAGCTAAGTAGAGACAAGTTTATCAGGGCCACCCACCTTAGCGATGTATCACATCGGTCGAGTGAGACTCCGGACTCGCCTCTGATAGCCTAAGTCTGACTCCATTAAAGATCCCAGCATGAATGCCTTTGCATCGAACGAGCCATCTCGCTGAGCAAGGCGGGTTAAATAGCTACACTTGTGCCGTTTCAATCGGCCCTCCGGGTTGAGCGGAGCGGGTCGTTACAATTCGGTCCATAGGTCTCTGGCCCCATGCATTCCAGGCTCTGTGCGTCCTGTACGTCTTTGGCCACATGTGTCCCAGATTCCACGTCAACCAAGTCTTTCTGTTACAACTGAGTGGTCCTCTCCAACCAAATAACACCCACGTGTCTATTTGACCAAGTCGCACCTACAATAGTTGAGAACCACCAAGATACTCAGCAGACAACAAAATTCTAATAAATGTTTACATGGCAACGGAGCCCAGATTCCCGTTCATAGCTGTAGCACCCTTCCGTTGAGAGGGAACACGTAGCAAACCCCACCATCCATGCGGTCCAAAATCTATGCGGCCATAAATATGACTATAAATAGTAGGGTACCAGACACGGACAAAGGGATGGCTGGCTATCTGTGAATCAACACTCAAGAGAGAGAAGAGCTTCTGCATCGGATTATCCATGGAGTAAAGAGTTGCTATACTCGTAACCCTCCATTGTCATCCTCCAAAAAATAAATTTATACTTAGATTTTCCTCAAGGACTCTTTTTGTACTTTCTTTGTTTGTAAATCAAATTCAGTTCTTGTTTTGATTTAAATGACAAATACGGTGGCGACTCTACTGGGGACGTCATTCTCCACTGTTAAGAAGTCGGTAACACAATCCGATGCGGCCAAGCTTATCTCGACATAACAGATGCTGGTGGTCCGCTTCAATCAGCAAGCGTTTGAGGATATGCTCTCCGAGGAAAGCACTAATCCTTCGCCAATGATAGCCAAGCCCAAGAAGACCCGCAGAACGTGGGTGGCTAAGGCCGTTGTGCCTCAGCTAGCTGCGGAGCAGATACTTCTAGCCTCTCACTCTGTTGTTGGTGACGGTCGTTGGACGAACACCCATAACATCCATGTCTATGCGGTATCCCGGGCTGGCGCATAAACTGTTCAGTACCCAGACTCTGACAGAGGAAAATACTATGATGTCAGACATTCTGGTGTTGAGGCAGCTTCTATGCGGCCAAGGAGGAGGTCCCATAAGTCTGTCCATGCAATATCAACTCACAACCGCAGACAGCAGGCCACATGCAGCCCAAATAGCAACATAACCTCTATTTTTTACTATATCTCATCTGTCGCAGATCCTATGCGACCCACTGAGAATGGTGAAAATCCAAAGCTGAACTCTATATACTACGTGCCTGTAGTAGCTAAGATGAAGAAGTACAGGGCAGTGCAGCCCGTCAAGCTCAAATAACTGCTCATACGATCGACCGCCAACAGGCATTGCTAATTATTATGCGAGCCTCTGACGGACAGTTGTACAAGACTGACACATGTGTCCAGTCCATAGGGACCAATGGACAGGGCCATTCTCAAAAGTCTTCCACCTGTACATCGTGCAAGTTCGTGTACGAACCCCAGGCCAGGGAGAAAATACAGCACCTACGCATCCGTGTGCCCGGGATACCCGGACTCACAAAGAGGATGCAAAGGTAAAATACCCTTCGCATGATTTGCGTGACATAATTACTCACAAGCGCAAAGCAAGGGAAACAACTATGACGTACGATGTACCCTCTTTGAGGCACAGTTGCGTCAACATTATTATCAACTATTGTTGTAATAAAGCGATAATATTCACAGACGGGCAGTCGACCTTCCAACGACTGTACCGGAAAGCACCTACTCGGCAATAACTCAGAGATCAGGTGCAAGTATCAGAGGAGGAGGCATTTACCTTTGCCTCATGCTAAACAACTGGAAAGCATCTCGCCACCAAGGGAAGAAAGAAGTCAAATACCTCCAGTCCGGCACTCTCTACTACTGCATCGTGAGGGCGATTACCCGGAGGGCTGACGACGGCACCTGCAGAAGGCATCTTCCAAGGCACCCACTCAAAGAAGAACTTGTCAGCCCCTAGGGGTAGTTCTTTCTCAGAAATCCTGGGGGTGGCCCAAGCTGGGGTTAGTGTCCCCTTGGACGTACGCGATAACCCGACATTCCGAGGAAACAACGATTCTCAAGGAATGGACTCTGAGATCCCGGAGGATAGCTACTCCCACCAAGATGACACAATCTTCTACGTGGGGGGTAGTATCCCTCCGAATCTGAGAAAGTCATAATGGCTCCCGCCCTCCTTGAAGCCTACTCACTACAAGGGTATGAGACATGGAGCACGACATCCACTGCCCCCTCCATTT
The DNA here is from genome assembly GCA_036927795.1 of Iris macrosiphon. Classification (NCBI taxonomy): domain Eukaryota; kingdom Viridiplantae; phylum Streptophyta; class Magnoliopsida; order Asparagales; family Iridaceae; genus Iris; species Iris macrosiphon. Next base: position 9,466,012 of record JAYESA010000016.1, on the reverse strand, counting down.
CTCCTCATATGAGGACGGTATACATGGCCGAAGACGACCATGAAGGCCCCAGTGACCGACAATGCCTCGAGATGCTCGAAGCCATGATGCATACAATGAGTACATTAATTTAAGATAATGCTAGAAATTAAGGCAAACATGGCCTCTTAGCCGGCAAGGGCCTCTGGGCAAGCAAACCTGAACCCCAGGACCAAAGGGGATTCAAATACGACCGCTCCACTCACGGACGATGATCCTCTCCTACCTGGCTCATCGACGCCTTCGACAAAAGATGAAGCTATGGAAGTAAGGAGGGAGGTCAAAAAATTTTGGGCTCGTCTAGACTCCATGAGAAATCAGGACTCACTCCATAATCTCGGGGTACAACAACCATACCCGATAGAGTGGAGGGATGTACCGTATCCTCCCAAGTACAATCCCTTCAACATAAACATGTTTGACGGGAAGTCCTTCCCTCACCGCTTCATGGGCTACTTCAAGATCACCACAGGATACTTACCCCGCAGCGACGCTATCCTTACCAGGCTCTTCGTCGGATCATTGGCGGGGGTAGCTTTCGATTGGTTCTGCAGTCTCGAAGATAACTTCTTCTCATTATTCAATGACCTCAAACGTCTGTTCCTTAACATGTTCTATGAGGCAGAAAATGATATGACGATGTCTTCTCTGATGGACGTCGCCCAGGGTGAGAAGGAACTGACAAAAAACTAAATTGAGAAGTTCCAGCAGGCCGCATTAAGGTTGCCTCATGGAAATTTTGAGGCTACACTAATGGAGATGTGCCAGAAGAATATGCTCCTGATAATCAGTCTCTGGATGGGCGAGAGCTAGTTCAAAGATAGGAAAACATTCATTGTAAGTGCTGTCAACGCTGAGAAGAAGCTCAAGGAAGCTCGGCACTCGGGGATCCATATTTGTACTGCTGAGGAAAAGGGCAAGCATCCCAGCAACAACAAAAACAATAATAATGGCGATAATAGCAGCCGCGAGAGGACAAGTCTAAACAGAAGGAGATTTGCTTCGATAAACTATTGCCCAGGGATGCACCACAAGGGCTAGAAAGGCCCTATAATTTTGATATCTTATCACAATAAGCCCACACTCCTGCGAAATTGTCACTATTTGAGCTTTTACGACTCTCTAAAGACAATCGGGCAGCCCTAAGTGAGGTACTGCAGAATGCCGATGTCTACCTGGCGTAAGTCAAGCCACAAACCGAAGATCCTGCTGCTTGTCCACATTACAACAACGCCATGGATGCGATACCCAACCTCACCTTCTCGCAATAGTACATGTTGCTCAAGAACAATAGGCACGATCGGCCCTTGTACTATACCGGATATATTAGCGATATCAAGGTGGACCGAATGCATATTGACCCAGGATCGTCGATCATCATTATCCTAAGAAGTTTGCTTCAGACCCTGGGGATCTCGATGCATCATCTGGCGGCTACCAAGACCGCCATCAGTGGATTCAACAAGGGGAGAAGCTACCCTCTGGGTAAAATCCGCTTAAAATGCCAGATCGGCAATTTAAAAACAGAAGTCACCTACTACGTCATAAATGTAGATATATCCTATAACGTCTTGTTGGGGCGTCCATAGATACATAAACACATGATCGTGCCATCCACCCTCCACCATTGCCTAAAATATGTAGACGAACACTGTTTTATCAAAACGAAGTTCGCTGACGTTGATTCATTTAAGAGTATCAAAATTTAATACTCTGACTCGATCCTCTACTAGAAAGTCCACCAAGATGAAGGTGGCAATAAGGCCGACGATAAAGCCGAGGCCACAACAGCACCCGAGGAGCCTATGAGAATCTGCCTCAAGGCTCGCACTCCCGATGCGGCCGTACCCCTCATTGTCAAATCACACGGGAAGGCACCTGAATCTCCGGTACCTTCGGCATCATCAGAACCAATAGTCGTTGGCCTTCGCAGGCTAAATCAACCACCAAAAGGAGATTCTGCCCTATATACGTCTTTCGAACCGATGGTCGTTCGCCTTCACAGTCCGAGTCGACCACCAAAGGAAGACCCGACCCCGGCTGCAACTTTCAGACCTTTGGTGGTAAAATTATGCAAAAAATCACCAAAGCCTTCACTTGTGCTGGGGTAGCCGAAGAGAAGGATGAGCTGGAGGAATATATATCCGCCAATGTCAACATCCCTTCCCCTGATGATGTACTCTCGCCGGAAGAGATACCTTATTTTCTCAATAAAGGACTATCTTTGAAGTACTCAGAGCGTATGCATATAGGTACACTCCACTCTACCTGCATCCTGCAACAACTTCGCTCTAGTCAGGATTCTTATTTCTTAGTCCCACCCAGGAAGAAGGGAGATAAGATCATCATCTTCGACAAAGTGGAATGCTCCCGGTCCTTCATCCCAAAGGAAGTAGAACCAGAATTCGAGGTAGGCAGAATGCCACTCTACCGGTACAGCTCGCAAGCCCTACATTAAAAGATGGGATACAACCTGAAGGTCACTGAAGGATTAAACTATGGCAAAGGCCGAAGGTCACCTTTACGACTTGCTTCCCCTGCGGGCAAGCCCGAGGATTACTATCATAAGACTAAGCATGGCTTAGGATATGTAATGTTTCCTACAACCCCCGAGGGCTCAGATAAAGAAGATGAAGAGCGCTCACACTCTTCAGAATCTTTACCATGTGACTCCTACGTCAACGTCATGGACGTGCTCAGACAAACACTGTCCTCCAATATGGTATTTGTCGACCTTGAGGAGGACAATGAGGATCCACCCGAGATCTTTAAGATAGAACCTTGGGCCTAACACCTGGGTTCACAATGGGAGATACGATTTGAGCAGCGAGAAACTTATACCGAGGATGAAGTTGTACAAGTCGATCTAGGTGATGAGACCTCTCTAAAGCCTATCTTTATCAGCAAAAGTCTGTCCGACGAAGACCGGGAATCCCTATTACAACTCGTTAGGGAATACATCGATGTATTTTCTTAGAGTTACAAAGATATGCTAGGACTGGATCCCCAAATTGTGGTCCACAAACTCAATATTCGGCCAGACGCCAACCCAGTCAAGAAATATCAACGACAGTTCTGGCCAGACATGATGGATTCCATCGAAGCTAAAGTCAACAAGCAGATAGCTAGTGGCTTCATCCATGAGGAACAACACCCCCGACTGGGTAGCCAACATCGTTCATGTCGTTAAGAAGAATAGAAAGATCTGAGTCTGCATCGACTCCTGTGATCAAAATACGATATATCCCAAAGATGAATTCCCTCTCCCAATTACCGACATAATGATCGACAATACTTATGGCTTTGAGCTCATGTCCTTCATGGATGGCTTCTCAGGCTACAACCAAATCAAGATATTTCCCAACGATGAGAAACATACGTCATTTTGGACCCCGATAGGCCTATATTTCTATACGGTCATGGCTTTTGGTCTGAAGAATGTAGGTGCTACATATCAGTGATCTATGAGCACCATTTTTTATGAACATCTACACAAGACGGTGGAATGCTACGTCGATGGCATCATCGTCAAGAGTCGCTCCAAAGATGATCACCTCCAAGATCTGAGGACTGTGTTCGACTTAATGTGCGGACACCGTTTCAAGATAAACCCAACCGAGTCCTTCCTTGGAGTCTCCAGTGGCATTTTCCTGTATTTCGTTGTCACTTCCCGGGGTATTCATATAGACCCCGATAAGACCAAGGCTATCTTGGAGATGCACCCACCAAGGAACCTCCGAGAATTCTGCAGCCTCCAAGGGAGGTTGGCATACATCAGGAGCTTCATATCAAACCTCTCTGGACGTTACCGGCCATTCACACAGCTTATGAAGAAAGGTGTCTCATGTGCTGGAATAAAGAGTGCCAACGAGCATTCGACAACATCAAAGAATACCTATCAAACCCTCATGTACTGGTGGCTCCGGTCATGGGAAAGCTATTCCTGCTCTATGTATGCACAATGGATCACTCTCTTGGTGCCCTGTTAGCCCAGAATAGTAATTTAGTCCACGAGTAGGCCATATACTACCTCAGTCGAATGATGGTCGGCCCAGAGCATAGATATACCGTCGTCGAGAAAGAGTGCCTTGCACTGGTATTCGCCATCCAGAAAACTCGACACTACGTGACTGGACAGACCATTCATGTAATATCGTGAGTCAACCCGTTCAGGGTCCTCATGGCCAAACCTTGGGCACTTAGTCCCCGCTTGGCTACCTGGACAATACTATTATCTTTATTTGATATGGTATTTATCCTACAAAAGGCCGTCAAGGGTCAGGCATTGGCCGACTTTTTGGAATCCCACCCGGGGTCAGAAACCTCAAAGCTCTATGAAGAGATTTTAGACGAAGTGGCAGACACCAACGTCACCTCACACAAAGCAGTTTGGCGAACGTTCTTTGACGGTGCTTCAAGAGCAGGACCCAAAGGCAACATCATCGTTGGTATCGGGATAGTATTGATCTCCCCATACGGTCTCATCATCAATCGTGCATACTCTCTCATGGAGTCGTGCTCCAATAATATTGCAGAATACAATGCCCTAATCATCGGGCTCCAGCTCGCCAAATAAGTCAGAGTAGAGTACTTGAAAGCCTACGATGATTCTCAGCTAATCGTTAATCATGTTCAGGGAGTATATAAAGTCATAAATGAAGACTTGATCCTCTACCACCAAGATGCACACAACATCATCGCGACTTTCAAGATGTATCATGACCCACACCCGGAATAAGAGCACGAGTAGTAGAACGATGGTAGAACATTGTCTAGGTCGACAATACTAACTAAACATCTCACACAATATATAAGGTACCTATAAATATTATCGTCACTCCAAATGAAGGAACAAATATAATGACATGATAATGATATCCATACTCAATCACAATATCAAAGTAAGGAAGATAAAGCACGATATGAAATAAGAAAGATGAAATAGGAATCAAAATACAATCACAAGTCCACGATTATACATTCCAAAAGTCTCAATAAAAGTCTAATACAAGTCTAAATAATAAGTCTAAGCCTTCTCAGTATCTGGCACTAGGTCCTCCTGCTCTAAAGGAGTATCCTCTAATGGCACGCCGTCCTGTGGCCCGTAATAGGTGGGACACTGGTCCACAAGTCAATCATCTAAAAAATATATCCAGTTATGATTGGAGCAAAGTATATATCTCTAAAAGTAGTTCCAAATACATAATCGAGCATATATAATAGATAATAAAAAATGATACATGATAACTAGCTATAAGAAATAGAATAAACTAGAGTGAACATGTAATGTACTAGAATAAAGAATAGGCAATATGAATAACTATAATTTAAATAGAAATAGATAAAACTAACTAATGTACCATAGAGTACAGGTTTATTATGTGATCGGTTTAAGTTGAACACAAATACAAAATGGTAACTCGATTACACGTGTGATATATAATCGACATGTATATGAATACACTTGGGCTTGATCACATAACAAACTCCTACTCTCTCATCCCCAACCAATACCAATGGATCCAATCACGACACATTACGAACATGAATATGGGCACACTGAATACGAACAGTGTGTGAACACGAAGTACACGATAATTAATACCCCATACACATGATAAAATATACGTGAATGAGTACCCGCTGAATATGGTAAGGGATAACATCTTCTGACATAATCCATATAGTTCCAGTCCATGTAACCACTGTGTCGGAATCAAGTATACAGTTCTAGAATATGCGATATATATACCATCATGAACTAAAAACTATCAGAGAGATGTACTCGCCTATGGTCCTGAGAAAAGGTGTCTCTCGATGCCCAAGCTGGTGTCACACAGTCCTATTTAGGGAATATCAAGTTAATTGATGTAATAGAGAAGGATTAAGTTTAAGAATGCATTATCATGCTCTTCTAGGCCAGGCTAATTGGTCTATATTGGTCACTTATCTAGCTAATACTAGTCTATACTAGGTGTACTAGGTCTAGGTTGGGTTTTTAGATCATCACCCTTACAGGTAATTAGTTCAATGGCTATTAACACTCCATGCCTCCAGTATAGCTGAGTCTAATAGGTAAAACCTTTAGTATAGCTAGTATCTTAACTGGTATCAAACACTAACTGGTACTATTGTATATTTATTATACTAGCTTAGAGAATGTCTACTAATAAGAATTATCTCTGAGCTCAACTAACTGATGCATATACTTATATTAATTAACCCCTTGGTACTATGTGTCACTACCATATTTTAGAAAAAAGGGTATTTTAGTAATTTCCTATTTAAATAAATATTGTGCATGGTAAATAATTTTTGTTGTATTATTTAATTGTTGTTAGATATTATTTAATTATTTTGGACTTATTTTAGTGGACCCAACTAGTTTAGTTTGGACCCATGGACCAACATGAATTAATTAGTTAGACTTGGCCCATTTAGAAAGCCCATGGTTAAGAAGATGGATTAAATTAATTAAATGATTAGACTAGAAGCTTCCTTCCTTAATTATTTCTTCATGAGAGGCCCCAAGGGGTACATTGGACATTTTACAATTGCTTGGGGGAGGGGCTATGGCCGGCCTATTAAAGAGGGGGGGAAATTTTTCTCTCCTCTCATCTCATTCCAAATCTAGATCTAGAATTCTCCCACTACCAAATTCCCTCCATTCCCAATCCAATTCCCTACCAAATTCATTCCAAATTCATTCCAATTCACCATTAGAGAAGAAGGAAGCAAGGATCTAGAAGAAGGAAGCAAGGATCTACAAAGAGGAGCAAGGATCTACAATTTGGAAGCAAGTTCATCTCAATTAGAGGTTTCATTGGGAATCCATCTCCCAATAGGTATAATTCAGATTTTCCCATTTAAATAGCTTCTAAATCTGAGATTTAATCATGTAAAATCAACCTATATGTATGTACTACCCATAGGACTTTGTTTTGTGTTCATAGGAGACCCATGGAGAAAGTTATGGTGCTTTTTGTGTCAATTTTGTTGGAATTCCGAATTTACATTTTTTTGTGTGTGTCAATTGATCCTATAGATCAATTGGACATGAGATTTGTGTTTGAGGCTAGTGTCGTGTCCATATTGGGATACTTGTGGTTCGTATCCCAACTATTTGGTGATACGTGTCATTTGGGGGTTTTCCTCCGACACGGGGCTTTGAACATGTCGTATTTTGACACGGACACATAGATCTACTTTTGACACTTTGATTTGTTCATAAATATTATTTGTGATCTGTTTGTGTCCTTCGGGGTACATTTAGTTGTGTGTTGGACTCATGTCGCATGCGTATCCTAGATCTAGTGGGATACGGTGAGATACTCTCCAATTGTGTGTATTTTTGCATAGATATAATTAATTGTGGTTCAATTCTTTATTTATAATTAGTATATATATATGGATATTAAATATTTATTTTGTGTATTTATTATAGTAATTATTGTAGCATAGATCTATATTTTGGGTGTGCTAATATAATGTACAATATAATATGTAGCTTTCTTGCATGCAAATATATATGTTACTACTTGTTAAATAATATAATTTATACATAAAATGTTTTATAAAATATATTTGTATGTTTAATTGTGTAATTATATTATTTATAATTATTATGTAATTATTTGGATATTAATGTAAATATTTTAGGTGTGCTTCTAGCCATGTAAATTATATGTTCTTTGTTAAATATTTGAAGGTATAAGTTTATGTGTATATTAATATATATATGTACATTTTTGTATTAATGGTTTATATATATATATATATATACTATTTTATATATTCTGTTTATATATATATATATATATATTGTTTTATATATTCTGTTTTTATATATATAATTATATATATATAACTTGTTTTAGTGACAGTGAATTAATGACAGTAAAAACTGTCATTAATTAGCTGACTAATAGCAGCCGCTGTAGCCTTCGGGCAATTAATGACAAACCTGTCATTAATTGCAGCAGCGGGAAACAGCAGCTTTTTTGCGACGCTTTTCTACGACAGTTTAACTGTCAGCGAAAACCAAAGCAGTGGCAGTTTATTATTTGGGTTTCGGTGACAGTCCTTCGATGACAGTCCCGACTGTCACTATTTAAACTGTTTTGATTTAATCCTATTTTATTCACTGTTTTTCAATGACGCTTTAACAGATTTAATGTATATATTATATATTATAATTGTATATATATATATGTATATATATATGTGTTTGGTGAGGAATAATAATTGTAATAATATATTATGTTATTTATATAAATGTTGGGTTGTATATATATTATTTTAGTGTATATATTAATTATATTATTAGTATACTTTGTGTGAGTTCTTTTTGAATCTAATTTGATTCCTAAATTATTGTAGTTTATCTCTATATTATTTTATAGATGTCTTGTGAGGTTGACTTTGGGTTTGACCATGTTTGACTTTAGTGGACTTTAGAGTTGACCATAGTTGACTTTTGACTTAGAATTGACTTATTGACCTAGAAATTGCCTAGTTTGACTTGTTCTCTTTCCGGGACCTTGTATTAATGTGGTATTCCATATCTAGGTCTTCGAGGCACCGAGTCAGACATTTGTGAGACTGTTCATTGGACTTCAGGCGAGTACATTCTCTGATAGTTTCAAATTTATGATATCCTCTATGTTCGTTGTATCTAGTATAGATATACATGTTCTCTTGACACTATGGTTACACGGATTGGTATATCCGGATCTCGTCATGAGATGTTATTCCTTGGTATATGGTGTATATGGTGCAAGTATTATTTTATTGGTTATCTTGTACATGTACAGACACCGATTCTCGGGGAGACTAGCTATCTTCTTGGGGAATCTAGTGCCATAACGTACCGTGGTTGGATCTATTATACCAGTCGGGGTGGGAAGTATTTTAGTGTAGATATGTGATCATACCCTCCTTGTGCATGTCTTGTTCCTTGTGAGTGTTGATTATACACCGCACGTATAATCAGCCAGGCCATCATACTCTTGTGCAAGTTCCCAAGCCGATCACATGTTAAAGCTAGTACTCACACACTTAGTCATTAGTATTCTTGTTCCATCAGCATATTGTTCATTATTGTATTTTTTTCCAGTATTTCCTTATTGTCTATACATTCTTGTATCTATTTATGCATCTTGTTTATCCACAACTATTTACTGTTACATAGTTTTTATCATTATTTGAGAACTGCTGTTAGGGTTGTACTCTGCTCCTTTCCTGACTGGATATATTTTTCCAGATGATACTGAGGAGTACCCTACCTATTATGGACCCCAGGATGTTGTGGGTTTAGATTATGAGACCCTGGCTCAAGAGGGACTTATCCCAACTGAGACAGTTGACCCTGGAGTTGTAGCTTTATAGTTTTGTAGTATTCTTTGTACTGGATTTGTCTCCAGCATATTTCTGTAATTTTCTTCAGACTCATTTATGTATTATTTTAGACTCATGAGTTATATTGTGACTATTCTATTCTTTATCTGATTCGTGCTCATTTCCACCTTAGTTCTGTGATTGAGTATACTATCATTATTGGTGGTTCATTATATTGTTAGATAGTTTATCTAGACAGCGTTCTACCGCCGATTCTGCGGCGTAGGCTGGGCGTTGTTCCCAACTAGTACCCTTACACCGGGTGCGGGTCGCGACACGTTTTTGGTGGTGGCCCATACAGGTCTAGCTTCACAAGTATGTGATGTCGTGGTAGTGCGACAACTTAGTTGTACTACTGCGAGCCTGCGATAGGATATAGGATATAGGCTGAGATACTCAATCACATCTAGAAAAATTCTTTTGATTCAACTATTCTCCTTTGACGTTGATACTTGATCTCTTAAACTGTCCTTTCCTTGAATATCTTACATCTTGTGCCATATTGATTCTTTCTTTCGCTTTGTCTCAGGATGCCGCCTAAGACTAGATCACAGCAAGGGAGAGCAGTTTCTGAGAGGTCTGCGACATCCCGAGGGCCTGCACCAGTCACTTCTCCGGTGATTGGAGTGTCAGCTGCTTTCGGAGGTCCACCACCCACTCAGAGGACTGTGCCAGCTGTATCTGAGGGGCTTCCACCTCCACCTCCTGTGCCAGCAGAGGCGTCACAGATGTTTACTCTGTTTCGTGAGATGCTCGAGGCATAGAGGGCTCAGTCGGAGGCACATCAGAGGCAGACCGACGTTCTACGGCAGGGCATCGAGAGTGCTCATCAGCTTGCTCGTGCTGTAGTTGAGAGAGGAGTTCCGGTCCAGCAGCAGGTTGTTCCTCAGGTTGCTCAGCTTCGGCCAGGCAACATTCAGGACTTCAAGAAACTGGAGCCTAGGGTTTTCAAAGGGACGGAGGGCATCGTCTATGCTGATGATTGGCTCGAGGACATTGAGCGTCTTATGAGGGTGTCCCGTCTTTCTGAAGATCTGAAGGTTGAGGCGGTAGGACTTCAACTGTTCGACGTCGCTCGTACCTGGTTCAGGAATGAGCCGGTTCTAGTTGACGCAGGACAATCTTGGGAGGTATTCAGGGACCTTTTCAAGAAGAAGTTTTTCGCCCGGATAGACAAGCTTAACTTGGGGAGACAATTTGAGAGTCTCATTCAGGGAAGCATGTCTGTGGAGGAATATGCTGCAGAGTTCGGTAGGCTGAGCCGATTTGCAGAGTATCTGGTGAGGGAGCCGGAGGTTCGAGCTATTCGTTTCTGAGAGGGTCTAAACTGGGAGGTAAAGATTCTCATTCCGTCTTTTTATGAGACATACTCGGAGATACTTGCGGAGGCACGCAAGGTTGAGCGGGATCTGGGTTTGAAGACCAAGAGAGACCGTGATTCTTTTCTGGGGGCCAACGGCAGTGCAGTATCTGCCAAACGTCCTCATTTCTAGTCCAGACCTTTCCAGCAGCCACAGCAGAACAGACTCCAGTTAGAGCGCCTTTTCACCAGGCACCTCAGCAGCAGAGGCAGTTACAGCAAGCTCTATGCAACTTCTGCAAGAAGCTCGGCCACATCTGGGAAGTTTGCAGAAAGAGGCTAGGAGTTTGTTTGTATTGTGGTACTGAAGGGCATCAATTAAGGGAGTATCCTCGTCGTGCAGTTCAGGGAGCAGCTCCAGCTCCGAGGGCACAGATAAGACCACCTGCAGCACAACCGAGGGGACCGCTTCTGACACAGCAGCAGCATTTTGTCCAGCATCAGCAGCAGGGAGGTGCTCGGCAGGGACGAGCGTTTGCTATGACAGTCGAAGAGGAGAAACCCACCGGAGATGTCATCGCAGGTTCTATTCTTCTTGATTCCATTCCAGCTTTAGCTTTGTTTGATAGTGGTGCTTCCCATAGTTTTGTATCTGTTTCTTTTGCTCTAAAGCATGGTTTGGTAGCTGAGTCTTTGCTTAGGACTTGCAAGATCATGACCGGGGGAGGCATTATCCTGGTTAATGATATTTGCAAAGATCGAAGAGTTACTTTGGGAGGCCGGGAGTTGAGTGCGTGTCTACTTGTAATGCCACTTCCGAGCTACGACATTGTACTCGGGATGGATTGGTTGAGTAGGCACCGTGCTAGCATAAATTGTAGAGGAGGTAGAGTTTTGTTTGGTCCGCCAGGAGAGCCAAAATTCGAGTTTGCTAGAGGAACTGTGGAGCAGGAAGAAGGCATTATTTGTGAAGCTATGGTGGAAGACAAGGAGTTGCCACATCCGTTGATAGCAGAATTTTTGGATGTATTTCCTGAAGAATTGCCAGGATTACCGCCAGATCGAGATGTTGAATTTTCTATAGACTTGGTGCCAGGTGCAGAACCGATTTCGCAGCATGTCTATAGAGTAAACAACAGCGAGCTGGTCGAGTTGAAGAAGCAGGTGGACGAATTGCAGGATAAGGGGTTTATCAGATCGAGTTCTTCACCATGGGGAGCCCCGGTATTGTTTGTACCGAAGAAGGATGGATCGGTGCGCATGTGCATTGATTACAGGGCTTTGAATAATCTCACTATCAAGAATAAGTATCCTTTGCCACGGATTGATGATCTGTTTGATCAGTTGAGTGGTGCGAAGGTATTTTCTAAGATAGATTTGAGATCAGGCTACCATCAGGTGAAGGTGAAGCCGGGGGACATACCGAAGACTGCTTTTAGAACTCGGTATGGTCAGTACGAGTTTATGGTGATGCCGTTTGGTTTGACTAATGCACCGGCGGTATTTATGAACTTGATGAACAAGGTGTTCCACCAGTACCTTGACAAGTTCGTGGTGGTGTTCATCGACGACATACTCATATACTCGAGGACACCGGAGGAGCATGAGGAGCATTTGAGGATTGTGTTGGATGTGCTGAGGAAGGAGAAGTTGTATGGAAAGTTGTCCAAATGTGAGTTTTTCTTGGACAAGGTAGAATTCTTGGGACATGTTGTGACTGGTGATGGTATTTCAGTGGATCCGAAGAAGATTTCAGCAGTGGAATCTTAGAAGACTCCGAGTTCGGTAGCAGAGATCAGGAGTTTCTTAGGATTGGCAGGCTACTACAGAAAGTTTGTGCAAAATTTTTCGAGGATTGCCGAGCCGATGACCAGACTCACAAGGAAGGATGTGGAGTTTGTTTGGACGGAAGATTGCCAGGCTGCTTTTGAGGAGTTGAAGAAGAGGTTGACATCTGCTCCTATTTTGACATTGCCATCAGGGTCCGGAGGTTTCACTATTTATAGTGATGCATCGGGAAAGGGTTTAGGTTGTGTTCTTCAGCAGCATGGAAAAGTGATTGCCTATGCATCCAGGCAATTGTGTCCTCATGAAAAGAACTATCCTACCCATGATTTGGAGTTAGCAGCTGTTATATTCGCCCTGAAGTTGTGGAAACATTATTTGTACGGAGAGCGTGTGGAGATCTTCACAGACCACAAAAGCTTGAAGTACGTTTTCATGCAGAAGGAGTTGAACATGAGGCAGCGTCGGTGGTTGGAATTGATGAAGGATTTTAATATCTCTTTGCAATATCATCCTGGAAAAGCCAATGTAGTTGCCGATGCTTTAAGCAGGTATCCGGTAGCTATGTTCTTGACGCAGGATCGATATCTGTTGGAGGACTTGGAAAGCTTGGGCATTGAGGTGATTGTTCCTGGGTGTGCTATACAGATGTGGGGATTGCAGATACATTCAGATTTGATGGATAGGATCAAGGCAGCACAGTATGATGACGTATCTTTGAGGAGTATCAGAGCTCAGGTGAGAGCAGGATTGGAGGATGATTTCACTATTGCAGAGGATGGATCCTTGAGGCATGGAGTTAGATTGTGTGTGCCTAGTGGGGAGTTGCGCGAGAAGGTGTTGCAGGAAGCGCATCGCTCTCAGTATTCCATACATCCAGGTGCTAACAAGATGTATCGGGATATGCGAGAGAGTGTGTGGTGGTATGGCATGAAGAGGGAAGTGGCACAGTTTGTATCCAGATGCTTAGTGTGCCAGCAGGTGAAAGCCGAGAGGCAGAGGCCAGGAGGTTTACTTCAGCCATTACCCATTCCAGAATGGAAGTGGGAACACATTACTATGGATTTTGTGTCCGGACTACCATGATCTCCAGGAGGGAAAGACGCGATTTGGGTCATTGTTGATAGATTGACCAAGTCGGCCCACTTTTTGCCTTTCAAGGTGGGTTTGTCTACGGAGAAGCTGGCAGAGATGTATGTGAGGCAGATCGTTAGGATACATGGAGTTCCCGTTAGCATAGTCTCAGATCGAGATAGTCGTTTCACTTCTCATTTCTGGAGGAGTTTGCAGGAGAGTTTGGGCACTCAGCTCAAATTCAGTACTGCATATCATCCCCAGATAGATGGGCAGTCAGAGAGGACTATTCAGACTCTCGAGGATATGTTGTGCACTTGTGTACTAGATTTCGGAGGTTTTTGGGAGGACCATCTCCATTTGGTAGAGTTTGCTTACAACAACAGTTACCAGGCCAGTATAGAGATGTCACCTTTTGAAGCTCTATATGGTCGGAGGTGTCATACTCCTTTGTCTTGGGACGATGTTGGAGAGAGAGTTTTGCTTGGGCCAGAGATGGTTGTGGATGCAGCAGAGAAGGTTCAGTTGATCAGAGACAGACTTCGAGTGGCGCAGGACAGACAACGGCATTGGGCCGATAGCCATCGGAGACCCTTGGAGTTTGAGGTGGGTGGTTTGGTGTTTCTGAGGATTTCTCCGACACGAGGCACGATTCGCTTCGGTGGAGGCGGAAAGCTTAGTCCGCGATTCATTGGACCTTTCACTATTCTAGAGAGGGTCGGTGCAGTTGCTTATAGACTAGACTTGCCACCTGCATTGGAGGGAGTGCACAACGTGTTTCATGTGTCGCAGTTGAGACGATACGTGGCAGATCCTAGTCATGTATTGGATCACTCAGAGATAGAGGTGGGCCCTACTCTTAGCTATCCAGAGCAGCCAGTTGGAATTCTGGATCGGAGAGAGAAGGTGCTGAGGAACCAGACTATTCCTTTGGTGCGCGTCGCATGGAGGCATCACTCTCCGGGGGAGTCTACCTGGGAGAGAGAGGATGAAATGCGAGAGCGTTATCCATATTTGTTTGTACCTTGAGGTATGTTATTTCTAGTTATGTTATGTTCTGTTCATTGTTATGTTCTGTTCATTAGTTAGTTGTGATTCTTTAGTTCTGTTCTGTGATTTTCTGGGGGTAGTTTTTGTCTTTGAATTTCGAGGACGAAATTATTTTAAGGAGGGTAGACTTGTCACTACCACATTTTAGAAAAAATGGTATTTTAGTAATTTCCTATTTAAATAAATATTGTGCATGGTAAATAATTTTTGTTGTATTATTTAATTGTTGTTAGATATTATTTAATTATTTTGGACTTATTTTAGTGGACCCAACTAGTTTAGTTTGGACCCATGGACCAACATGAATTAATTAGTTAGACTTGGCTCATTTAGAAAGCCCATGGTTAAGAAGATGGATTAAATTAATTAAATGATTAGACTAGAAGCTTCCTTCCTTAATTATTTCTTTATGAGAGGCCCCAAGGGGTACATTGGACATTTTACAATTGCTTGGGGGAGGGGCTATGGCCGGCCTATTAAAGAGGGGGGGAAATTTTTCTCTCCTCTCATCTCATTCCAAATCTAGATCTAGAATTCTCCCACTACCAAATTCCCTCCATTCCCAATCCAATTCCCTACCAAATTCATTCCAAATTCTTTCCAATTCACCATTAGAGAAGGAGGAAGCAAGGATCTAGAAGAAGGAAGCAAGGATCTACAAAGAGGAGCAAGGATCTACAATTTGGAAGCAAGTTCATCTCAATTGGAGGTTTCATTGGGAATCCATCTCCCAATAGGTATAATTCAGATTTTCCCATTTAAATAGCTTCTAAATCTGAGATTTAATCATGTAAAATCAACCTATATGTATGTACTACCCATAGGACTTTGTTTTGTGTTCATAGGAGACCCATGGAGAAAGTTATGGTGCTTTTTGTGTCAATTTTGTTGGAATTCCGAATTTATATTTTTTTGTGTGTGTCAATTGATCCTATAGATCAATTGGACATGAGATTTGTGTTTGAGGCTAGTGTCGTGTCCATATTGGGATACTTGTGGTTCGTATCCCAACTATTTGGTGATACGTGTCATTTGGGGGTTTTCCTCCGACACGGGGCTTTGAACATGTCGTATTTTGACACGGACACATAGATCTACTTTTGACACTTTGATTTGTTCATAAATATTATTTGTGATCTGTTTGTGTCCTTCGGGGTGCATTTAGTTGTGTGTTAGACTCATGTCGTATGCGTATCCTAGATCTAGTGGGATACGGTGAGATACTCTCCAATTGTGTGTATTTTTGCATAGATCTAATTAATTGTGGTTCAATTCTTCATTTATAATTAGTATATATATATGGATATTAAATATTTATTTTGTGTATTTATTATAGTAATTATTGTAGCATAGATCTATATTTTGGTTGTGCTAATATAATGTACAATATAATATGTAGCTTTCTTGCATGCAAATATATATGTTACTACTTGTTAAATAATATAATTTATACATAAAATGTTTTATAAAATATATTTGTATGTTTAATTGTGTAATTATATTATTTATAATTATTATGTAATTATTTGGATATTAATGTAAATATTTTAGGTGTGCTTCTAGCCATGTAAATTATATGTTCTTTGTTAAATATTTGATGGTATAAGTTTATGTGTATATTAATATATATATGTACATTTTTGTATTAATGGTTTATATATATATATATATATACTATTTTATATATTCTGTTTATATATATATATATATATATATATATATATATATATATATATATATATTATTTTATATATTCTGTTTTTATATATATAATTATATATATATAACTTGTTTTAGTGACAGTGAATTAATGACAGTAAAAACTGTCATTAATTAGCCGACTAATAGCAGCCGCTGTAGCCTTCGGGCAATTAATGACAAACCTGTCATTAATTGCAGCAGCGGGAAACAGCAGCTTTTCTGCGACGCTTTTCCGCGACAGTTTAACTGTCAGCGAAAATCAAAGCAGTGGCAGTTTATTATTTGGGTTTCGGTGACAGTCCTTCGGTGACAGTCCCGACTGTCACTATTTAAACTGTTTTGATTTAATCATATTTTATTCACTGTTATTTAATGACGCTTTGACAGATTTAATGTATATATTATATATTATAATTGTATATATATATATATGTATATATATATGTGTTTTGTGAGGAATAATAATTATAATAATATATTATGTTATTTATATAAATGTTGGGTTGTATATATATTATTTTAGGGTATATATTAATTATATTATTAGTATACTTTGTGTGAGTTCTTTTTGAATCTAATTTGATTCCTAAATTATTGTAGTTTATCTCTATATTATTTTATAGATGTCTTGTGAGGTTGACTTTGGGTTTGACCATGTTTGACTTTAGTGGACTTTAGAGTTGACCATAGTTGACTTTTGACTTAGAATTGACTTATTGACCTAGAAATTGCCTAGTTTGACTTGTTCTCTTTCCGGGACCTTGTATTAATGTGGTATTCCATATCTAGGTCTTCGAGGCACCGAGTCAGACATTTGTGAGACTGTTCATTGGACTTCAGGCGAGTACATTCTTTGATAGTTTCTCATTTATGATATCCTCTATGTTCGTTGTATCTAGTGTAGATATACATGTTCTCTTGACACTATGGTTACACGGATTGGTATATCCGGATCTCGTCATGAGATGTTATTCCTTGGTATATGGTGTACATGGTGCAAGTATTGTTTCATTGGTTATCTTGTATATGTACAGACACCGATTCTCGGGGAGACTAGCTATCTTCTTGGGGAATCTAGTGCCATAACGTACCGTGGTTGGATCTATTATACCAGTCGGGGTGGGGAGTATTTTAGTGTAGATATGTGATCATACCCTCCTTGTGCATGTCTTGTTCCTTGTGAGTGTTGATCATACACCGCACGTATAATCAGCCAGGCCATCATACTCTTGTGCAAGTTCCCAAGCCGATCACATGTTAAAGCTAGTACTCACATACTTAGTCATTAGTATTCTTGTTCCATCAGCATATTATTCATTATTGTATTTCTTTCCAGTATTTCCTTATTGTCTATACATTCTTGTATCTATTTATGCATCTTGTTTATCCACAACTATTTACAGTTACATAGTTTTTATCATTATTTGAGAACTGCTGTTAGGGTTGTACTCTGCTCCTTTCCTGACTGGATATATTTTTCCAGATGACACTGAGGAGTACCCTACCTATTATGGACCCCAGGATATTGTGGGTTTAGATTCTGAGACCCTGGCTCAAGAGGGACTTATCCCAACTGAGACAGTTGACCCTGGAGTTGTAGCTTTATAGTTTTGTAGTATTCTTTGTACTGGATTTGTCTCCAGCATATTTCTGTAATTTTCTTTAGACTCATTGATGTATTATTTTAGACTCATGAGTTATATTGTGACTATTCTATTCTTTATCTGATTCGTGCTTATTTCCACCTTAGTTCTGTGATTGAGTATACTATCATTATTGGTGGTTCATTATATTGTTAGATAGTTTATCTAGACAGCGTTCTACCGCCGATTCTGCGGCGTAGGCTGGGCGTTGTTTCCGACTAGTACCCTTACACCGGGTGCGGGTCGCGACACTATGCTAGCTTACACTATAGGTATATACTTAGATACTAACTAATATTACTATCCAACTAATACTAACATCTATAATTGATACTCTAACTATAACTATCATCCTAACCCTAACTGATGCCTTAAAATATAACATAAAAACTTAACTATCTGAAATAGGAACTTAACCACCTGATATTAACAAGTATCACTAGCCAATCTCTAATGGTACCAACTAACCTGATACCAAGTTGTAACCTCCGATTTCCAATTTCCAAAATAATTAGATTTTAATTTATTTTAAAATATCAAGTTTTATAAAAAAAAAAAAAAAAAAATTCTTTTATAAATCCTTTTTCCTAAATGTCGCTTTCTTATAAAATAAGTAAATAAATAATAATATATATATATTTCTAGTTTCAAATATTTATTGGCTTGAATCATAAAATTATTGTTTTAACTAAATAGTTATTTAAAAGATTAGTTCATAAATAAAATAAATTTTTATTTATTGGGATAGAAAATAAATAAATGTCATACCTTCTAAGTTTTTTTTTTGCAAAATGTATTAATTAGTAGCTAATTGGAAATTAGCTAGCTTTCCTAAAAAATATTTTCTGAAATTATAATCTTTATTTTTATTTTTTACAAGTTGCCATTTTCCATCAACTAGCCTTCACACCCTCATTTTTTCCCCACGTGAGAAATCCGTTTAATTAATTCTGGGCCATTCATTATTGGACCAACCCGCAACCCTTTATCCCACATCTCTCTCCCTATTTAAGTTTTTATTCTCACAATTCCCAAGAAACCCTAATCTCCTAATTATTAGCTAGCCCCCACAATTCCCAAAGCCAAAGCCACCACCATTTTTGTGTGCTCGTGTCCGTGTGTCCAGCATCACCGTGTCAGCCGTGATGGCCTCGGGTCCGACCCCGGGTGTCCCACCGTATCCATTTATTTCTTGTGTCCGGTTACAACTTTACAACCTGATTTCCGTGTCCGACACACCCGGACACAACCCCCACACCACAGCAAACACCCACCCCGTGTCCAACACCCGGACACGCCCACAGAGCATCATCCCTGTGTCCGGCAGACCCGGACACGACCCCCTGACACACCCAGAACCCTAAACCTAACCCTAACCGTCGTGCGTCGAGCCGTGGCCGCGTCGAGCCGGACAGCCGCCCAGATCCGTCGAGCGCCGGCGGATGCAAGACCGCCGCCCTCGAGTTCCGCCGCCGTTCCTCGAACAGACCGCCGCTCCTCGACCGCTGCCGCCTCCTCGAGCCAGTCGACGCCGCCACCGCGTCGAGCCCTCCTCGAGCCAGTCGACGCCGCATCGTCGAACTCAGCCGACCGCCTCCTCGGGACGAGAGCGTCGCCGTCTTGATCAGAGCGCCCGCCGTCTTGATCAGAGCGCCCGCCGCTCTCGAGTCCCATGCCGCCGCTGGAGCCGACGCCGCCGCTGAAGCCGAGCACCGCCGCTGGAGCCGACGCCGCCGCCGAGTTCCACCGCTGACCACCGCGCCGGCGACGGAAAATCCCCCTCGTGAGCTCCTTCCTCCCCTTTTTTTTTTCCTTTCTTCGTTCAGACTGAAACATTTAGAATCCAATGAGTTAGTTAAATGATTAATTAGTTTAGTTAAATATGATTAATTAGTTAATTAGTTAATTAGTTTAGTAAATTAGTTAATTAGTTTAGTAAATTAATAATTTGTTTAGTTAATTTATAACTAGTTTAATTAATGTATTAGTCTAGTAAATTAATATAATTAGTGTGTATAATTAATGAATAATATATGTATGTGTATATATAATTAATATGATTATATATATATACGTATTCTAGTATAGGTAATATTGGTATATATGTGTAAGTATATTAATGTTAAATTGTATATGTATTTAATATGAGTAATATATATATAAATACGTATTCTACTACATGTATTATTGGTATACTTAATATATATTTACTATATAAAATTGGTATAAGTTTAATAAAAACTTAATTTGGCATGTGTATATATATATTTTTATATACTTAGTGTATTTTAATATAATGTGTATATGTATAAATATTGTGTATTAGTGTATATAGTATATTCTAACTTAGTATATATATATATATGTCTCACGTATACCTCTACTTTATATATATGTATTAAATTATCTGTAACATATAATATATGTTAATGTATGTTTTCGTATTTAATGTTATATATATATTTAGTTGGTACAATTACCTGTATATAGTATAATTATTATTTTGGTACAAATATATATATATGTATATATATATTTTGTATGAGTATATGGTTAAACGTATTTTGGGTATAAAAACGTATAATTGGTATATATATATATATATATTTGTGTACATATAGGGTATGAGTATATTTTATTTAGTGTATGTAAATGTATAAATGTATATATTCTTAAATAATGGGTGATGTATATTTTTCATAAATAAAAAAATATTTCTACTTATGTACATACAGTTATACCTATCTTGTATATACTTTGGAATAACAATATATGTATTATATTTGATCATTAATAATACTACGTTTAATTGGTGAATATACTAGATGACCCTAGTTGACTAGTGCCCTGCCTGACCTGGCCCTGAGACCAGTATTTTTGACTGTGTTAGTGTAGCATCTGATGCAAATGTGGTTTTGCTTGTGTTATGTTTATAGGACTGTTGGTTACCCAGGGGATACTCTGGAACAGGACATCAGTAATTACCAGCTAAGGACCCAAGGCGAGTACATTCTCTGATTAGTTTCTAATTTATGATATCTCCTATGTTCACTGTATCTAGTGTAAATATCCATGTTCTTGACACATTGGTTACACGGATCTCGTCATGAGATGTTATTCCTTATTCATGGTGTAGCTTGTACAAGACTTGTTTTCCTTGTTATCTTGTGCATGTACAGACACTGATTCTCGGGGAGATTTGCTACATTCTTAGGGAATCCAGTGCCATAGCGTACCATGATTGGATCTACTATACCAGTCGGGGGTGGGGAGTATTTTAGTGTAGATATGTGATCATACCCAACTTTCCATGCATCATAGCTCACCCCACATCTCACGTCGGGTGCGGCCTGACCATCTCAGTGCCTCATAGCTGTTACGTGTGATTAGCCTGACCTCTACATGCATCATAGCTAACCAACGGTTAGCCTGACCTTCGTGAATCATAGCTAATCACATATAACCAGCCTGATCAAGTTCCCAAGCTGATCACATGTTAAAGCTAGTACTCACACACTTAGTCATAGGTTTCTTGCTCATTGACATATTGTTCTTTTCCTGCATTTACTTACAGTATTTCCAGTATTTCTCTCATTGTACATTTCTCGTACCTATACATGCATCTGGTATGTTTCCATCTAGAACTGCTACATAGTTTATGTCATTTATATAGAACTGCTATTTAGAGATGTACTTTGCTCCTTCCTGACTGGAAAATATTTTTCCAGACTGTGACCTTAGTAGACTGGTTTCTGATACACTTGGGGATTGGATGTTACAGATTGCAGGTATGATTATTTGTCAGTTGACTTGTCTTGTTTATTTCTTCAAATTCCTATCGTGCTGCAGTTGTGATTGAGTATGTTGTTAACATTTTTATAGTTTTATCCGAGTCTCCTTATGGAGTTGGATACTAGTGCGAGATTGTTAGATAGTACTCGACCTAGACAGCGTTCTACCGCCGATGCTACGGCGTAGGCTGGACGTACCCACGCACTCGTGCCCTAAACCGGGTGCGGGTCGTGACACGTTTTTAGTGGTGGCCCATGCAGGTCAGACTTCGCTAGTTGTGCGATGTCGTAGTAGTGCGACGTCATAGTTGTACTACTGCGTACCTGCTATAGAATATAGGACATAGGATACTAGGATGAGAGAGGATACTCAATCACAAATTCTTGAGAGATTCCTGGGACGACCCCTTGAGAATCTTATTCCAATTTAAATCTTTTTCCTTGATTTCGTCCGCTCTCGCTTGTTGTCATTGAACTTGATTCTTGTTGAGCAGTTATTAAATTAAAATCTTGGTATCATTGTTGAGTTGATTCTTGTTGACCAGTTGTTAAATTTAATTCTTGGTATCGTTGTTGAGTTGATTTCATATCGAGATGAATTTTACGGGCTAAATTTACGGTATCATCTGATGACATATTTTGATGAGGACAGTGAGAAAGGTAAAACGTCTACTTTGGTTATGGACCCTGGAGTTTATCGCAGCCATATTAGCTGTGGTGACGAGAACGTAGGAACCTGACTTGGATGTACATACTATAGTTATGAAACTTAGAGTCTCTCGCAGCCATACCGGTTGGCGTGGCGAAGATTCTAGATGACATGATTATAGAGTTGCATACCTTAGTTATGGAACCTGTCGTTTATCGCATCTATGCTTACTGGCATGGCGAGGATTCTGAGTGTCATGATTTCTGACAGACGTGTATGATTATCAGGTTGTATCTTAAATTGGTTCTTAAAATATCATCTCAAGACTTATCTATTTCTGTTATTCCAGGACTTTGTTCCATCGCTTCTTTTCTTTACTAGCAGTAAAGATACCTTCTGTCCTCAATTCAGTCTTTGAGCTCCTATCCCTTGAGGATTTCTTGTTAAGTATGATAATTAGTGGCTTGTAATTTTGTTTGTGTCTTGTATTAGTATTGACTGTGTTGCTAGTGAGTTGTAAGTGTTTCTTAGTTGGACATGTGAGCAGTAGGCTTTAATCTAGAGTTAGCCTTAGCATGGTACCTTGTATCAATGATTCTAGGAGTAGTGTCATTAGAGACTGAGAGTTAAGGAGAGTATAGAGTATCAGTGATAGTTCTCAGAGTTAGTATCAGAGCCAATTACCCGTCCTAGATAATCATGATGATGTAATTGAGAGATCTATATAAACGATTAAGTATCCGGGAATTGTGTTAAGGATTTATGGAGCATGATGTCCAATTTGATGATTGATATCGGAAATGTTAAAGGTAAAGAAATGTATATGTATAAAGGGTTTAATGAGATGTCATAAGTAGAGAAATATCAGGATTAGTAATGGAAGTTGTGAAGCGTATCACGCATTAGTTAATAGGCTTTAAAGGATTGAAGGAAATACATATACAACCATCGAGATGAGGAACCATACACATACCCATGAGAGTAAAGAAACATGAGTGTTATAGAGGATACAGGTGATCATGAGTCTAATGAGCTTGATGAGAAAATCCATTAATGCAGCTAGTGATGTAATACCAAGAGTGCTAATGATTCTATATCGAGGATTAGTCAAGGATGACGTTAATAACAGTAAGCACTCTGTGTGTTGATAATTAGATGATATACCAATTGACATAAATTGAAATCATGAAAGAAAACACAGTTGATGATAACTTTGATCATTGGAGGTAATAGTGCAAGTGATTCGGGCAGTACAAATTTAGTACACAGTTCTAGACAATAAAGGTATTGAGTGCACCTTGAGTATCAGAGACCGTGAGCACTAATATGTACATTGAGGAGCTATAAATTAAAAGGTGGAAATGAATTTTAAATTTTCAGAATTTTTAAGGAGTTGAGATTCTATGTTGTTAAAATATTGAGGATTTAAATTTGATTCAATAAACATAGTTAAGGCTACGAAGATTTTAGAAGTGATTAAATTTTATTTTGATGTGAAGTACCTAATTTTGAGGAGGCATATGTGTCACTACCACATTCCGAAAACAGGGGTATTTTCGAAATTTTTTCAATATTTAATATTATTGTAGTTATAATTAATTAATTGCATGATAGTGTATTTGATTTAAATAATTTGTGCGATGTGTAATTCAAATATAATTATATGCAGTGTTGTTTATTTTATTTTAGCTAGCGGACCTGACCTAGAAGCCAGTAGGTAGCACCTGTCCGAATTATGGAATTTTGAGGTTAATTATTTTATCTAGAATTTAATTCTTGGAGTTTATAATTAATTATTGTATTTTATTTAATATTTTGCGCATTTGCCTTTGCTTCGATATTTGGAGCGCTATCCAGACTTTTGTCTTCCAACAAATTTCACAATCTTGCCCTAGACATGCCCGCCTTCAAATCTGCTATTTTTGCAACTCATAATTTTGCTCCCTGTGCATTGTTTCTGGCCGCACAAAAATCGTCACGGACGTTATTTTAATAAACTTCTATTTTCATCGTTGTGCGTTCCAATCGAAAATTGGAGGCCATCTTGACCTATTTTTCGTGCGACCCAAATTAGGGTAATATTCTGTTCTGAGTCTTCTTCAATATTGGTATTGATGACTTGATCTGATTTTGACCCCAAGTGCTCCTAATTAATTGTTGAACCCAACTTGTATTTTATTTCTATTTAAATTGAGGATACCATTTTTATCTGATTTTAAAATCCCAATTTAATTCCAGTGCCCTGCAAATTCAGCCCATACCCATCTTACAGCGTCCCCTGACCCTACAAAACATCGGACCCCGAATCGCCCGCCCAATTTTCGTCATTTCATGTGTTTGTACAATTTTCCGAATTTAAGGGGCCAAGTTGCAATTATTCAATTGTAGGTGCCAACACCTAATTATTTTAATTAATGAGGGAGCCTATTAATTTTAATTAAGAACCCTCATCCCCCATGAATAATTTTCTCATGTTCAATCCTAGCCATTCATTTGAAATTGGCCCATCACAACCCTACATCACACCCTCTCTCTTCCTATTTAATGCCTTGTACCCTCAAACCCTAATCCCTAGGCAACCTAGAAAACCCCACCCTCACAAGCCCCTCTCTCATACGTTGAAATTTCTTTCCTCCTTCTTTTCTTCTTCTCTTTCCCTTCTTCTTCTCCTTCTTCCTCTTTATTGTTTTCCTTTTTTATTTATTTGAAGATTTGAATCTTCATAAGGGGGGGGGGGGAGGGAACACTGTTCCTCCTGTGTATTCTTCCCTCCGAACTTCGGCGGCCACAGCGAGCTCCGGCGGCCACAGC
Source organism: Iris macrosiphon (assembly GCA_036927795.1). Lineage (NCBI taxonomy): Eukaryota > Viridiplantae > Streptophyta > Magnoliopsida > Asparagales > Iridaceae > Iris > Iris macrosiphon. The sequence continues at coordinate 9,440,794 of JAYESA010000016.1, read as the reverse complement.
GCGCTCCGGCCGGCGCTGCCGCTGCTGTTGCCGCCTGCTGCTGCCGCTGCACAGCCGGCCGCTGCTGCTGCACGGTCCAGCGACCCGCGGCTAACTCCGGCGCCGGCGGCTGCTCCTCCACCGGCCAGTCCCCCTCCGGCGTCCGGTGGCTCCCCCGTGCTCCGGCCGGCAAGCCCTCTGTAAGTCTTCTTCTCCCTTCTTTCTCTCTCTCTCTCTCTCTCTCTCTATATATATATATATATATATATATATATATATATATATATATATACATATATATATACACATATATATATATGTATATACTTGAATATATATATAGGATATGTATATGTATTGTAGGCATTTAAATTTATGTAAATGTACAGTATTTATTTTATTAAAAATTAATTGTATGTATATATCTAATAGATATGTATATTAATGTGTATATAGTATTACTTTATTAATTGTTTAATTAATATATATATTTTTAAATATAAAATGGGAATACATGTATGTATGTATATATATATATAATCTAATTAATGTTTTAAACACGTACATAAGTATAGCAATTATTAATTAATATTTAAACACCTAATGTATAGTAGTATATGTATTTGCATAAATTAATTAATGCTTTAAATATGAGAATACGTATGAGTTAAAATCAATATGTTAATGTATACGTTAGTGTAATTAATTTGTATAATAAATGTAAGGTATTGTATGTATTTAAATAAATGGTATAAAAATGTATTTAATTTAATAGTATATATAATATTGATATATATATAATTTGTATAAGCTAGTATATGTATTTGTATATAATTAGTATATGTATATGTTTAATAACTATTTATTTAATATGTATCGTATACCTATATATATTAGTATATGAATGCAATATGTACAAGTATTATTTTTTAATAAATATTAACATATAAATAAGTATATCAATTATTTTTATCAAATTATATAATTAAGTATGTATTTAATTAAGGCAAATGTATATATATAACATATTTGGTATATGTATTATTTTTGGTAAAAATGTATAAATATGTAAATTGTATATTATTTAATTATTATAAATCAATTGTATGAGTATAGTATATATTTAAATAAATTCTATAATTAAGTTTGGCATATATATATATATTTTTGTATATATATACTTGATATAATTTCAAATATATATTTTGTGCATGTATATTATTCATAAATAAAATGTTTAAATACATGTATTAGCATAGTATATATATTTCAGTATATGTTGGTAATTGTAATTTAGTATCTATATAATTAGTATACATATATATATATTCTTTTATGTATTATATATATATGTACATGTATATTTTATTTTTCATTAAAAGTTAAACATGTATTAAAAATGTGTTTTAGAATTTAATAATATATCTATAATGTATTTTTGGCATATATGTGAGTATACCCTAGTATAAATCAAATATGTAATTTTAAAAGGAATATATATGTATATATATTGTAAATACATTTAAATTGGTGCATGTATAAAATATTGTAAGTATAAATTATTATGTTTATATATGCATACAAGAACCATTTATTTTAAAGTACATATATTTATACATATATCTATAATTGTAATGGATGGAAATTATATATACTAGTTAATGAGATGTTTCTATTTATATATCCCTACTAGATGACCCTAGTTGACTAGTGCCCTGCCTGGCATAGCCCTAAGGCCAGTGTATTTCTATTGTGTGTTAGTATAGCCCCTGATACAAATGTCATATTGTGTTATGTTATAGGACTGTTGGTTTACCAGGGGATACTCTGGAACAGGACATCCATAAATACCAGCTAAGGACCAAGGCAAGTGCATTCTCTGATAATTTCCAATTCTTGATAATTGCTATAAGTTCAATGATCTTGAAATGTTACAACTGAATCTTTGACACTGTGCTACACGGACTAGTATAGCTTGGATCTGCAGTCATGAGATGTTACCTTGATTATCGTATTGATATTATACACGACATTTACATTGACATTACATTGACATTTACATTAACATTTACATTAGACATTGTACATAATATATTAGACAATGTTGTGTATTCGTGACGTGTCATGATTGGATCCACAGTACTAGTTGGGGGCGAGGAAATTGCTAATGAGAAATGTGATCAAAATACCTATCGTACAAGTTTATATTATTGGTGTTAATCATACCCCCACGTATGATTAGCCAGACTGTAGCAATTGTACATGTCCCAAGCTGATCACATTTTAAAACTATAATTTCAAACACTTAGAATAGTTACAGTTCTCTATTTTAGATCATATACTACATCACCCGTATATGATACTGTTCCTTTTATTTTTATACATGCACTGACTGTGTTTCATTGCCTATTGCCTGTCTCTCTTAAACTGTCATTACATTATTCCACTGTCTTCTCAGTAGCTAGCATGACATGTTTTATTGTATTATAGACATTATCAATTAATGGAACTGTTATTTGAGATTGTGCTTTGCTCCTTCCTGACTGGAAATATTTTTCCAGACTATACCTTAGAGGACCGCTGTCCGACACTTATGGTGAGTAGCTGCAGACTTGGTAGTAGTTGATTCTGGAAGGTCTAGCTGGAAATTACTATTTTTGTTAGTTCTTTTAGCAGTCTATTTGGTACCAGATTTGTCTCCGGCATTTTGATGATTCTTGGATATTGTTAAGTTAAGTTATATTATTGTGGACTTATGTTGTGTTAAATTTTAATTTCTGTTTCGAAATCTTATCGTGCTGTAATCCTGTGATTGAGTATATGTTCATCTATTTGTGTTATCCGTGCCTCCTAATGGAGATTGGATATTTGCGTGACATTAGTTAGATAGTATCAATATCTAGACAGCGTTCTACCGCCGATGCTGCGGCGTAGGCTGGACGTACCCACGCACTCGTGCCCCTAAACCGGGTGTGGGTCGTGACAATATGCATTTTATTTTAAGTTGATCGGGAAGTTAAACCTTGACGATTATTTTGAGGATTAATTTTTGGTAGATATGAATATTAATATATGAGTAGTTGATATGGGTACCAGTGTACATGAATAGGAATTAGTAGTGAATGTGCTAGAGTTAAGTGTTTGTTAGAAATAGTAGATACTGCAAGTAATATGTTAGCAGGTTCTTTTTCTAAGGTTCCCGTTTCTTGATTGATTGATTTCCCTAAGTACTGTAGCTCGTATTCATGATTTCCTTGTTAGGATATAACTAGTAGTACACCTTAGCAGAGACTGAAATACCATGATAAGACACATGACCTATATTTTCTTAAATTGCATGGCTGTAGGTAGAGTTTTCTTAAACCATGATCATTGGGTTTTGACCATAGCAAAGATCTATGACAAGGTTATGACCGACAAAAGAGACAAGAGGATTAAATTTGTGGATGAGCATTAAATTAAATAAAGAATTTAGGGGTTGTTATAACGGAGTTGATGGATCATTAATTTTATGAAAATCGAGGTATGATTGAAATTCGAGGACAAACATTTACTTAAAGGAAGAATTAAGAAATTCACAGAGCCAAAAATTTGAGGATTTATTAATTTTAAGGAGGTCTTGATATGATTGAATTGATTATTAAAAAAAAAAAAAAATTTGAGAAATTTGAGAGATTATCTTATCTATTTGATTGCAAGATAGAAATTTTATATAGTATGAATGTTGCATTGAAGATGCTGGAAGCATCGCATCGTTGAGTATTTGAGGAAAAAGAAAAGCAGGAAATAAAATCGTAAATGGAATAGTGTCAAATTAAATTCTTGGGATGAGGAGTTAGATTGGAATAAGCATCAATTGAATTTGAGTTAGATGATTGATGAGTGTTTAAAGTTAAATTTTGGGATGCAGATTTTTAAGTTTTATAAATATGCATTGATTGGATTTCAATTAAAAGGATAGGATAGTAAATCTTGTATTTAGTTATTTACTCAAAATTTGAGGAGATTATGATACGACTGGAATTCAATTAAAATATTGAGGATTTGAGTAGTAAAAAAATTTACATTGGGATAATAAATTCAGAGGATAAAAAAAAAAAATATTAGATCAAAATTCGGAAACATTATACATACGGATAAAGAAATATGGAATGAAATGAAGCTCATGGTAAAGAAGATTTTAATATAATTGATTATGGGATCATATAATTGAAGATCGTAAGGTAAGATCATGGTATATTGAGGTTGTGATTTAAATTAAAATCTTGACCATGACAATAACATTTAAAATCGAAGAAAATAATCGAGGTATAGTTGATGTTAAGATAAACAAACTCGAATTTGATGATAAGGATTTTGGACATGTAATAAATTTTGATTCAGAAATTCTAAGATCTAATCTAATAAAGTTTGTGGAATTTGAAACTTTTATAGATATTAGTTAATGATGAATCACAAGATTGAGAAAAGTAAAATGAACGAGGATAAAAAGGAAGGATTATTTTCAGATGGTAGTAAAGACTACTCTTTTCCTAGAAATTAAGAAAGACGATTAGATGTCTCTTGATTACATTCTGAAGGATGTATTTAAGTTTCTTAAATCACATTATCGATCGTATCTTTCGAATTAGCTATAACTTTCATGTCTATATCATTCATTATACTGGGTCTTCCTTGGTTTAGTTACTTTGAAAAGGTAACGTGCATTATTCAAATTATCTGTTTTTGTGATCGTGTCTACTTCCCAAAACCTAAACTTTCTAGAGGATTCAAGGCCGAGCCATGATTCCTTCAAGTTATTCCTGTCTTAAACCATAATTTCTTTTTCTTCATGTTTTCTTCTGTTTGGTAAATATTTTCCTTATAAAAATATTTTCTTCAATGATATATTCATCATTATGAACAACAAATTTTTTCTATCCTAGTCATCCCTAAAATTTCGAGGACGAAATTTTTCTAAGGTGGATAGACTTGTAACCTCCGATTTCCAATTTCCAAAATAATTAGATTTTAATTTATTTTAAAATATCAAGTTTTATAAAAAAAAAAAAAAAAAAATTCTTTTATAAATCCTTTTTCCTAAATGTCGCTTTCTTATAAAATAAGTAAATAAATAATAATATATATATATTTCTAGTTTCAAATATTTATTGGCTTGAATCATAAAATTATTGTTTTAACTAAATAGTTATTTAAAAGATTAGTTCATAAATAAAATAAATTTTTATTTATTGGGATAGAAAATAAATAAATGTCATACCTTCTAAGTTTTTTTTTTGCAAAATGTATTAATTAGTAGCTAATTGGAAATTAGCTAGCTTTCCTAAAAAATATTTTCTGAAATTATAATCTTTATTTTTATTTTTTACAAGTTGCCATTTTCCATCAACTAGCCTTCACACCCTCATTTTTTCCCCATGTGAGAAACCCGTTTAATTAATTCTAGGCCATTCATTATTGGGCCAACCCGCAACCCTTTATCCCACACCTCTCTCCCTATTTAAGTTCTCATTCTCACAATTCCCAAGAAACCCTAATCTCCTAATTATTAGCTAGCCCCCACAATTCCCAAAGCCAAAGCCACCACCATTTTTGTGTGCTCGTGTCCGTGTGTCCAGCATCACCGTGTCAGCCGTGATGGCCTCGGGTCCGACCCCGGGTGTCCCACCGTATCCATTTATTTCTTGTGTCCGGTTACAACTTTACAACCTGATTTCCGTGTCCGACACACCCGGACACAACCCCCACACCACAGCAAACACCCACCCCGTGTCCAACACCCAGACACGCCCACAGAGCATCATCCCTGTGTCCGGCAGACCCGGACACGACCCCCTGACACACCCAGAACCCTAAACCTAACCCTAACCGTCGTGCGTCGAGCCGTGGCCGCGTCGAGCCGGACAGCCGCCCAGATCCGTCGAGCGCCGGCGGATGCAAGACCGCCGCCCTTGAGTTCCGCCGCCGCTCCTCGAACAGACCGCCGCTCCTCGACCGCTGCCGCCTCCTCGAGCCAGTCGACGCCGCCACCGCGTCGAGCCCTCCTCGAGCCAGTCAACGCCGCGTCGTCGAACTCAGCCGACCGCCTCCTCGGGACGAGAGCGCCGCCGTCTTGATCAGAGCGCCCGCCGTCTTGATCAGAGCGCCCGCCGCTCTCGAGTCCCACGCCGCCGCTGGAGCCGACGCCGCCGCTGAAGCCGAGCACCGCCGCTGGAGCCGACGCCGCCGCCGAGTTCCACCGCTGACCACCGCGCCGGCGACGGAAAATCCCCCTCGTGAGCTCCTTCCTCCCTTTTTTTTTCCTTTCTTCGTTCAGACTGAAACATTTAGAATCCAATGAGTTAGTTAAATGATTAATTAGTTTAGTTAAATATGATTAATTAGTTAATTAGTTAATTAGTTTAGTAAATTAGTTAATTAGTTTAGTAAATTAATAATTTGTTTAGTTAATTTATAACTAGTTTAATTAATGTATTAGTCTAGTAAATTAATATAATTAGTGTGTATAATTAATGAATAATATATGTATGTGTATATATAATTAATATGATTATATATATATACGTATTCTAGTATAGGTAATATTGGTATATATGTGTAAGTATATTAATGTTAAATTGTATATGTATTTAATATGAGTAATATATATATAAATACGTATTCTACTACATGTATTATTGGTATACTTAATATATATTTACTATATAAAATTGGTATAAGTTTAATAAAAACTTAATTTGGCATGTGTATATATATATTTTTATATACTTAGTATATTTTAATATAATGTGTATATGTATAAATATTGTGTATTAGTGTATATAGTATATTCTAACTTAGTATATATATATATATGTCTCACGTATACCTCTACTTTATATATATGTATTAAATTATCTGTAACATATAATATATGTTAATGTATGTTTTCGTATTTAATGTTATATATATATTTAGTTGGTACAATTACCTGTATATAGTATAATTATTATTTTGGTACAAATATATATATATGTATATATATATTTTGTATGAGTATATGTTTAAACGTATTTTGGGTATAAAAACGTATAATTGGTATATATATATATATATATATATATATTTGTGTACATATAGGGTATGAGTATATTTTATTTAGTGTATGTAAATGTATAAATGTATATATTCTTAAATAATGGGTGATGTATATTTTTCATAAATAAAAAAATATTTCCACTTATGTACATACAGTTATACCTATCTTGTATATACTTTGGAATAACAATATATGTATTATATTTGATCATTAATAATACTACGTTTAATTGGTGAATATACTAGATGACCCTAGTTGACTAGTGCCCTGCCTGACCTGGCCCTGAGACCAGTATTTTTGACTGTGTTAGTGTAGCATCTGATACAAATGTGGTTTTGCTTGTGTTATGTTTATAGGACTGTTGGTTACCCAGGGGATACTCTGGAACAGGACATCAGTAATTACCAGCTAAGGACCCAAGGCGAGTACATTCTTTGATTAGTTTCTAATTTATGATATCTCCTATGTTCACTGTATCTAGTGTAAATATTCATGTTCTTGACACATTGGTTACACGGATTGGTATACACGGATCTCGTCATGAGATGTTATTCCTTATTCATGGTGTAGCTTGTACAAGACTTGTTTTCCTTGTTATCTTGTGCATGTACAGACACTGATTCCCGGGGAGATTTGCTACCTTCTTAGGGAATCCAGTGCCATAGCGTACCATGATTGGATCTACTATACCAGTCGGGGGTGGGGAGTATTTTAGTGTAGATATGTGATCATACCCAACTTTCCATGCATCATAGCTCACCCCACATCTCACGTCGGGTGCGGCCTGACCATCTCAGTGCCTCATAGCTGTTACGTGTGATTAGCCTGACCTCTACATGCATCATAGCTAACCAACGGTTAGCCTGACCTTCGTGAATCATAGCTAATCACATGTAACCAGCCTGATCAAGTTCCCAAGCCGATCACATGTTAAAGCTAGTACTCACACACTTAGTCATAGGTTTCTTGCTCATTGACATATTGTTCTTTTCCTGCATTTACTTACAGTATTTCCAGTATTTCTCTCATTGTACATTTCTCGTACCTATACATGCATCTGGTATGTTTCCATCTAGAACTGCTACATAGTTTATGTCATTTATATAGAACTGCTATTTAGAGATGTACTTTGCTCCTTCCTGACTGGAAAATATTTTTCCAGACTGTGACCTTAGTAGACTGGTTTCTGATACACTTGGGGATTGGATGTTACAGATTGCAGGTATGATTATTTGTCAGTTGACTTGTCTTGTTTATTTCTTCAAATTCCTATCGTGCTGCAGTTGTGATTGAGTATGTTGTTAACATTTTTATAGTTTTATCCGAGTCTCCTTATGGAGTTGGATACTAGCGCGAGATTGTTAGATAGTACTCGACCTAGACAGCGTTCTACCGCCGATGCTGCGGCGTAGGCTGGACGTACCCACGCACTCGTGCCCTAAACCGGGTGCGGGTCGTGACACAAGTTGCTTCTCAATACAAATCAAAAGGGTAATATCTGATACACACATCTGCATATTGCTTAAATATAACTAATCACTAACCTTAATACTAACTGGACTAGATATGCTAACTAACTAATCTCTAGTACTCTACTAATATAACCAATGGCAGATTTACTGAACCAACTGAATACTAAATGTCACAGTTAATGGATCAACTGCAACTTGCTAATTGCTTTCCCTCATGTCTGCTACTCAGAACCTAGTTGCTGGTCAAGCTTAACAGACAGTGCACTCTCGATGCACTGCTGTAGTTGTTGCTCTCCCATTTACTATTCAGATACTTCCTCCCCTCAAAGCCAGTGCTATTGTGCTCCTACTTCCTTATTGCTCTTGGCACAGGGTCTATACTCGAGCCCTTAGCTCAAGTTCACTGGCTCACTCCATCTCCCATCAGTGAGAGAACTAAAATACCCACTGCAACACAAAGTACTACACTGTAGTGCCTAACCCGAGTCCCCTCCTTTCTAATTGTTGTTAAATAGGAACAACTCAAGGTAACACTACATCAGAACCCACAACAACACCCTCATCTCTTACTCATTCACTGCACCCAGGCACAAGCCCGCACCTAAATATCTTACCACTACCTGCACACTCTTACACTTGATCAAATACCTCACACACACAGATGCAAAACTGATACACTCTTCTTCAAATATAGTTTTACTTTTACTATTACTGTTACTGCTACTGCTACTGCTATATCTTCATATACACACCCACATACACTCCTCTGAAAACACATATTTGTGTTTCACCTGCACACACCAATAGTCACAGTGCTTCCTCACCACACAGTTATACTCCCCTTCTATGATACACAAGAAAACACACACAACCCCTCTACTATTTATATAGTTCATAAAGTATACATATATCATATATATCTCTAACATGGTAAATATAAGCATACTCACATCCTATTGGTATCTTATCAAGCAACTTGTGAAGCATACTTGTGATACTCAAGATACTCTCCCAATTGAGAAACCAAAACCCAATTTCTCTAGGTTAACCATCCCCATATAGCAATTACACCTAATAATACCTATTAGAACTAAATACAACATGTATTGAAGAAAAATTATACAAAATACTCAAAATAGGCTATGTATCACTCTGTATCATAAAATACAATGATACGGCATACACGTATCCATTTGTGGACATGTATCTAGTCTTACACCACTAATATAAGTCTAATTAGATCTAAATGGTCTTATGACACACAATTGATGCGTTAATCTCTTAATTTTCCCAAAATACACACAAATTACTATATAACATTCATAATACACAACCAATTAGCCTAGAACTTGTTCATATAGGTAGCCCTATACCATTGGGGTGTTCCTAGGAGTCAAATGCATAATTTTGAAGCTACGTTGAAGAGAAATTCAGAAATTACAAATTGGGAGATGGATTCCCAATAAAAACTCAAGTGGACACGCTCCGAACACGATCTTTTCACCAATGCTCCTCCTCCTTGTGCTCCTTGTTTCTCCAAGCTCCAAAACTCCTTGAGGAATGAAATGAGAGGGAATATAAATGAATTGAGTGAGAAATTAATAGAGAAAAATAAAGGGATCTAGAATTTGAGATCCAAAGAATGCAAATGAAGGAGGAGAGAGAAATGAGAGCCCCCTCTAGTAGTGGCCGGCCCCCTTCCCCCTTTCCTAAGTTACATGTAAATATCCCATATACCCCTCTATGATGTATTATGGAGAAATAATTAGGGAGGGCTATTTGGGTAATTTTTAACTAATTATAATTAACTATTTCTCCCTAATTAATTAGTGAGATTGGTCGAATGGGCTTGGGTCCAAGTTAGGCTCACTAGTTGTCATGATAAATGCAATTGGGCTTATAAGTGACGAGTCTAACTATTGGACTTGCCTCCTAACAAAAAAATAAATAATACAAATCATAAATAATTTATAGCTCACTAATAATTAAATAATTAATACAATCATCACACTAATATTAATATTTAATTCTAAAATTATTTATCCATACCAAATTACTAAACTATCCCTAGTTGGAAAAGTGAGGGTGATAAGATGTTCTTTATTGAGCATGTCCCTCGGTTGCAAAATATTGAGGCGGACGCTTTAGCCGGCCTCGTTGATTCCTTGGCAGTCCCAGACAACACCCATCAGTTAATTACGATAATCGGTCAAGAGCTGGTCTGTCCTAAAAGCAACCTATGCTTATGCCTCAGCTATGCAGCGGAGGTTGACACCGATACTCAAGATTGGAGGCTTTCATTCATCGACTATGCAGTCTATGGGATTCTTCCTAAAAATCCAAAGGAAGCTACTTCTATCAGAAGACGCTCCCTCCGTTTCTATTATGACACAAATACCAAAATGCTGTACCATTGGTCCTATGATGGCCTTCTGCTCTGATGCTTGTTGAAAGCATAGGCAAAAAAAGCCCTCAGCGAAGCTCACGACGGCATCTGCAGGACGCATCAACCTGGTCCAAAGCTACAGACCGTCTTCGGAGAATGGGCATCTATTGGCCGACGATGGTAGCGATGCTGTTGATTATGCAAGCAAGTACCAAGCATGCCAAATCCACGCAGACTTCATCCACCAGCCATCTAAGTTCCTACAGACAATGGTAGCATCTTGTCCGTTTGAGGCATGGGAAATGGACCTTATCGGGCCAATCAGTCTGTCTTCATCAAAAGAAAATTGGTTCATCCTGATGACCACCGACTACTTCTCCAAATGGGAGAAAGCTGATCTGCACACTGAAGTCAAAACAGGAAACGTGATTAACTTCGTCAAGCATCACGTCATATATCGCTTTGGCTTGCAGCGTAGAATCGACCACGACAATGGTTCACAGTTCGTAAGTCACGCCTTCTATCGATTTTGTGACAAGAATCGAATCCAAAATATAGCCTCCACAACATACAACCCCGCAGTAAACTGTCTGGGAAAAGTGTTCAACAAAACCATCATCAAGCTCCTCAAAATATTTTTGTCTTCCAACAAACGTGACTGGAACGAGAAGCTGGATGAATGTCTCTGGGCCTACCATACTGAAGGACCGTAAGGAAACTCTAGAGGGGGATAAATAGAGTACAGCAGAATAATCTATCTAATTTAAGATTATCAGAATGAAGATAGTTGCTAACTAATAGTATATATAAAGACAGTAAAGTAAAGCAGTAAAGTAGAGAGAGAAAGCAAACACAAACACCGCGATGTATACTGATTTTCCTCTGAAAGGACTAGTCCAGTCCCGAGAACTCAAGCTCGGAGTTTTATCCACTATAATCATCAATAGTGAATCATAAGCTTTGATCTGAAGGGTTGCCACTTCTTTACACCACGAGGTTTGATACGAAGTCTCGCAACTTCACAGCTAGAGAAGGAGAGTAACTGATGAAACCAAGCTCTTTACAACTCTGAAGACTTCTAGACCGAGACCGCACTTGACACTAAGAAGGCTAGGGATTTGCTCTTGGAGATAGAAAATTTAAGGCTTAGATGTTTACTCACAATAGGATAGAAGATTAAGAATCATTGAGTGAGTAGGAATGTATAATTTTAATCCTATTTATAGTGTGTAGAAAAGCAGAATTTGGCTAAAATTCGGATGGGGTTTAATTCAAATTTCTAACTGTTGGGCTAAGAAATCAGAAGCTAATTAACTGGTTGATTTTATACCAAAAAAGTAACCAAGTTCGGTCCGAGTTTGGTATGAGTTCGGCTCGAGTTCGGTTTCTAAGTATGGTAGACTTTGTTAATGAATGTCGCCTGATTTGTTGGATAGGTTCTTTGGTTTATTTGAGTAGACTAGCTATCTGGGTATAGGTACTTGGATTTGCCAGTGCGACTCAGCTTATATCGATCTTAGACTCAAATAAATAAAATATTATATTTGAATAGACGCAATACAGACGACATGTAATAGCAGTGTTGAGGCTTCAGATCGTGACATATCAATGCATGGTTTAGTTAACTATCAAAATCAAGTTGACTGAGATCGGATGGGCCAACACGTACAACAGTCCGGACAGCTATTGGAAACACTCTATTCTCTTTAGTGTACGGAAGTGAGGTGGTACTCCCTCTTGAGATCCAAATCTCTTTACTACAAGTAGCTCTCTCCAACCAACTAACCACGGATGACAACTACCGCCGACGGTTATAGGAGTTGGAAGCACTCGACGAGAAACGATTCTTAGCTCAACAACGCATAGAGTTGTATCAATCGTGTCTCTTTGGAGCCTTCAACAAACGGGTAAAACAGAGAACGTTTCAAGTGGGTAATCTCGTCTTAACAGTAAGAAGATTGATAATTATGACTCACAAGACAACCGAAAAATTCCAACCTAAATGGGAGGGCCCGTTCATTATGAAAATCGTATTTTCCAATGGTGCTTACCAGCTAGCAAAATCCAACGATGACTTGCTCCTGATGCCTATCAATGGCAAGTTCCTCAAAAAGTACGTCTAAATTAGACTAGTACTCTTCTATTTCTAAACTACATCATATCTTCCTGGGTGTTGGTTTAAGTCCATAGGACCTCTGGACTGTCACTCTAATACACTACTCTGACAGAGTATGCCATGTCCATATTACCTCTGAGCAAACTTTTCGGCCTTGACCATCGATCATCACATCCATATTACCTCTGATATCGATTGTCTTCCAACTTATCACCCGTATCCAATTTGGAGTATGCCCGTGGTGTTAAGTCCACAAAAACTGCCACGTCCATATTACCTCTAGCAGGGCTTGTCTCAAACCTATTACTTGCATTAACGTGCGCAAAAAGTAATGGATCAAAAAAATCTATCACGTCCATATTACCTTTGATAGGCATTATTTCAAATCTATTACTTGCATCTCAAGTGCGCAAAAGGGTAATAGGTCCACCAAAATCTCCCAATGGGATATCCTTACTATCCACAAAGCCTATAACATCCATATTACCTCCGATAGGATTTTTTTTGAACCTATTACTCATACCCCAAGTGCGCAAAAAGGGTAATAGGTCCACCAAAATCCCCCAGCGGTATATCCTTACTATCCATAAAACCTATCACGTCCATATTACCTCTGATAGGGTTTATTTCGAATCTTTTTCTCGCACCCCCAAGTGCGTAAAAGGGTAATAGGTCTACTAAAGATCCTCCAGTGGGATATCCTTAAAAAACTACGGTAAGGTACTACATTCATATTATCTCTAGTAAAATACCCAAAAATCCATAACATAAAAAATTCTGAAAATGAGATACTTCATTAATTAATATTCAAGATCATGAGTACATATGATGGAAATCTATTACATTCAAGGGTTTTCATTAGTATTCAAGGTCATGAGTACATATGATGGAAACATGTTTTAAAGGGTTTTTCTATGAAGTCTCGCTGATACAATACTTTTTTATGAGAAGCGCCCCTCCGTGCTGTCGTTACTACTGACAAAAGTCAAGCCCGCATCAAAACTCAATGCTTTCTGGCTCACCACTCCATAGTCCAAACCTCAGTATATAAAAAAGAATCCATATTGATGGACAGCAAGGGAAGTGAAGGAGCATACGCTCTACAACCATGTAGGGAGACCGACGACGGGAATGGAAATTAATCTAAATCCTGTCATCGACCCTGCAGTCTTCGGTCGATAGCGAACCACATAAAAGAAAGAAAAGTAGCTGACGCGCTGCATGAACAAGGACAGCTCAGCGTATGACGCAAAATATTTATCCTCGTCTCCTGGATTAGTTCTTGCCAAAGTGACCACGTCTCCTGGATCAGTTCTTGGTGAACCATCGCATTAGGTTGGTTTTTATCCCGAACAATGGGTGTTATGATATTCTTTCATGCCCCATCATAGGCAACACGAGTGAAGACAAAACCTGCATAAAGAAGACACATCAGTCCCAGTGAAGATTATAAAAAGGTATAACCGTCGCATACCACTGCCAGGCCGCAACCACGTGTAGTTAAGTCTGCACGGACGAGCAAGATGAGACCTCACCCATGCGATTAAGCCACATACAGTCTCTGCACGTATAAAATAGATGACTCCTTATCTATGCGGCCTCGCCAAGGCTCGGCGCACATGACAGACAGGTTATGCACTCGTGCCATAAAGGAATGCTCACCCACACGATAGAGCTATATAAGGAGGTCTGCACATGTCTAAGGGGAGCCTTCATCTATGCGACAGAACTCTGCTAAGGGTCGACTTACGTTAGGGAGGACTTCCTGCCCATGCAGCAAATTTGTGTACCGGTGGCTCTGTGACCTTAGCAGCCCAATATGAGAGACATGGTCCCCCTTACATCAGAGTAGAATCCCTGCATCAGGGGGCCACGGATCAATCTTGCTCTCGACTAACTTCTTAGCGAGAGAGACAACAACATCCAGCATCTTCACGAAGGAGGAGGAACTAAAGACAAAGTTCTCTATCATCCCCAAGTCGCCTACTTATAGGCTCTAAGAGACGCATGGAGATATAGAGATGATGAACGGGGCAGTTATGGCGATGAACATAACATCTCAATTTTTGTATGCCACTTTTATCTCCTTGGGAACTGTCGCCTCGAGCCCCACGTTAGGAGATGGTACAGAATCCAAATAGAATCCACTCAAGGGTTAAGACAAATCTGGCAGTTAATGAATAAAGGACAGTTCGGCGGTATTCGCCCATGCGGCTCAATATCCATGCTGCCTGAACGTGCCCCATACATGCTTCTTATTGAAAATATTTCAAACTTATCAGTTTGAAAACTTTAAAGGGGGTCTTGTAGAAGCATAAAAAATGGGCATCCATGCGACCGATGTCCATGTACCCCCAAATAAAACTCAACAGATGATGGACCGTATTGATACCATGCTGCCCAAAAAAGGGACACACATACGGTCCAAACAAGCGTCCTGACAACTGGCCGCAGATTGACCTAACATGACATCCTGACAACAAAGATGGCTCCTAACACAGAATCTTGACAAAAATAATTTTCTTGATCACCTCGAAGGTCGAGAACACACTAAGAGACAGAAGTCCCAAGGTTGGTGTAGAGCCATATAGACAACACGACAAAAAGATCCCATGCGTCTCTAGCCCATGCATTTCAGACTTCATTCGTCCCATGCGACTATGGCCCATACATACCAGACTCTATGTGGTCCATGCATCTCTGGTCCCGTGCATTCCAGACTCTGTGCGTCCCGTGCGTCTTTGGCCACATGTATCCCAGATTCCATGTTGACCAAGTCTTATTGTTACAACTAAGTGGTCATCTCCAACCAAATAGCAGCCACGTGTCTATTTGACCAAGTCGTACTTACAATAGTTGAGAACCGCCCAGATACTCAGCAAACAACAAAATCCTAACAAATGTTCACGTGGTAGCGGATCCCGAATTCTCGTGCATAGCTGTAGCACCCTTCCATTGAGAGAGGACACGTGGAAAACCCTGCCATCCATGCGGCCCAAAATCTATGCGACCACAAATATGACTATAAATAGTAGGGTACCAGACCTAAATAAAGGACTGGCTGGCTATCTGCAAATCAACACTCAAGTGAGAGAGAAGAGCTGCTACATCGGATCTTCCACGGTGTAAAGAGAGTTGCTACACTCCTAACCCTCCATTGTCACCCCCCAGAAAATAAATTTGTACTTAGATTGTCTTCTAGGACTCTTCTTTGTACTTTTTTAGTTTGTTAATCAAATCCAGTTCTCGTTTTAATTTAAATGGCAAACACATACAAGCATTGAAATCCATTAAACACACTAGCAGTTATCAATCTCAAAGGAACGAAATATGCAAACTTTTCTACTCAAATTTCGTAAGTTATGCATGAACCTATCGAACCACATCACACTCCAAGTCTCAAATCCAATCTCGATATACACACTTTTGCCCGAGGCTAGGTGGTCGCCCGTCGTACACTAACGTACTACAATCAAACCAACTCTTATCTATATGAAGGTTACTAGCCAAGTCATAAAGGACTATTCCGAGGCATTTTGACCAGATCTAGCGCTGAATTATAAGCCTTCATGGTGGTCTAGAACTGCAAGTTTCTGATTGCCCGATCTATCCGAGGTAGCAAGCCTCAACAGTGGGTTCGCATCACCCGTGCTTCCAAAGCACGTTCCAATATTTTTTCTATAGTCGAACGGTCCAAGTGCCTCGGTGTGTCACGACCTGTACCGAAAAATTGGGCATGAGTCATGGGTACATCCAGCCTACGCACAGCATCGACGGTAGAATATTCTAAAGGTCCACAATACCATCTAACAAACTCACGCAATGATATATGTATATGTAGAAGCATAAAAAATATGCTGGAGAATTATACGCATAAAACCCCCAATATGCATGAAGCCCGCATAAAATAGAGCTCCAGCATTGTGTGGCATAAAATATAACTTCAGAGCTATAGGCGTACAACAGAGCTTCAACGCTATCCAGCGTAGAACAGAGCTCCAAAACAACCCGCGTAAGGCAACACTTCCAGACTGCTCCGGCGTAAAAAGGTTGCTACACTCCGGCGTAAACTATGTCAGCTTTTAATGCAGCGGAAAGTTGTACGAGGAACTCTTCGTATTCCTCGAATGAACCTGTCAGACAAAACAGTGAACCTGACTCCTGACAAAGAGTATTGTACGATGATCGAGAGGATGGCTGTAATGATGATTCTGCATAGAGACCCAAGCTGTCGTTTAGTGACATATCCTTGATACAAGTCATTTTTACGCACTCAAGGAATACACTGCCTATTTTACACAAGCAGAAATGAGCCTTTACGCTCAAGATGAGACGAAATCAGACGCCACATCAAAAGCTGTTCTTCGTACAGAACTCGAGGCATATCTCTGCAGTTAATGCGCGAGATGGGGGCAGATCTCTGCATTTAATACACGAGATTTTATTCTATTTTTGATGACTAGGAGAGCTAAAATTAGGGCTAATACGCTCACATCACCATCCTTGCATGTTATGCCAACCAGGCTATTTTCAACTATAGGAGTACGTCGTATGTTATCTCCTCAAAATACGCCAACTCAGGCTATATTTGCAAAGGTACGTGATAAGGCTATTTAGCCCAGAATACGCTCAAGACCTCAGTCAGGAAGGATAATTGGCTAGTTTTATGCTGGTTATCTATTATTCATGCAGCATCAAGCTTTACGCAGAAGTTGGCTTTTACGCCAACAAGACAGCTATTTGGCTTTTACGCCAACCATCTTTACGCAAGGAGCAGTTATCTACGTAGCTTACATGCCGTGATCTTCGATGAGCGATTACACGTATTACCGCATAATGGGATACGCATCATATGCGGATTAAGGAGATCATTCAGACGTGGGTGTAGAAGCATAAAAAATACGCTGCAGAGATATACGTAGTATTTCAATACTGGAGGGCATAAAGATAAGACCTCAGAGCCATCAGCGTTTTATCGCTAGCACAGCATAAAATATAAGCTCCAGGATAATCCGCGTAATACAGTATTTCCAGGCTGCTTCAGCATAAAAGGATTGTTACATCGCCACTTTGGCGTAAAACTCATCCGCTTTTAATGCGGTGGAAAGTGTACGAGGAACGCTTTGTATTCCTCGAATGAACCTGTCAGATCATGCAGTGAACCTGACTCCTGACAATGAGTACTACACAGCTATCCAGACGACAGCTGTAATGATGGTGCGGCACAGAGACCCAAACCGTCATTTAGTGACATTTCCTTGATACAAAGTGCTTTTACGCATATAAGGGAATACGTTGCCTAGTTTTACACTGGCATATGTGAGCTTTTACGCTCAGCAGAAGACAAAATGAGCTGCCACGTCAAAAGCTGCTCTTCGTACAGAGCTCGAGGTACGTCTCTGCATTTAATGCTCAGAATGGTGGCAGATCTTCGAGACACGTCTCTGCATTTAATGCTCAGAATGGTGGCAAATCTCTGCATTAAATGCATGAGATTTGGTTATATTTTCAAAGACTAGACGAGCCATAATTACGGCTAATACATCTACATCATCACCCCTGCACATTACGCCATCAGGCTATTTTCAGTTATAGGAGCACGCTGTACGCTATCTCCTTGGAATACGCCACCGGGCTACTTTCAGCTATAAGGAGCACGCTAATACGCCAAAGCCCCAGTTAAAGAAGAAGGAACAGCTATCTTTTACGCTGGCTATTTATCCATACAGCATCAGGCTTCTACGCCTATAAGGCTTCTACGCCTATTTGGCTTCTACGCCAACCCGACAACTATTTGGCTTCTACGCCATGGTGACAGTTATTGGCTTCTACGCCAACCTTTTCTATGCAAGGGGCAGTTACCTACGTGGCTCGCATACTGTGATCTTAACAGCAGTTATACGCATTATCTCATGATGGGACACACGTCACACGCTTAATCAGAAGATCATCTATACGTGGATGGAAGTTATTATAACCGCCGCGTAAAAAGTGTCATACTCTCCACTATCCGACTTCTATACCGACTGGATGGTTACTGTCACTAAAACTCTATAAATAGAGACCTCTATTGACAGAGGTCCAGGGGAGAACAGAGGTCGAAAGGTCAAAAATTGATTTTTGGAGAGAGAAGAATCCAGAACACAGACAGAGAGTAGTGATCGACAATTTTGGCATCGAGCATCCATTCCTTCTTGCAATCTTTGAAGCTCCTTCGTCTTCTACAGTACTTCTTCATCATCGTGTGGTCCAAGGGACAAAGTGATCGACTGCAGATCAGACTCCTATAGCAATATTTACCCAGATTAAAATTTGTACTTAACATTCTCGTATAGGATTAATAGTACTTCTTGTTTGTAAACCTAAGAAAGAGTTTTGTATAAACCTAGTTTTATTTCTTCCGTTTATTATCAAACACAAGATGGCGACTCTGCTGGGGATCTCTTTCTCATCTGACGAGAAAGTAATTGCTCAACATGATGCAGTATCTGTAGGATCAATGAAGAAGACCTTGGTCATCCAGTTCGACCAGTCTGCCTACGAAGATATGCTTCGAGCAGGGGGTAGCTCTCACTCTCTCTCTCTCTCTCTGTTCAAGACAACAAGAAATTATGTAAGGTCTGGATGCCCAGGACATCCCCTACCATTCCTGTCGACTCTCCGATTTTGCAGACCAGCCAGGTTGTAGCTGCGCAACCTTCGCGCTTCGCACGTAAAACTCTGTCTCTCGTCTGTGACGTGGCAGACAAAACTTCTGACAAAGCCTCAGTGCTAGTCCAGAAGTCTACTCCGCGCTCTGTGCGTAGAACTCTATCTCCCGTCTGTGACGTGGCAGACAAAACTTCTGACAATGCCTCAGTGCTGGTCCAGAAGTCTACTCCGCGCTCTGTGCATAAAATTTAGTCTCTTGTCTGTGACGTGGCAGACAAGATTTCTGATAATGCCTCAGTGCCAAATCAAAAATTCCAATCGCGCTCCGCACATAAGAATGCATCTGCCTTCCGCAAAAAAGTAGATGGTCCCTGCAATCTACGCAAGGGAAAGCAAGTGGCAGACTACTCAACTTTTCGGTCTTTACGCCAGCAAGAGAAAAATCTGCCCGCCCTCAAGATTACGCGAGAAGCGGATGACCGATTGAAGGCTTCTTTTGTTTTATGCCAGTCTGAGTAGAGCTCCAAATTACGCCAGGTTAAACCCCTCAGCATAAAGAAAACCCGATTTGTAGAGAGACACACTCCTCGGGGATTATCTGCTACTCAGATGGCTAACCTGTTGTATACGGATGGCAGAGGAAAAGTTATGGTTCCCAATATCCGTATGCCAACTGATGTAAACAAGAGGAACAAGCCATCTTCTTCTTCTGTAAATCCTCCTGACTTGCGTGAATATCTGATCCAGAAACGCAAGGATAGGGGATCTTCCAGCATGTCCATTACGCCTTCTAAGGAGCACTATTGTAATAGTCATAGGATTGTAGTTAGTTATTGCTGTTCTGAAGCAAAATGGTCAGTTTTTGACCGGTTGAACTACTCTCTATCTTTCCAGGAAGAAGAGCCTGCACATGCATCAGTGAACATGGCTTCACAAGTTCCTAGAGGAAGGTCGAATTTGATACGTCATCACTCTAGAACTCCAAGCCAAAGAAGATTCGACAAGCTCCTTAAGAACACTGAAGCTGGGGTGTTCCGAAACACCCATTCGAGGTCACGACAACCTGCTTCATATTCTTCTGATTCTGACACTGGGGGTCTCCAGTTTCCTGAATCAGATGCTGAAAGTATAGAGTTATTTTCTACAGAGACCTATACCAGCCCTTCAATGACATCCAGAGAAATGGGAGTCTATGCCATTGAAGATGAACACGAAAAAGCTTTCTTGTCAGGAAGTACCAAGCAACGCATCGCTATGTTGGAGACATCTCTAAAAAAGATACAGTCCATGATGGTGAATATGCACCAGATGATGCTGACTCAACACACAGCTGTTATAGCTCAAGCATCGGTCCCTCCGATTCAAGTACATGTGGGGGTGGACTTACCACCATCTAACGCGAACAAGGAGCCTGTTCTAGATCAAGAATCAGCAGCTCCCCCACTTCCTAATTCAGAGAATGTATTGTCTCCTGTTGAAGTGGCAATACAACTAATCTCTCACCACTCTGCAGTTCTTCCATCTGCTGAAGATCCAATGCAGGCAGTGCGGGAATTGAAAGCCCAATTTGATGCCTTGAAGCACAAATATCAGCTCAAAAAATTGGGAGTCAACCAGCCGTACCCAGCTATCTGGGACGAGATCCCTTTCCCTCCTAAATACAAACCAGAAACTATGGATTTTTTGAGGGAAAGACATCACCGAGTCAGTACATGAACTACTTCAGTTTGATGACTGTGTTATTGTAAGGGAATGACGCCCTTCTCACTCGAGTGTTCAAGGGCTGTCTCTCGGGAGTGGCTTATCAGTGGTACCGTAGTCTTGCGGACAACTGCATTACTTCCTTTGAAGATTTCAAGACTTTATTCTTTGCGTGATTCTATGAAGGAGGGATGGACATGTCTATGTCCTCTCTCATCAAAGTGAAGGAAAAGGAAAAAGAGAACGTTCGCACTTTCATCGAACGTTTTTGTCAAGCCACTTTGCAAATGCCTCCGGGAGTTCCAGACTCAGCATTGGTGGACATTTGCAGAAAGAATCTTCTTCCAGTGATCTCGGTATTCACAGGACCATATCAGTTCCATGATTGGCCCTCGTTTATCATCTCAGCGGTAGCCGCTGAAGACAACAGTCGGAAGGTGCGTGATAATAGAATTATGATATCTACCTCTGATAAAGGCAATAGGTCATCTTCCAACAGCGACCATCCCCGTGGTTCCAAAGGAAAAGAAGCTCTGGCGATCAATACGTCCAGGCCAAAGACTGTGGCAACCACACAGGCGAAACCTGGGACTTCCAGGCCCATTGAAGTGTACTCTTTCGACGAAGATAATATTCTGAGCATATTCGAGTGTCTCTTCAAAAGCGACAAGATTACCCTCCCTGAGGTGAAGCGGCCTAATAAAGTCGGCAGTACCAATAACCCCAAGTACTGTATTTTCCATAGGTACATACATCATCCCACAAAGACGTGTTATATACTGAAGAGAAAGATCCAGGAGTTGATCGATGCTAAGGCCATCACTCTGCATAACAGCGAGAATATGGTCACAGCCAACATGATATCTCTCCAATTTGGCAATCTGCCTCCCCAAGAAGTTTCGGATGGTGTTATACCTATTTCCTGGACAACGATGAACATCGTTAATCTTTCTCCAGCCAGAGGTCAAAATCATGACCTGGTACCACTAACTACCCAGCGAGGCAAGATTATATGGGTTCATCCAGATCTGGTGTCAGAGATCGAAGAAGAGACTCAAGCTACTAAGTCTAAGTCTAAGAAGACCTCGAAGCGTAAACCATGTCATATAGTTGCGATATCCTTGATATCAGAAGAAAAGGTTTTGGCTACTGGAACCCGTTTAGGGAAAGCCTACCTAAAGGACTATGGAGGAAGTCAAGAAGAAGCATTGGCAGACGCTTCAGCTGCCAAGCCTTCAGAACCGGAACCTGTCATACCAGAGGCTGGTCCTTCAAGACCAACTTCAGCAGACAAAGAAAAGCAAAAAGAAGTACGCTTTGATAAGCCTTTGAAGAATATTCAAAGTAAAGGTTTAGAGAAGCCGTATAACTTCGACATCCTGGCCCAGTTGGCTCATACACCAGCCAGGTTGTCCATTTTTGAATTACTCAGGCTCTCTAAAGACACTCGTCAGGCCCTGAGTAAAGCATTAATGCAGGCGGATGCATACTTGACCCAGCTCAAGTCCCCTGATGAAGAACCTGTGGCATGTCCTCAATGCCATAGTGTAATGGAGGTGGTCCCGAATATCACTTTCACTCAAGATAACATGCTATTGAAACACAACAAGCATGACAGACCCCTCTATTATACTGGATATGTCGGTTCCATGGAGGTTGACCGGATTCACATAGATCCGGGATCATCGATCAGCATCATTCCTCATAGTCTGCTCAGACCATTGAGGATTCCTACCAGCGAATTGGCTTACACCACCACTACAATCGTGGGTTTCAATGCCATAAAAAGTAAGCCGTTGGGGAAGATTCGTCTGAGGATCCAGATTGGCGACCTCAGATCAGTGGTTACATATTATGTCATTGATTCAGAGGTATCCTACAATATTCTGCTGGGCATACCATGGATCCATGACCACAACATCGTTCCTTCGACTCTACATCAATACTTTAAATATGTAGATGCCCAAGGAATAATACAAATAGAGTTTGCTGACCTTAACCCGTTTAAAGGAGTAGAGTCTTACTACTCCGATGCCATGTTGTACACCCAAGACTACATGGAGGAGGTATCAAGCAAAGTAGAGGAGGAATCCCACCGGGAAACAGAAGAACCCTCTACCGAACAACCTCTGTCAATCAAGGTGAAAGGGCGAACTATTCGTCCGAAAGTCATGGAGCCCATGGCTATCCACCTGAACAAAACCAGGTCAGGAAAAGGAGGTGATCCTCTGGTGATCACTTTGAACCAGAAGCCTCCACCCTTGGTCATCAACCTTCGGCGTAACAAGCAGCCGATTGATGTAAATACAACCAGGAACGTGGTTTCTGATGATAATAAATATCCTCTTTTTTAGTACATTGACGCTCAAATTCCTGAGCAGGAATCCTCTCCCCATAACGATATAGAACCTATAGCACAAAGATTCTTGAAAGCTATGGATTCCTATCATCCGTATGTGTGGAAAGTAGCGTCATCATCTAATGTCATCACGACATATGGACCATATGAGGATTCTATCTTCATTATCCCACCTACTCATAGCAGTCAGCGTTCAATAGTCTTCAGTCGCATGCGCAATAAACCGACTGTACAAGAAGATTCTCCCGATGATGATGCTGGTAAAATACAGGTTCACAGATATAGCCCGCAAGCTTTGAAGATTATACAAATTATGGGTTATGACTTGAAACTGGAACCAGGTCTCAACTATGGGAAAGGCAGACGAATGCCGTTGCACGGTGAGCCCTACTGTCAATAAACTCGTTTCGGGTTAGGGTATACCACCTCCCATGCAATTTCTAAGTCAAATGAGGATATCTCTTCCTCTTCTCAAAATAGCTCACCGTCCTCCGGCTCATCATATGATGATCTCGAATGAGCATTTTCAGTAAATGCAGTATTGACAGATTCTCTCGAAGCAGACGAACAAGAATTTGAACCATTTGAGAATGACTCTTGTGTAGTGCCTCAAATCCCGATCCGACCGGGATGTGCACTACGTAATTGGGCTTGTGGCTAGTCCGTCTGAGTCATAGCTTAGATCTTCGGCATCTTCTTGCCATGGACGAAATGCGATGATCCTTTCCAACTCATGGAAAGGCCTCTATTGAAACGAGTCCAATAGTTTTCGTGTTTGGTTGCTTGGTTTTCTTGATTATCGCTTTGGGATTTTGATTTGGTGTTGCTTTCGATTTGCTTGGTTTTCGCTGCTGATTTTATCGTTTGGAGCTTTGATTCTTGGGGAGTTCGGCAAGGAAGGATAGACAAGAATTCTAATTGGTGCTCGTGCTGTGTAGGTCCGCGTAACTGACGTTTGATCGTCGCTAGGCGGGATTCGTGTTTCAGCTACCTTTTTGTCACGACCCGCACCCGGTGTAAGGGCACTAGTCGAAAACAACGCCCAGCCTGCGCCACAGAATCGGCGGTAGAACGCTGTCTAGATAATCTATCTAACAATATAATGAACCACCAATAATGATAGTATACTCAATCACAGAACTAAGATAGAATGAGCACGAATCAGATAAAGAAATGAATAGTCACTATACAACTCATGAGTCTAAAATAATACATCAATGAGTCTGAAAAAAGAACAAAAATAAGCTGGAGACAAATCCAGTACAAAGAATACTACAAAACTATAAAGCTACAACTCCAGGGTCAACTGTCTCAGTTGGGATAAGTCCCTCTTGAGCCAGGGTCTCAGAATCTAAACCCACAACATCCTGGGGTCCATAATAGGTAGGGTACTCCTCAGTGTCATCTGGAAAAATATATCCAGTCAGGAAAGGAGCAGAGTACAACCCTAACAGCAGTTCTCAAATAATGATAAAAACTATGTAACAGTAAGTAGCTGTGGATAAACAAGATGCATAAATAGATACAAGAAATGTATAGACAATAAGGAAGTACTGGAAAGAAATACAATAATGAACAATATGCTGATAGAACAAGAATACTAATGACTAAGTGTGTGAGTACTAGCTTTAACATGTGTTCGGCTTAGGAACTTGCACAAGAGTATAATGGCCTGGCTGATTATACGTGCGGTGTATGATCAACACTCACAAGGAACAAGACATGCATAAGGAGGGTATGATCACATATCTACACTAAAATACTCCCCACCCCGACTGGTATAATAGATCCAACCACGGTACGTTATGGCACGAGATTCCCCAAGAAGATAGCTAGTCTCCCCGGGAATCGGTGTCTGTACATGTACAAGATAACCAATGAAATAATACTTGCACCATATACACCATATACCAAGGAATAACATCTCATGACGAGATCCGGATATACCAATCCGTGTAACCATAGTGTCAAAAGAACATGTATATCTACACTAGATACAACGAACATAGAGGATATCATAAATGAGAAACTATCAGAGAATGTAATCGCCTGAAGTCCAATGAACAGTCTCACAAATGTCTGACTCGGGGCCTCGAAGACCTAGATATGGAATACAATATTAAAACAAGGTCCTGGAAAGATAACAAGTCAAACTAGACAACTTCTAGGCCAATAAGTCAATTCTAAGTCAAAAGTCAACTATGGTCAACTCTAAAGTCCACTAAAGTCAAACATGGTCAAACCCAAAGTCAACCTCACAAGACATCTATAAAATAATATAGAGATAAACTACAATAATTTAGGAATCAAATTAGATTCAAAAAGAACTCACACAAAGTATACTAATAATATAATTAATATATACCCTAAAATAATATATATACAACCCAACATTTATATAAATAACATAATATATTATTACAATTATTATTCCTCACAAAACACATATATATATATACATATATATATATAATTATAATATATAATATATACATTAAATCTGTCAAAGCGTTATTGAAAAACAGTGAATAAAATAGGATTAAATCAAAACAGTTTAAATAGTGACAGTCGGGACTGTCACCGAAGGACTGTCACCGAAACCCAAATAATAAACTGCCACTGCTTTGGTTTTCGCTGACAGTTAAACTGTCGCGAAAAAGCGTCGCAGAAAAGCTGCTGTTTCCCGCTGCTGCAATTAATGACAGGTTTGTCATTAATTGCCCGAAGGCTACAGCGGCTGCTATTAGTCGGCTAATTAATGACAGTTTTTTTTTACTGTCATTAATTCACTGTCACTAAAACAAGTTGTATATATATAATTATATATATAAAAACAGAATATATAAACAATATATATATATATATATAAACAGAATATATAAAACAGTATATATATATATATATATATAAACCATTAATACAAAAATGTACATATATATATTAATATACACATAAACTTATACCTTCAAATATTTAACAAAGAACATATAATTTACATGGCTAGAAGCACACCTAAAATATTTACATTAATATCCAAATAATTACATAATAATGATAAATAATATAATTACACAATTAAACATACAAATATATTTTATAAAACATTTTATGTATAAATTATATTATTTAACAAGTAGTAACATATATATTTGCATGCAAGAAAGCTACATATTATATTGTACATTATATTAGCACACCCAAAATATAGATCTATGCTACAATAATTACTATAATAAATACACAAAATAAATATTTAATATCCATATATATATACTAATTATAAATGAAGAATTGAACCACAATTAATTAGATCTATGCAAAAATACACACAATTGGAGAGTATCTCACCGTATCCCACCAGATCTAGGATACGCATGCGACACGAGTCCAACACACAATAAAATGCACCCCGAAGGACACAAACAAATGACAAATAATATTTATGAACAAATCAAAGCGTCAAAAGTAGATCTATGTGTCCGTGTCAAAATACGACATGTTCAAAGCCCCGTGTCGGAGGAAAACCCCCAAATGACACGTATCACCAAATAGTTGGGATACGAACCACAAGTATCCCAATATGGACACGACACTAGCTCCAAACACAAAGCTCATTGTCCAATTGATCTATAGGATCAATTGACACACACAACAAAATGTAAATTCGGAATTCCAACAAAATTGACACAAAAAGCACCATAACTTTCTCCATGGGTCTCCTATGAACACAAAATAAAGTCCTATGGGTACTACATACATATAGGTTAATTTTACATGATTAAATCCCAGATTTAGAAGCTATTTTAATGGGAAAAACTGAATTATACCTATTGGGAGATGGATTCCCAACGAAACCTCCAATTGAGATGAACTTGCTTCCAAATTGTAGATCCTTGCTCCTCTTTGTAGATCCTTGCTTCCTTCTTCTAGATCCTTGTTTCCTCCTTCTCTAATGGTGAATTGGGAAGAATTTGGAATGAATTTGGTAGGGAATTGGATTGGGAATGGAGGGAATTTGGTAGTGGGAGAATTCTAGATCTAGATTTGGAATGAGATGAGAGGAGAGAGAAATTCCCCCCCCTCTTTAATAGGCCGGCCATAGCCCCTCCCCCAAGCAATTGTAAAATGTCCAGTGTACCCCTTGGGGCCTCTCATGAAGAAATAATTAAGGAAGGAAGCTTCTAGTCTAATCATTTAATTAATTTAATCCATCTCCTTAACTATGGGCTTTCTAAATGGGCCAAGTCTAACTAATTAATTCATGTTGGTCCATGGGTCCAAACTAAACTAGTTGGGTCCACTAAAATAAGTCTAAAATAATTAAATAATAACTAATAACAATTAAATAATACAACAAATAATTATTTACCATGCACAATATTTATTTAAATAGGAAATTACCAAAATACCCTTTCCTAGAAAATGTGGTAGTGACAAGTCTACCCTTCTTAAAATAATTTCGTCCTCGAAATTCAAAGACGAAAACTACCCCCAGAAAATCACAGAACAGAACTAAAGAATCACAACTAACTAATGAACAGAACATAACAATGAACAGAACATAACTAGAAATAACATACCTCAAGGTACAAACAAATATGGATAACGCTCTCGCATGTCATCCTCTCTCTCCCAGGTAGACTCCCCCGGAGAGTGATGCCTCCATGCGACGCGCACCAAAGGAATAGTCTGGTTTCTCAGCACCTTCTCTCTCCGATCCAGAATTCCAACTGGCTGCTCTGGATAGCTAAGAGTAGGGCCCACCTCTATCTCTGAGTGATCCAATACATGACTAGGATCTGCCACGTATCATCTCAACTGTGACACATGAAACACGTTGTGCACTCCCTCCAATGCAGGTGGCAAGTCTAGTCTATAAGCAACTGCACCGACCCTCTCTAGAATAGTGAAAGGTCCAATGAATCGCGGACTAAGCTTTCCGCCTCCACCGAAGCGAATCGTGCCTCGTGTCGGAGAAATCCTCAGAAACACCAAACCACCCACCTAGAACAAAACACCACCTTAAGAACTTATCTATAATAAACAACCAAGAACAAGCACACAAAATAAAATCTAAACTATACCTCAAACTCCAAGGGTCTCCGATGGCTATCGGCCCAATGCCGTTGTCTGTCCTGTGCCACTCGAAGTCTGTCTCTGATCAACTGAACCTTCTCTGCTGCATCCACAACCATCTCTGGCCCAAGCAAAACTCTCTCTCCAACATCGTCCCAAGACAAAGGAGTACGACACCTCCGACCATATAGAGCTTCAAAAGGTGACATCTCTATACTGGCCTGGTAACTGTTGTTGTAAGCAAACTCTACCAAATGGAGATGGTCCTCCCAAGAACCCCCAAAATCTAGTACACAAGTGCGCAACATATCCTCGAGAGTCTGAATAGTCCTCTCTGACTGCCCATCTGTCTGGGGATGATATGCAGTACTGAACTTGAGCTGAGTGCCCAAACTCTCCTGCAAACTCCTCCAGAAATGAGAAGTGAAACGACTATCCCGATCTGAGACTATGCTGACGGGAACTCCATGTATCCTAACGATCTATCTCACATACATCTCTGCCAGCTTCTCCGTAGACAAACCCACCTTGAAAGGCAAAAAGTAGGCCGACTTGGTCATCTATCAACAATGACCCAAATCGCGTCTTTCCCTCCTGGAGATCGTGGTAGTCCGGACACAAAATCCATAGTAATGTGTTCCCACTTCCACTCTGGAATGGGTAATGGCTGAAGTAAACCTCCTGGCCTCTGCCTCTCGGCTTTCACCTGCTGGCACACTAAGCATCTGGATACAAACTGTGCCACTTCCCTCTTCATGCCATACCACCACACACTCTCTCGCATATCCCGATACATTTTGTTAGCACCTGGATGTATGGAATACTGAGAGCGATGCGCTTCCTGCAACACCTCCTCATGCAACTTCCCACTAGGCACACACAATCTAACTCCATGCCTCAAAGATCCATCCTCTGCAATAGTGAAATCATCCTCCAATCCTGCTCTCACCTGAGCTCTGATACTCCTCAAAGATACGTCATCATACTGTGCTGCCTTGATCCTATCCATCAAATCTGAATGTATCTGCAATCCCCACATCTGCATAGCACAACCCGGAACAATCACCTCAATGCCCAAGCTCTCCAAGTCCTCCAACAAATATCGATCCTGCGTCAAGAACATAGCTACCGGATACCTGCTCAAAGCATCGGCAACTACATTGGCCTTCCCAGGATGATATTGCAAAGAGATATCAAAATCCTTCATCAGTTCCAACCACCGACGCTGCCTCATGTTCAACTCCTTCTGCGTGAAAATGTACTTCAAGCTTTTGTGGTCTGTGAAGATCTCCACACGCTCTCCGTACAAATAATGTTTCCACAACTTCAGGGCGAATATGACAGCTGCCAACTCCAAATCATGGGTAGGATAGTTCTTTTCATGAGGACGCAATTGCCTGGATGCATAGGCAATCACTTTCCCATGCTGCTGAAGAACACAACCTAAATCCTTTCTCGATGCATCACTATAAATAGTGAAACCTCCGGACCCTGATGGCAATGTCAAAATAGGAGCAGACGTCAACCTCTTCTTCAACTCCTCAAAAGCGTCCTGGCAATCTTCCGTCCAAACAAACTCCACATCCTTCCTTGTGAGTCTGGTCATCGGCTCGGCAATCCTCAAAAAATCTTGCACAAACTTTCTGTAGTAGCCTGCCAATCCCAAGAAACTCCTGATCTCTGCTACCGAACTCGGAGTCTTCCAAGATTCCACTGTTGAAATCTTCTTCGGATCCACTGAAATACCATCACCAGTCACAACATGCCCCAAGAATTCTACCTTGTCCAAGAAAAACTCACATTTGGACAACTTTCCATACAGCTTCTCCTTCCTCAGCACATCCAACACAATCCTCAAATGCTCCTCATGCTCCTCCGGTGTCCTCGAGTATATGAGTATGTCGTCGATGAACACCACCACGAACTTGTCAAGGTACTGGTGGAACACCTTGTTCATCAAGTTCATAAATACCGCCGGTGCATTAGTCAAACCAAACGGCATCACCATAAACTCGAACTGACCATACCAAGTTCTAAAAGCAGTCTTCGGTATGTCCTCCGGCTTCACCTTCACCTGATGGTAGCCTGATCTCAAATCTATCTTAGAAAACACCTTCGCACCACTCAACTGATCAAACAGATCATCAATCCGTGGCAAAGGATACTTATTCTTGATAGTGAGATTATTCAAAGCCCTGTAATCAATGCACAAACACACCGATCCATCCTTCTTCGGTACAAACAATATCGGGGCTCCCCATGGTGAAGAACTCGATCTGATAAACCCCTTATCCTGTAATTCGTCCACCTGCTTCTTCAACTCGACCAGCTCGCTGTTGTTTACTCTATAGACATGCTGCGAAATCGGTTCTGCACCTGGCACCAAGTCTATAAAAAATTCAACATCTCGATCTGGCGGCAATCCTGGCAATTCTTCAGGAAACACATCCAAAAATTCTGCTATCAATGGATGTGGCAACTCCTTGTCTTCCACCATAGCTCCACAAATAATGCCTTCTTCCTGCTCCGCAGCTCCTCTAGCAAACTCGAACTCTGGCTCTCCTGGCGGACCAAACAAAACTCTACCTCCTCTACAATCTATGCTAGCACGGTGCCTACTCAACCAATCCATCCCGAGTACAATGTCGTAGCTCGGAAGTGGCATTACAAGTAGACACGCACTCAACTCCCGGCCTCCCAGAGTAACTCTCCGATCTTTGCAAATATCATTAACCAGGATAATGCCTCCCCCGGTCATGATCTTGCAAGTCCTAAGCAAAGACTCAGCTACCAAACCATGCTTTAGAGCAAAAGAAACAGATACAAAACTATGGGAAGCACCACTATCAAACAAAGCTAAAGCTGGAATGGAATCAAGAAGAATAGAACCTGCGATGACATCTCCGGTGGGTTCCTCCTCTTCGACTGTCATAGCAAATGCTCGTCCCTGCCGAGCACCTCCCTGCTGCTGATGCTGGACAAAACGCTGCTGCTGTGTTGGAAGCGGTCCCCTCGGTTGTGCTGCAGGTGGTCTCATCTGTGCCCTCGGAGCTGGAGCTGCTCCCTGAACTGCACGACGAGGACACTCCCTCAATTGATGCCCTTCAGTACCACAATACAAACAAACTCCTAGCCTCTTTCTGCAAACTTCCCAGATGTGGCTGGGCTTCTTGCAGAAGTTGCATAGAGCTTGCTGTAACTGCCTCTGCTGCTGAGGTGCCTGGTGAAAAGGCGCTCTAGCTGGAGTCTGGTTTTGCTGTGGCTGCTGGAAAGGTCTGGACTGGAAATAAGGACGTTTGGCAGATACTGCACTGCCGTTGACCCCCAGAAAAGAATCACGGTCTCTCTTGGTCTTCAAACCCAGATCCCGCTCAACCTTGCGTGCCTCCGCAAGTATCTCCGAGTATGTCTCATAAAGAGACAGAATGAGGATCAATATGGCACAAGATGTAAGACATCAAGGAAAGGACATTTTAAGGGATCAAGTATCAATGTCAAAGGAGAATAGTTGAATCAAAAGAATTTTCCTAGATGTGATTGAGTATCTCAGCCTATATCCTATATCCTATCGCAGGCTCGCAGTAGTACAACTAAGTTGTCGCACTACCACGACATCACATACTTGTGAAGCTAGACCTGCATGGGCCACCACCAAAAACGTGTCATGACCCGCACCCGGTGTAAGGGCACTAGTCGGAAACAACGCCCAGCCTACGCCGCAGAATCGGCGGTAGAACGCTGTCTAGATAATCTATCTAACAATATAATGAACCACCAATAATGATAGTATACTCAATCACAGAACTAAGATAGAATGAGCACGAATCAGATAAAGAAATGAATAGTCACAATACAACTCATGAGTCTAAAATAATGCATCAATGAGTCTGAAGAAAGAACAGAAATAAGCTGGAGACAAATCAAGTACAAAGAATACTACAAAACTATAAAGCTACAACTCCATGGTCAACTGTCTCAGTTGGGATAAGTCCCTCTTGAGCCAGGGTCTCAGAATCTAAACCCACAACATCCTGGGGTCCATAATAGGTAGGGTACTCCTCAGTGTCATCTGGAAAAATATATCCAGTCAGGAAAGGAGCAGAGTACAACCCTAACAGCAGTTCTCAAATAATGATAAAAACTATGTAACAGTAAGTAGCTGTGGATAAACAAGATGCATAAATAGATACAAGAAATGTATAGACAATAAGGAAGTACTGAAAAGAAATACAATAATGAACAATATGCTGATAGAACAAGAATACTAATGACTAAGTGTGTGAGTACTAGCTTTAACATGTGATCGACTTAGGAACTTGCGCAAGAGTATAATGGCCTGGCTGATTATACGTGCGGTGTATGATCAACACTCACAAGGAACAAGACATGCACAAGGAGGGTATGATCACATATCTACACTAAAATACTCCCCACCCCGACTGGTATAATAGATCCAACCATGGTAGGTTATGGCACGAGATTCCCCAAGAAGATAGCTAGTCTCCCCGGGAATCGGTGTCTGTACATGTACAAGATAACCAATGAAACAATACTTGCACCATATACACCATATACCAAGGAATAATATCTCATGACGAGATTCGGATATACCAATCCGTGTAACCATAGTGTCAAGAGAACATGTATATCTACACTAGATACAATGAACATAGAGGATATCATAAATGAGAAACTATCAGAGAATGTACTCGCCTGAAGTCCAATGAACAGTCTCACAAATGTCTGACTCGGTGCCTCGAAGACCTAGATATGGAATACAACATTAAAATAAGGTCCCGGAAAGATAACAAGTCAAACTAGACAACTTCTAGGCCAATAAGTCAATTCTAAGTCAAAAGTCAACTATGGTCAACTCTAAAGTCCACTAAAGTCAAACATGGTCAAACCCAAAGTCAACCTCACAAGACATCTATAAAATAATATAGAGATAAACTACAATAATTTAGGAATCAAATTAGATTCAAAAAGAACTCACACAAAGTATACTAATAATATAATTAATATATACCCTAAAATAATATATATACAACCCAACATTTATATAAATAACATAATATATTATTACAATTATTATTCCTCACAAAACACATATATATATACATATATATATATACAATTATAATATATAATATATACATTAAATCTGTCAAAGCGTCATTGAAAAACAGTGAATAAAATAGGATTAAATCAAAACAGTTTAAATAGTGACAGTCGGGACTGTCACCGAAGGACTGTCACCGAAACCCAAATAATAAACTGCCACTGCTTTGGTTTTCGCTGACAGTTAAACTGTCGCGGAAAAACGTCGCAGAAAAGCTGCTGTTTCCCGCTGCTGCAATTAATGACAGGTTTGTCATTAATTGCCCGAAGGCTACAGCGGCTGCTATTAGTCGGCTAATTAATGACAGTTTTTTTACTGTCATTAATTCACTGTCACTAAAACAAGTTGTATATATATAATTATATATATAAAAACAGAATATATAAACAATATATATATATATATAAACAGAATATATAAAACAGTATATATATATATATAAACCATTAATACAAAAATATACATATATATATTAATATACACATAAACTTATACCTTCAAATATTTAACAAAGAACATATAATTTACATGGCTAGAAGCACACCTAAAATATTTACATTAATATCCAAATAATTACATAATAATTATAAATAATATAATTACACAATTAAACATACAAATATATTTTATAAAATATTTTATGTATAAATTATATTATTTAACAAGTAGTAACATATATATTTGCATGCAAGAAAGCTACATATTATATTGTACATTATATTAGCACACCCAAAATATAGATCTATGCTACAATAATTACTATAATAAATACACAAAATAAATATTTAATATCCATATATATATACTAATTATAAATGAAGAATTGAACCACAATTAATTAGATCTATGCAAAAATACACACAATTGGAGAGTATCTCACCGTATCCCACTAGATCTAGGATACGCATGCGACACGAGTCCAACACACAACCAAATGCACTCCGAAGGACACAAACAAATCACAAATAATATTTATAAACAAATCAAAGCGTCAAAAGTAGATCTATGTGTCCGTGTCAAAATACGACATGTTCAAAGCCCCGTGTCGGAGGAAAACCCCCAAATGACACGTATCACCAAATAGTTGGGATACGAACCACAAGTATCCCAATATGGACACGACACTAGCTCCAAACACAAAGCTCATTGTCCAATTGATCTATAGGATCAATTGACACACACAACAAAATATAAATTCAGAATTCCAACAAAATTGACACAAAAAGCACCATAACTTTCTCCATGGGTCTCCTATGAACACAAGACAAAGTCCTATGGGTACTACATACATATAGGTTAATTTTACATGATTAAATCCCAGATTTAGAGCTATTTTAATGGGAAAACTGAATTATACCTATTGGGAGATGGATTCCCAACGAAACCTCCAATTGAGATGAACTTGCTTCCAAATTGTAGATCCTTGCTCCTCTTTGTAGATCCTTGCTTCCTTCTTCTAGATCCTTGCTTCCTCCTTCTCTAATGGTGAATTGGGAAGAATTTGGAATGAATTTGGTAGGGAATTGGATTGGGAATGGAGGGAATTTGGTAGTGGGAGAATTCTAGATCTAGATTTGGAATGAGATGAGAGGAGAGAGAAATTTCCCCCCCTCTTTAATAGGCCGGCCATAGACCCTCCCCCAAGCAATTGTAAAATGTCCAATGTACCCCTTGGGGCCTCTCATGAAGAAATAATTAAGGAAGGAAGCTTCTAGTCTAATCATTTAATTAATTTAATCCATCTCCTTAACTATGGGCTTTCTAAATGGGCCAAGTCTAACTAATTAATTCATGTTGGTCCATGGGTCCAAACTAAACTAGTTGGGTCCACTAAAATAAGTCTAAAATAATTAAATAATAACTAATAACAATTAAATAATACAACAAATAATTATTTACCATGCACAATATTTATTTAAATAGGAAATTACCAAAATACCCTTTTCTAGAAAATGTGGTAGTGACAAGTCTACCCTCCTTAAAATAATTTCGTCCTCGAAATTCAAAGACGAAAACTACCCCCAAAAAATCACAGAACAGAACTAAAGAATCACAACTAACTAATGAACAGAACATAACAATGAACAGAACATAACTAGAAATAACATACCTCAAGGTACAAACAAATATGGATAACGCTCTCGCATGTCATCCTCTCTCTCCCAGGTAGACTCCCCCGGAGAGTGATGCCTCCATGCGACGCGCACCAAAGGAATAGTCTGGTTCCTCAGCACCTTCTCTCTCCGATCCAGAATTCCAACTGGCTGCTCTGGATAGCTAAGAGTAGGGCCCACCTCTATCTCTGAGTGATCCAATACATGACTAGGATCTGCCACGTATCATCTCAACTGTGACACATGAAACACGTTGTGCACTCCCTCCAATGCAGGTGGCAAGTCTAGTCTATAAGCAACTGCACCGACCCTCTCTAGAATAGTGAAAGGTCCAATGAATCACGGACTAAGCTTTTCGCCTCCACCGAAGCAAATCGTGCCTCGTGTCGGAGAAATCCTCAGAAACACCAAACCACCCACCTAGAACAAAACACCACCTTAAGAACTTATCTATAACAAACAACCAAGAACAAGCACACAAAATAAAATCTAAACTATACCTCAAACTCCAAGGGTCTCCGATGGCTATCGGCCCAATGCCGTTGTCTGTCCTGTGCCACTCGAAGTCTGTCTCTGATCAACTGAACCTTCTCTGCTGCATCCACAACCATCTCTGGCCTAAGCAAAACTCTCTCTCCAACATTGTCCCAAGAGAAAGGAGTACGACACCTCCGACCATATAGAGCTTCAAAAGGTGACATCTCTATACTGGCCTGGTAACTGTTGTTGTAAGCAAACTCTTCCAAATGGAGATGGTCCTCCCAAGAACCCCCGAAATCTAGTACACAAGTGCGCAACATATCCTCGAGAGTCTGAATAGTCCTCTCTGACTGCCCATCTGTCTGGGGATGATATGTAGTACTGAACTTGAGCTGAGTGCCCAAACTCTCCTGCAAACTCCTCCAGAAATGAGAAATGAAACGACTATCCCGATCTGAGACTATGCTGACGGAAACTCCATGTATCCTAACGATCTGCCTCACATACATCTCTGCCAGCTTCTCCGTAGACAAACCCACCTTGAAAGGCAAAAAGTGGGCCGACTTGGTCAATCTATCAACAATGACCCAAATCGCGTCTTTCTCTCCTGGAGATCGTGGTAGTCCAGACACAAAATCCATAGTAATGTGTTCCCACTTCCACTCTGGAATGGGTAATGGCTGAAGTAAACCTTCTGGCCTCTGCCTCTCGGCTTTCACCTGCTGGCACACTAAGCATCTGGATACAAACTGTGCCACTTCCCTCTTCATGCCATACCACCACACACTCTCTCGCATATCCCGATACATTTTGTTAGCACCTAGATGTATGGAATACTGAGAGCGATGCACTTCCTGCAACACCTCCTCACGCAACTCCCCACTAGGCACACACAATCTAACTCCATGCCTCAAAGATCCATCCTCTGCAATAGTGAAATCATCCTCCAATCCTGCTCTCACCTGAGCTCTGATACTCCTTAAAGATACGTCATCATACTGTGCTGCCTTGATCCTATCCATCAAATCTGAATGTATCTGTAATCCCCACATCTGCATAGCACCACCCGGAACAATCACCTCAATACCCAAGCTCTCCAAGTCCTCCAACAAATATCGATCTTGCGTCAAGAACATAGCTACCGGATACCTGCTCAAAGCATCGGCAACTACATTGGCCTTCCCAGGATGATATTGCAAAAAGATATCAAAATCCTTCATCAGTTCCAACCACCGACGCTGCCTCATGTTCAACTCCTTCTGCGTGAAAACGTACTTCAAGCTTTTGTGGTCTGTGAAGATCTCCACACGCTCTCCGTACAAATAATGTTTCCACAACTTCAGGACGAATATGACAGCTGCCAACTCCAAATCATGGGTAGGATAGTTCTTTTCATGAGGACGCAATTGCCTGGATGCATAGGCAATCACTTTCCCATGCTGCTGAAGAACACAACCTAAACCCTTTCTCGATGCATCACTATAAATAGTGAAACCTCCGGACCCTGATGGCAATGTCAAAATAGGAGCAGACGTCAACCTCTTCTTCAACTCCTCAAAAGCGGTCTGGCAATCTTCCGTCCAAACAAACTCTACATCCTTCCTTGTGAGTCTGGTCATCGGCTCGGCAATCCTCGAAAAATCTTGCACAAACTTTCTGTAGTAGCCTGCCAATCCCAAGAAACTCCTGATCTCTGCTACCGAACTCGGAGTCTTCCAAGATTCCACTGCTGAAATCTTCTTCGGATCCACTGAAATACCATCACCAGTCACAACATGCCCCAAGAATTCTACCTTGTCCAAGAAAAACTCATATTTGGACAACTTTCCATACAGCTTCTCCTTCCTCAGCACATCCAACACAATCCTCAAATGCTCCTCATGCTCCTCCGGTGTCCTCGAGTATATGAGTATGTCGTCGATGAACACCACCACGAACTTGTCAAGGTACTGGAGGAACACCTTGTTCATCAAGTTCATAAATACCGTCGGTGCATTAGTCAAACCAAACGGCATCACCATAAACTGTTGCATGAGATATATGAACTGTGGGATGGAGTTTGGACCTATGGGATACCAAAATCGGAACACCGTATTGAGAAAATATGAACTGTTGCATGAGATATATATTGCTGCTTTACTTCTTTGTTTATTTCGATGCATTGTGTGATAATATGAATTGTTCATGCATTTGCATAGTCTGGGACAACTTGTGCACAAGGTTTGGCATTTCCTCAAAACGGCTTTCCGGGGCACTGGAACCGTATCGATCCGGAGAGAAATATTTAATTCATGCTCGTCACGATGCATTGCGGGACCTCCAGCAGGGCTTGCTACCTGGGCTGATAGGGCGCGCCGCTAATGCTTGAAATATGTCCCTAAGGTGTCGATCACACCAATGACCGCATAGAATAGAACACATGCTAATTTATTGTCTTGTGCAGATGGTAAGTATACTTGTGTTTCGTTGCAGGGAAGGCGTGCATCGGTTGAGTAAGCAATCGATGCACTGGTTTGATTCAATGCTATTTTCATTCCTATCAAAACATGCAACTGATATGAATTGAATTCACTTGCTTCTTTATAGAAGTTCATCTTAATGCATGCTCGCCCCTAATAAGCTATTGTCGATTTAGTCGAGTGGGTTCATCCCGCTCACCAGTACAAGTTGAGTACTGACCCACGTTGTGGGCAACTATTTTAGGCACTCAGACGGTTCCACGCTAGTGGATAGACGAGGAGGCATTAGGAGCACCTCTATATTTTGAAGTATAGTTGGAGTCAGATTATTTTGGAGGCTTGGACTTTCAACCTATACAAGGGCATAATGTATGAACGACGTGGACTATCTGATGGAGCACGCCCTGCCTTTTGAGTTATCTTTTGTAATGCAAATCAAGTAGCCGAGAGGCGCATCAATGTAAACTCTATGTAAATTACTCTGAATTATCAATGAAAAAGCATGTTTCTTCCTGCACTTGTGTTCAAATCTCTGTGAATGTGTTTTCTAAATTGTGTTTTAAAATGGGTTCCTATAACTGCAAGTTCTTGCCTTGTACGAGCGCAACTCCAGGCTCGTACGGCATCACGCCCCAGGCGAGGACGAATCGGTTCCGTGAAGGATCCAGCGAGGACGATTGACCGTTTTGGGATCGGGGCATGACATATTGGTATCAGAGCCTAGGCTTTACTTCCATGGGATTTCAAAAGATTCTATAGGAGTTTGATGCGCCTCTCAATTGAGTTGCATTCGGCGTCCGCTGCATGAGATGAGTCACCTATACAATGAGCCCATAGATACAAAATCTATCATTTTTGGAGTGTTAACAAGCTACTCTCTTTTGTAGCCATGGCAAAGAAGAACACTGCAACTGCCAGCAGTGCTCAATTCATTCAGAGCGATCCAGCAAGCTCTGGAGAATCCGGGGGAGCGGGTTCAACCGGTATGGCGGAACGGCTTATGCACCTCATGGAGGCGCAGCAACAACAAGCTGTTACCCAACAAGCT
Organism: Iris macrosiphon; assembly: GCA_036927795.1. Taxonomy (NCBI): domain Eukaryota; kingdom Viridiplantae; phylum Streptophyta; class Magnoliopsida; order Asparagales; family Iridaceae; genus Iris; species Iris macrosiphon. The sequence continues at coordinate 9,400,753 of JAYESA010000016.1, read as the reverse complement.
AACATACAAGCGCAGTTTGCTTCTCAACAGAAGCAAATGGATACAATGATGCAACTGATTGCATCCCTGGTACCAAGCAATGGGGCAGCCACAGGGACGTCGGTCACGTCGCCGGCCGTGGCGGTAGAAGACGAGTCGGAAGAGACTCACCCTCCAGCAAGGAACTCTTGTCGTGCAGCCGAGTTCACTAAAATGCATCTGTCAACGTTCAACGGACGAGCCGAACCGGACGTGGTGATGGGGTGGATTGCTAAGCTGGAAGGACTCTTCAACCTGGTTGGCATCAGGGGATCCAAGCGAGTGGCTTGTACATCAGTTCAGCTGGAACTGCGTGCGCATAATTGGTGGGAAGCCACGAAGCAAGGGATTTATGATGCCAATCTCAACTGTAAAATTACTTGAGAAATGTTCAAATCTGCCTTCATTGAACAATATATTCCCCGAGCCGTGCGTCAACAAAAGGAAGACGACTTCAGTAATCTGGTGCAAGGAAGTCTGTCTGTTGACGATTATGACTCAGTGTTCGCTAAACTAGCTAAGTTTGCAGGGCACTTCTTGCCTAATCAGCAGGCGTGGTGCTATCAGTTTCAGAAGGGTTTGAATGACGATTTGCGTAGGGACATCATCAACCAAAAATGCCAAACATACAGGGAATGTTACGAAGCGGCTCTGAACAGCGAGCGGATCTTTGGGCGCCCTCTCTCAAAGGCCGAGGTGTAAACCCCCCGTACCAACAACAATAAACGTCCTCATAAAACGGGAGGGTCTGGAGCACACAAGCGGTCGCATACATCTGATAATAGGGGCCAATCCCAATCACTGAACTGCAGCCGATGCGGCAAATCAGGGCATAAAGTGAATGAATGTCGGGTACAAGGATGTTTCAAATGTGGTCGTCTGGGCCACAAATAGTTTAACTGCCGAGAGGGCAAGCCGAATCAGGGCAACGGAAATCAAAACAAGGGGCCTCCAGCAAGTGATGCCAATGCTGTGCCGGTCAATCCATAACGCCAGGGTGCTCAAGGCCGAGTCTATGCACTGACTCGGGATGAGGCATCTGTATCTGATACTGTTGTAACAGGTACTTTACTTTTCAGAGATTTGCCCGCTAGAGTCTTATTCGATTCAGGTGCTACGCATAGTTTCATATCTGCTGATTTTACTGTTGAGCATAAATTAGCTTCTACTCCTTTAAATATGAACCTTTGCGTAAGTACCCTTCGGGAGTCGATATGCCCGCCCATGCGATCTGTAGGGATGGTTATATTTGCATTGGAGGAAGGAAGCTTTCCTTAGATGTCGTTGTACTAGACATCAAGGATTATGATATTATTCTCGGTATGGACTGGTTGGGTGCTTGCCATGCAACAATCGAGTGTGCGAAGAAGCGAGTCGTATTCCGTCTACCCGGCGAGGTAGACTTCTACTATTCGTGCAGCGCTACACCGAAGACAGCAATGGTGATATCAGCAATTTCGGCTAGGCGTATGTTGCATTCGGGCTGTGAAGGGTACTTAGCTTCTGTTCGAGACACCCGGCGAGAATGTGCAGATGCAGCTCAGGCTGAAGTCATTACAGATTTTCTCGATGTGTTCCCAGACGAGCTGCCTGGAATGCCTCCTGATCGTGAGATCGAATTCAGCATTGACACTTTTTCGGATTCGCGACCGATATCAAAGGCATCTTATCGCATGGCCCCAGCAGAGCTTAAGGAACTTAAAGTTCAGTTGCAAGATCTGTTGGACCGAGGATACATTCGTCCAAGCATTTCTTCGTGGGGCACTCCGGTGCTGTTCGTGAAAAAGAAGGATGGATCCATGCGGCTGTGTATTGACTACCGAGAGCTGAATAAGGCGACCGTGCGGAATCAGTACCTATTGCCAAGAATTGATGACTTGTTTGATCAGCTGCAAGGTGCAACAGTTTTCTCTAAAGCTGATCTCAGGTCAGGGTATCACCAGTTGAAAATCAAATCAGAGGATATTCAAAAATCTGCTTTCAGAACCCGTTACGGACACTATGAGTTCCTCGTGATGTCGTTCGGTTTGACGAACGCCCCTGCAGCTTTCATGGATCTGATGAACCGCGTGTTTTGGCCGTTTGTGGATAAGTTTGTAGTCGTGTTCATAGACGACATACTAATTTATTCCAAGAATGAGACGAAGCACAAGGAACACCTGAAGATCGTGCTGTAGACATTACGAGACCATCAGTTGTTCGCTAAGCTCAGCAAGTGTGAGTTCTGGTTGAACAGCGTGGCGTTTCTTGGTCATGTCATCTCGGCCGAAGGCGTCGTCGTAAACCCGAAGAAAATAGAGGCGGTGGTGGACTGGAAACAACTTACGTCAGCCAGCGAAGTTCGAAGCTTTCTGGGCCTTGCGGGATACTACCGTAGGTTCATGAAGGATTTTTCTAAACTGGCCTCTCCGATGACTCGCCTTACTCAGAAAGGGATTGCATACGAATGGGGTGATGACTGCGAAGCCAGCTTTCGGGAACTTAAGCGGCGTCTTGTTTCAGCTCCGATTCTTGCACTTCCAGATGGGGTAGAAGAGTTTCAGATATACAGCGACGCTTCAGGACTCGGCTTAGGGTGTGTGCTCATGCAGAGGGACAAGGTAATATCGTACGCCTCCAGGCAACTGAAGTCGCACAAGAAAAACTACCCGATGCATGATCTGGAATTGGCGGCAATTGTGTTTGCATTGAAGTTATGGAGGCATTATTTTTATGGTGTTGCTTGCAAAATCTTTACGGATCACAAGAGCCTCAAGTACCTATTCACCCAGCAGGAATTGAACCTCCGGCAGCGGCGTTGGCTAGAACTTATTAAGGACTATGACCTAACGATCGCGTATACATCGGGCAAGGGAAACGTCGTTGCTGATGCTCTGAGTCGAAAGCACGTGGGCTCGTTATCTATAGACAACCGTTTACTTCGAGATCTTGAGGCGATGGGCATCGAGTTTCGAGTTCAGCAACCAGGAGTGCAGCTGGCACCACTCCATCTTAAACTGGCTTTACGTGGTAGAATCAAATCAGCTCAGGAGGGCGATCAGTTCTTAGCAAAGGTACGCGGATTGATCTCGGCGGGGAAGACGTCTGACTTTGTGGCAGGCGAAGATGGGGCCTTACAGATGAAAGGAAGGCTATGTGTTCCTAGCGACCCAGAACTCCGAAAGGAAATTATGGCGGAAGCACACTACGCGAAGTATTCTTTACATCCGGGGAGCACTAAGATGTACAAGGACTTGCGCGGGACCTTCTGGTGGCACGGTATGAAGCGGGATATGGCGACCTTTGTGTCACAGTGCATGGCCTGTCAACAGGTTAAAGCTGAACATCAGAGGCCCGGCGGGGAGCTTCAGAACCTCGCTATTCCCGAGTGAAAATGGGACAACATCACTATGGATTTTATTGTGGGATTTCCGAAGACGACACGGAGGCATGATGCAATTTGGGTCATAGTTGATCGTTTGACCAAATTAGCCCACTTTCTTTTCGTAAAAGTTACTTGGAGCGTCGATCGGTTAGCACAAATTTACATAGATAAGATTGTCCGATTACACGGAGTACCTGTCTCAATCGTCTCTGACCGTGACGGATGCTTCTTATCTCATTTCTGGACTAGTCTACAAGCTGCTTTGGGGACCAAGCTACAGTTCAGTACCGCATATCATCCGCAGACGGACGGACAGACAGAGAGGACAAATCAGATACTTGAAGATATGTTACGGCTGTGTGCTATTGATTTAAAGACTAGTTGGGACACGCATCTTTCATTGGCAGAGTTTGCGTACAACAACAGCTACCAATCAAGCATCCATATGGCACCGTACGAAGCACTATATGGGCGAAGGTGTCAATCTCCAATCTGTTGGGACAAAGTCGGCGAGTGGCAGGTACTCGGGCCAGAGCTGGTAGAGCAGGCAGTTGAGAAAGTTCGCTTGATTCGGGAAAGACTCCGCACAGCACAAAGCCGACAGAAAAGTTATGCTGATGCTCATAGAAGGCCTTTGGAATTCTTGGTCGGGGATTATGTCTTCTTAAAAGTGACGCCGATGGTAGGTGTGATGCGTTTCGGCGTGAAGGGCAAACTGAGTCCCTGGTTTGTCGGCCCCTTTGAGATACTGGAACGAGTTGCAGCTGTGGCGTACAGGATAGCACTACCTCCCGCCTTGGCTGAAGTGCATGACGTATTCCACGTTTCCCAACTTCGGAAGTATGTCCATGACCCTAGTCATGTGGTTAGCTTCGAACAATTGGAATTGCGCACGGATTTGTCATACGCAGAGGAGCCGGCACAGATTTTGGATCGTAAGGAAAAAGTACTTCGCAACCGTACGATATCCTTGGTTCGCGTGCTGTGGCGGAACCATTCTGTTGGGAAATCAACTTGGGAGTTGGAATCGGAGATGAAGGAGAAGTATCCTTCATTGTTCATTCAGTCGAAGGTAGGGCCTTGTTCTTAAGTTTTGGGTCGGCCTTGTTCTTAAGTTTTGGGTCAAAACTTTTTCTTAGTGGTATATTATGTAGTGCCTCAAATCCTGATCCGACCGGGATATACACTACGTAATTGGGCTTATGGCTAGTCCGTCTGAGTCGTAGCTTAGATCTTCGGCATCTTCTTGCCACGGACAAAATGCGATGATCCTTTCCAACTCATGGAAAGGCCTCTATTGAAACGAGTCCAATAGTTTTCGTGTTTGGTTGCTTGGTTTTCTTGATTGCCGCTTTGGGATTTTGATTTGGTGTTGCTTTCGATTTGCTTGGTTTTTGCTGCTGGTTTTATCGTTTGGAGCTTTGATTCTTGGGGAGTTCGGCAAGGAAGGATAGGCAAGAATTCTAATTGGTGCTCGTGCTGTGCAGGTCCGCGTAACTGACGTTTGATCGTCGCTAGGCGGGATTCGTGTTTCAGCTACCTTTTTCCTTAACCAGTGAGTGGCTTGGACCCTTCTTTCCTACTTCTTCACGCCCACATCTCTAATGTTTCAAACGTTCACTCGATGATGCCCGGTTGGACGCCTAGGAAATCCTTGCCACAATGTATGCCAGCCACTAAGAAAGGAACATGAGATTTGTAGACTAATTTTATTATATGCTTGCACACCTTATAATTTGAGTTGTTATAAAGGAAATTGGTCGTTGGTGGTGGCCTAGTACCTCGGATGGAGTTTGGACCTATGGGATACCAAAATCGGAACACCGCATTGAGAAAATATGAACTGTTGCATGAGATATATATTGCTGCTTTACTTCTTTGTTTATTTCGATGCATTGTATGATTATATGAATTGTTCATGCATTTGCATGGTCTGGGACAACTTGTGCACAAGGTTTGGCATTTCCTCAAAACGGCTTTCCGGGGTACTGGAACCGTATTGATCCGGAGGGAAATATTTGATTTGTGCTCGTCACGATGCATTGCGGGACCTCCAGCAGGGCTTGCTACCCGGGCTGATAGGGCGCGCCGCTAATGCTTGAAATATGTCCCTAAGGTGTCGATCACACCAATGACCGCATAGAATAGAACACATGCTAATTTATTGTCTTGTGCAGATGGTAAGTATACTTGTGTTTCGTTGCAGGGAAGGCGTGCATCGGTTGAGTAAGCAATTGATGCACTGGTTTGATTCAATGCTATTTTCATTCCTATCAAAACATGCAACTGATATGAATTGAATTCACTTGCTTCTTTATAGAAGTTCATCTTAATGCATGCTCGCCCCTAATAAGCTAGTGTCGATTTAGTCGAGTGGGTTCATCCCGCTCACCAGTACAAGTTGAGTACTGACCCACGTCGTGGGCAACTATTTCAGGCACTCAGACGGTGCCACGCTAGTGGATAGACGAGGAGGCGTTAGGAGTACCTCTATATTTTGAAGTATAGTTGGAGTCAGATTATTTTGGAGGCTTGGACTTTTAACCTATACAAGGGCGTAATGTATGAACGACGTGGACTATCTGATGGAGCGCACCCTGCCTTTTGAGTTATCTTTTGTAATGCAAATCAAGTAGCCGAGAGGCGCATCAATGTAAACTCTATGTAAATTACTCTGAATTATCAAAGAAAAAGCATGTTTCTTCCTGCACTTGTGTTCAAATCTCTGTGAATGTGTTTTCTAAATTGTGTTTTAAAATGGGTTCCTATAACTGCAAGTTCTTGCCTTGTACGAGCGCAACTCCAGGCTCGTACGGCATCACGCCCCAGGCGAGGACGAATCGGTACCGTGAAGGATCCAGCGAGGACGATTGACCCTTTCGGGATCGGGGCGTGACATCTTAGGCTCAGCAAATGGATACATAATAGAAACTCTGGTTCGAGCAGAGAGAACCTCCCACTGAAGATAAAGTTATCCAAATTGACCTTGGGGATGAACTTTTGCCAAAGCCGATATTTATCAGTAACAATCTTTCCAAAGAGAAAGGAAAGAAATGATCCAGCTGATAAGAGAATATATCGACGTCTTTACGTGGAATTATGAGGATATGCCAGGTCTCGATCCAAAAGTGGCTACTCATAAGCTCAATATATTGCCCAAGTCGAAGCCTGTGAAGCAACATCAACGTCGGTTCTGTCCAGACATGATGGACGCCATTGAAGCTGAAATCAAGAAGTTGATAGCCTGTGGCTTCATCCGGGAAGAACAACATCCCGACTGGGTCGCCAATGTTGTCTCGGTCATGAAGAAAAATGGGAAAGTACGCGTCTGCATCGATTACCGAGATCTGAACGCAGCCTGCCCCAAGGATGAGTTTTCTCTTCCCATTACAGACGTCATGATCGATAATACATGCGGTTTTGAATGTATGTCCTTTATGGATGGATTTTTAGGATACAATCAAATCAAAATGCATCCTAAATACGAAAAGCATACTGCCTTCCGGACACCATTGGGGGTATATTGCTATATGGTCATGCCCTTCGGACTAAAAAATATCGGAGCTACGTACCAACGAGCTATGAGTAACATATTCCATGAGCAATTACGCAAAACAGTAGAATGTTACGTAGACGATATAGCTGTCAAAAGTTGCCACAAGGATAATCACATCCAAGACCTAAAGAAAGTGTTCGAGTTGATACGCCAACATCAACTCAAAATGAATCCTACAAAGTCCTTTCTGGGTGTATCCAGTGGCAAATTCCTGGGATTTGTCATAACCGCCAAAGGCATTCAAGTGGACCCTGATAAAGTCAAGGCCATCTTAGAAATGCGACCACCCCGTAATCTGAGGGAACTCAGGGGATTTCAAGGTTGTCTGGCTTATATCCGGAGATTCATATCCAACCTCTTTGGGAGATGTCAGTCTTTTTCTCGTCTCATGAAGAAAGGTGTATCCTTCGTATGGGACGAAGTCTGTCAGCAAGCGTTTAATGACATCAAACGCTACCTCACTAATCCTCCAGTTCTGGTGCCTTCCGTCATAGGAAGACCATTCTTGCTATATGTTCGAGCAATGGATCATTCTCTGGGATCTCTCCTCACACAGAAGAACGATGAGGATCATGAACAGACTATCTACTATTTAAGCAGGATGATGGTCGAAGCTGAACATCGGTACAATCCAGTAGAAAAAGAATATTTGGCCCTAATGTTCGCCATTCAGAAAACGTGACACTATGTCACAGGCCAGACTATTCATATCATCTCCAGGATCAATCCTCTTCGGGTATTGATGAACAAGTCAAGCGTTCTTAACTCCCGAATCGCGACTTGGGCGATGTTATTAACACCGTATGATATGGTGTACGTCCCCCAGAAGTCCATCAAAGGCCAAGCATTGGCTGATTTCCTAGCTGCTCATCCGATTCCAGAAACCTCCAAACTATACGAGGATATTTCGGACGAAGTTGCAGAATGTAATTCTGTGATGGAGAGTGAGGCATGGCAACTATTATTTGATGGTGCCTCTAGGACTAGTCTGAGGGGAAATATGGTTTCAGGAGTAGGAATCGTCCTGGTTACTCCTGAGAAACTCGTCATCTATCGAGCATATTCTCTAAGCGAGCCTGCTCTAATAATATGGCAGAATATAACGCCCTACTAATCGGGCTCCAAGTCGCTAAAGAATTAGACGTCGAATACCTGGAAGCTTTCGGTGATTCTCTGTTGATCGTCAATCAAGTCAGAGGAATATATGAAGTCCGGAATCCAGACCTCATCCCTTATCACCAAGCAACGATCGAATTAGCCATGTCTTTTAAAGAATTCTTCCTAGAGCATGTGCCTCGATCTCAGAATCGGGAAGCTGATGCCCTAGCCAGTCTAGCTGCAGATTTAGCTATTCCTATAAGAAGGCAGAATTCGGTGATCCTTCTTAACAGAGATTTATTCTGTGTAAAAAATAACTTTCACATAGAACACAGCTACGCTGTAAACACAGATCTTCCAAAGAGAGACTGGAGAAGTCCCTTTATAGATTTTATAGCATACGGAATCTTGCCGAAAGACCCTAAAGAAGCAGTATCCGTCAAAAGACGATCATTACGCTTCTATTTCGATGCGTCTTCACAATGTCTATATCGCTGGACTTATGACGGACTATTATTATGATGTCTATCTGGTGATGAAGCATAGCGGATTATCCGTGAAGCTTACGATGGCATATGCGGAGCGCATCAACTCGGTCCTAAGCTATAGGATCGTATCAGGAGGATGGGTTATTACTGGCCTACTATGATCACAGATACAATAAAATATATAAGACAATGCAAAGCCTGCCAGGTTCATGCAGATTTTATATATCAACCTTCTGAACATTTACATCCTACGGTAGCATCCTGGCCTTTCGAAGCATAGGGTATGGATATCATTGGTCCTATTCACCCGTCCTCTTCCAGAGGTCATCGGTTCATATTAGCCATCACGGATTATTTCTCCAAGTGGACAGAGGCGATCCCTCTTGTTGAGGTGAAGACATCTAACGTGATCAGCTTCATTAAGCATCATGTCATTTATCGCTTTGGGATTCCTCGAAGGATAATTCACGACAACGGGCCTCAATTCATCACCCAAGCATTCCACTGATTTTGCGATAAAAAATCGGATACAAAATGTGGCCTCTACGGCATACAATCCTGCTGCTAATGGTTTGGCGGAAGCTTTCAACAAAACCATTATCAAACTCTTGAAAAAGTTCGTCACTTCGAACAAAAGAGATTGGAACGAGAAGCTAGGAGAATGTCTCTGGGCATACCGCACAACGGTACGAGCACCAACGGGTTGCATCCCATTCTCATTGGTTTACGGGAGTGAAGCAGTTCTCCCCATCGAAATTCAAATTTTGTCACTCAGGATAGCAGTGGCTAATGAGTTGAATCAGGAAAAGAATAACCTATTAAGGCTTCAAGAGCTAGAAGGATTAGATGAAAAACTCCTCCAAGCTCAACAACGCATCGCGTTCTAACAGGCACGTATTTCCAAAGCTTTTAATCAAAAAGTAAAGGAAAGAGTGTTCAAAGTTGGCGAGCTAGTTCTAGCCGTACGAAGGCCAATGATCATTACTCACAAGAGTAAGGGTAAATTTCAACCCAAATGGGAAGGCCCTAAGGTGATCGAGACGACGTTCTCAAATGGTGCTTACAGATTAGCCAAGCCTAATGGATTCTTGTTAATGGCTCCTATCAATGGCAAATTCCTTAAGAGGTACTATTCTTAACCTCCTTTGCTCAAACGGAGTATGGTGAAAATCTTATTCTGACAATACTACTTCCAAAACAAAACTAGTTGGATCATATTCTATCATGTCCATATAACCTCTGAATAGATATGTTCAACTAATTTGGAACTTCAAGACCTATCACGTCCATATTACCTCTGATAGTATTTTGTGTACAAATTTTAGTTGGAGCATATTCTATCATGTCCATATAACCTCTGAATAGATATATCCAGCTGAAGCTTACCGAAAGTATATCACATCCATATTACCTCAGATATCACTTTTACCCTAATCTGTCATTTATATTCCAAAATGATGGGTCCACAAAGTCAGATAAAGTCTCTTTATTATTCCCAAAAAGAGCAAAATTATATATGAAAAAGCAAAAAGGTACATCATTTGGGAGGAGCAGTTAAGTCACGAATCTGCCATGCCAGAGCAACCATTCTCTCATCCCTGGAGTTCAAGACATCGGCACGAGCCCGCTCCAACCTTGCTGCATCATTGTTCAAAGCAGATAGCTTGGACCGAGCATGTACAAAGCCTGCGTGGATGACACCCACGTGTGTCAGGTTCTGCTGAGCAGTCTCCATTCGACCCTTCAACACATCTTGGGTTGCCGACAAAGAGAGAGCCTTCGCCTCTGCTTGAGCGAGCTCATCTTTCAGTCTACGGACCCTTGCTGTCTCTTTCTCATATTCGGCTTCACACTGAGTCAGCTGGGGAATGACATACTCCAATTTGGTACGCTCTTGATCCATCTCCTGCTGCTGTTCCTGGACGGATTTGTTCAGGGATTCCAGTTGCCCAGCAAGCTCTGCAGTTAAGGAGTCATACCTAGCTTGAACGAGACCGTCAATGTTGCCTCGAGATAGCTGCAAATAGTCGTTAATGGGTTGTTCCAAACCATTAACTATTTGCTCCAGTGTATCAGCTCTCCCAGTGTCGTTGAAATCTCTGATCGGCACTATCGCAAACTGGGAGGACCTCCTCAGAGCTTCAAATCTTAGATTCTTCTCCAGCACCATTGATATCAGCATTTTCAAGGTGGTGTAGAAAATACTAGTATACTGCTCAGTCAGCATGGCTAGATCCGAATGGACATTGGGAGTGGCTACAATATCAGCGAATCCCCCTCCAGGAATGACTGCAGACGATATTGCAACAGTCGTCCCCTCAACAGATGGTACGACAAAAGAAGAAGTACCAACAACGGACAAAGTGGCCGGCGTACTCAAAGGAGGCATTATCGTAATGATAGGCTCATCCTCCTCTCGAGATATCGGAACCATTTCGGGCCGGCACCCGAAAACGTTTCCTCTTCAAAGTCAGGCACCTTCGTGCCATAGATAGGAGCTGAAACAGAGCCAAAAGGCGCGTCGACGCTATCCTCCCCGTAGAATTTCTCCCCTAAAAAGAAGACAAGAGAAAAGTTAATATCAACCTAATGTTAAATTTTTCTAAAAGAGGCATAAAGACGACATTTACCCATGGCCGATGGTATATATGTCGCGTCAGTGGCCAGTACAGCTAAATCATTTCTTAATGATGCTAAGCGAGCTGTCATACCTGGAGAAGGGGGTGTGCCAACTGACACTGGCAGGTATTCTTCCAGGTCTTCACCAAGATCCACTCGAGGCTCATTGGGCAGAATCTCGCTGGGTATACTTACAGACGCGGCAGGGATTTCTCCCGTTGCGGATCTGGATAAAGATATACTTATTTTGCTCAGCCTCGAAGGCGATCTCATACCACTACTTAAAGTGGTAGCAGCAACAGCAGCCTCGAGCAAAGATTCTCTGGCACTGCCTGTAACGACCCGCTCCGCTCAACCCGGAGGGCCGATTCAAATGGCACAAGTGTAGCTATTCAACCCGCCTTGCTCAGCGAGATGTCTCGTACGATACAAAGGCATTTATGCTGGGATCTTCAATGGAGTCAGACTTAGGCTATCAGAGGCGCGTCCGGAGTCTCGCTCGATCGATACGATACATCGCTAAGGTGGGTGGCCCCGGTGAACCTGTCTCTACTTAGCTGCAGACTAAGAAAATGAATGCTACATGCTAGTTTACAGGCGATAACCTTTGTATGCTAATAAAAGAGATAAACGCACATAGCTAAGGGGATAACCCCACCTTATCATTTTATAGAACATGGAGATTTTACTTGCTATTTGCGTAGTCGGGATTGTTGAGTTGGAAGGTAGTAATTTCCTTTATATATGCCATAAAGTAGTGTGAGTTCATACTGAGGCGTTGTACCGCTCGGAACATGACACGGGATGGAGTAAAATTATGTTGCATGCATAGACGAGGAAGGCTATCAAGTAGTCATTCCAAGTCAGGAGATGGAAGGAAAGGAAGGTACTCGGGATATGCAGATCACCGAGGCAGTCTCTAATCAGGGAGCTGCATAAAGAAGAAAAGATCTGAGTGTAGTCCTCGGCAAGGATTGAATCGAGAGTTTTCCTCGGCTAGGATTGGAAGTGGGAGAGTAGTTGCGTGGTCACGGACAACTGGTTACGCACCAGGTAGAGAGTCCTCGACACGATTGTTGAGGCATCCAAATCGTGTCGGCCCGGGAGGACAGTGCCAGTGTAGTCCTGGCGATACGCTAGCTGATGACTAGCGGGCGAGAGCGGGATATCCAGCAAGGCTTACTACCGACCTGGATGGGCGCCGACTAGTTAGACGGCTAGGAGGCCCAGCAAGGCTAGCAACCGAGCTGGGAAGATGGCCGTCCATCACAAATTATGTCCAATATGGCTAGCAGAGCCAGTGACCTTCATATAGATAAGTCATGTTTGCATAGCGGGTATCCGCATTGAATAAAGGAGAAACGGGAAGGAGTGCATTTGCACAATAATTTGCATAAGTAGAATGGATACATGATATCACGTATAGTTCTAGTAAAAATGGGTCTTGTGAGGCACAGGCACGGTATAACACTTGGGTGTCATAATTGCTTCTTGTTATTCCATAGTTCATTATTTATATTGCTTCATATGACAGGAAAGGCCGAATGGTAAGAAATGGTAAGGTGAACTCAATTGTTCATTATTATGACACTCTTGAGCTGACACGAAGATTACTTTCTTTATATTGCCATGTAACTGATCCTAAGGCAAAAGAATAGAAAGACAACGAAACCAGTCGGTGCACATAACTAATGAACGTGCTTGTTTTATGGCGTGGGCGAGAGGCCTCCCCACCAGTGCATTCAATATACTGATACCCAACCAGTCTGCATGCAGGGTACAGGGGGAACTCGTACGGATTCGGAGATTGCTAGAGAAACGAGACGCCGGACCACACTTGGCGTCTTGGAGCGTGGCGCACGGACCTGGAGCTCACATATATGAGACATAATGTATGAGAACATCATCATCCAGATCGTTTATATTGGTTCTGAGCCTAAGGGCATATTCATTATAAGAGAGAGAGAGAGCATGAGCGATATGTAATCTTGGCCTAGCGCCGCTTGTAATCTTTACTTCATATCAATAAAGAGCTTGATTTGGATTCAATACTTGTGTTCATTTTATGTTTTCGCTATGACGACTCTGTGAACTAGTTATCAACGGCCGTTTCGGTATTTGCCTTGTGCGGGCGCAACCCCAGGCTCACGCGGCATCGCATCCCGATGGAAGCGTACGTCCTGCGGGAGCGCTGGCGCGGTGATTCACGCCTAGCGGGGACGGCCGATTCCGGCGGGAGATCGGGGCATGATATATTGGTATCAGAGCACGGCTTTACGTCCTTGGAATTTGTTTTGATTCTCTCAGTTTTGAACTTGTGTATTGAAGAAGTGGTAGATGCTCTCTCTCGATGCTTCGATGGATGTTCCATACAATAAGTCTAAATATTTTTAAAAAGTGCATGTAAAATATACGATTGCTTGAACGGGATTATAATGCGTGGGCTTTTGTCCCAACCTGTGAAGGGCATTGTGATAGTAGGCTCGTGTTATAATCGGCAAGTTATATATCTATATGAAAACACCAAGCGAGTAGAGTACGAGATAAGAATATCGTTCAGACAGTGGTCTATGCACATGGCCTTTTGGCCAAGTTGTGTTGAGTATCGTGCACCAAGACTCTTGGTGCTAGTGAGTTGCAACGAAATTTGGGTATTGTTCGGATGAGAATAAAGTTTGACTTAGGAGGGAAATTGATAGAGACGTTGTCGAAGTGCCGCTAAGGCGAGTAATGGGAATTATGTATGGAATTTTCAGATATAGTTTGGACGGTTATCCATAACGATAAGTTATGATTTACAACATATTTGTATGGTGGACTATCGATAGAGGTGTATATGATTCTAAGATTGCTAAGGCGACAAATAGGGATCATGTTGGAGTTCTAAAGAACGAATTGGGAATACGAGTGAAGGATGCAAACGCGATTCAGAAGTTATTAGGATGACTCGATTCCTGAGTGGTGTATACGATAAGTCCCCTGTTCGATTATGTGGATTGTGGATATAATGAGTTATATAGATTTATGGAGTATGACTCGAACCCTGAGTGGTGTATTGGTCAGCTTAGAAATGCTCGAACGAAGTCGTGAATTCGGAGAGTTAAATGGGTCTAACAGCAAGCGACGAGATCGGGTAAAGCCTTAGTATAAATAAATAATGCCTAGAAAGTAAGCGAACTCGGAGGAAGCACACAATATTTGGTTCGAACGAGTTACAATGAGTTGAATAAGGGATAAGGTTTACATCAAATAGGAATCCAGGATAATTAAAATTGATTACATGGTCAGAAAAACTTAAAGGATTGTACGAGCGATTTTGAGTTGAAACAAGCGAATTAAAAACTTGAGTTGAGATTTAATAATCGGGGATGCGATCGGAATTAGTACAATTAGAAATAATGTAGCGAAAGAATGATAACGTGCATGGAAAATTTGGATTTGAGTAGGATACCGCTCGATAGAGTTCGGTTTGAGTACGAATATGATAATTTCAAATTTTGGTAGATTTTAGACTATAACAATGGTTGGAAGATAGTATGGATTGATTCAAGTTAGTAAATTTATGATTTGGATGGATTGAGTTAAGCGGTAACAGATTTGGCTTGGAGTTTGGAAGGACGATCTTGAAATAAAGTTCAGAAAGATAACATTCAAAATTTGTCCCAGCGAGAATGATTATCCTGCGGGAGGGCCGGCATGGTAATTTCACGTACGGCGGGGATAATCGAACTCAAAGGGAACATGTTCGGTGATTATTCCAAACAAACTCGATGAATAGAACGTATCAAATGGGATAGATTTGGGTTTGAGATTTAAACTTAGTTGTTTGAGGAATGCTAAGAGTAGACTAAGAAGCGATCAAATGGTAATATTGAAGTTGGACGGTTTGGTTAGGCAAACTTGGATGGCGGTAAGAACGGTTGTTAGAAGAACATGGCTTGGTGGATCAATGTACAACTTGGGATAAAACGAAAGGTGACAATAAGGTGTCTGTTCGTTCGATGATAACCATAACGATTGTCCTTCTTGTCTTGTGCGAGTACGACTTCTTACTCGCACTTGCATCACGTCCGGATTAGGACGATCATTCCGCGGGAGCATTGGCATGGTGATATCACGTCCGACGAGGATGATTGAACTTGCGAGAGACCGGAATGTGACAAATTGAAGGATCATTTTGACTTGTGGTTCGATACGATAAAGCAATTTTTAGAATACAGATAAATCTAAGGATTTTTGGTGAGGAGTTAGTCTAGAAACGTAAAGTAAGAGATGATGGATGGTTTTATGAATGAATACGTAGATTATGCTGGATGATTAGAGTTATGATATACATCGATGATTTATAATGGGATTGTGGCTTAGTGATACAAGCGTAGAAAAGGATGGGTTGGTGAATTCTATCAAACGCGATGATAGAGATAGTGTGTGCGAATAGATGGGTTAGACCTGCAACATGGGAGTATCATGGGTTCGGTTGAACGAACATATTGGTGGGTTAGGATGATCTGTGCTCGATGTTTAGAAATCTGAGTGAAACGAGCTTGGGTAGAATACTCGTATAAAGGAACAATGGTTTAACCTTAGGGTGTTTGGGGCGAGCGTTGTGCAACGCGGTTGTACGATGAGTTACAAATTTGAACTGTACCTATGACTTTGCGAGCTGACCTAGTGGCTAGGCAGACGACCCTATGCCTTGAGTTAAACTGGAGTGGCTGACTTCAGAGTATCGTTCAGAAAGAATGATAGAACTGGGGCAACGAGATTTAGAGTTAGGACTTAACAGTGAGAGTGTATACTAATGACGTTGGCGTTAAAACAAACGCAATACGAGATAAGACTTGGGTAATAATTGATTTGGTCGGATCAGTTATGCGACGGTGAGGAATAAAACGGTATTGGAGAATTGTTGGACGAGACTCTCACGATTGAATTGGTGATATTAAAGATAAGTTGGCGTGATGAGTTGGATCGTTGCTTGGAGGATGTGCGTTGCTACTAGTAATGCTAAACTGGAATTTAGGGTGAGATTGGAGTAGATGATAACTGAATCGAACCAGAGTTCGGTTATTTGTATAGCAGAATGATCCGCGTTTCGAAAGATTTTCACGAGTAGCTTGTCAGACTTAGCTGTCACTAAGCTTGGTTGAAATACACATATTTGGGGGACACCTTGAATATGGGTACGATCCAGACTTAGCGATATGCATAACTCGGATGCAGCTGCAAGGGGAAATGTTCGGATTCGCATGTATGAGTATAGCAACTGAAATAGGTTAGCCTCAACCTAAACTATCATAAAGGAAAGATGGTATCGTTTCTCGTGCTACCGAGATAGTTCTGTGCTAAGGCGCAGTACGAGACTGAGTTTGGAAATGCAATAGTTGAATGAAAGTATTTTTCAGATAAAATGATTTAGCACTCGTACGAACGGAACGAGTAAAACGAATAGGGAGTTAAGTTCGGTTGGACCAAAGACTTGAAGGATTAGAGCGTACCCCAGGTGGGCAACTTAGTTCTGTGCTAAGGAGCAATATAGACTGAGTCAAAAAACGTAGGTGATTGGTGCGATTACTTAGCATTATTGGATGGTGACTCAGAGAGATTAAATACAAACGAGATTAGAAAATTAGCCGAGATTTAAACTTTTGGGTTTAGGCATAACTATGGGTTTCGATAGGCGAGGTCAAGTAAACTGTCAAATATGTTCGGATGCATTTGGTTCCTATAATAGATAATATAACAAGTTGGGCAAGTCCACCCAATTATGAGTTGTAAGTGCCCATTGAGTTATAGAATACTCCGTGTTTGAGTAATACAGCCCTACGCCAGGTGCAGTAGGTTTTGAGTTGGGCGTACAACGATTGAGTTGAGTATGGTTCGATAGCATTGAACGGTAGATTCGTTCGATGAGAGTTGGCTAAACATTGGTGTAACGCATGGTGAGAAAAATAAATGATTGTGGTATTAAGACAGTCCTCGGAAGTTAAACGAGACGTATATAGTTGGTTTAGAAGATGTGCGATAGTATGAGTTGCGCTCAGGAAGTCTCGAGGACGAGACTTGTTCTGAGTGGTGTATAATATAACGACCCGCTCCGTTCAACCCGGAGGGCCAATTCAAACGGCACAAGTGTAGCAATTAAACCCGCCTTGCTCAGCGAGATGGCTCGTTCGATGCAAAGGCATTTATGCTGGGATCTTCAATAGAGTCAGACTTAGGCTATCAGAGGCGCGTCCGGAGTATCGCTCGACCGATGCGATACATCGCTAAGGTGGGTGGCCACGGTGAACCTATCTCTACTTAGCTACAGACTAAGAAAATGAATGCTACATGCTAGTTTACAGGCGATAACCTTTGTATGCTATTAAAAGAGATGAACGCACATAGCTAAGGGGATAACCCTGCCTTATCATTTTATAGAACATGGAGATTTTACTTGCTATTTGCGTAGTCGGGATTGTTGAGTTAGAAGGTAGTAATTTCCTTTATATATGCTATAAAGTAGTGTGAGTTCGTACTGAGGCATTATACCGCTCGAAACATGACACAGGATGGAGTAAAATTATGTTGCATGCATAGACAAGGAAGGCTATCAAGTAGTCATTCCAAGTCAGGAGATGGAAGGAAAGGAAGGTACTCGGGATATGCAGATCACCGAGGCAGTCTCTAATCAGGGAGCTGCGTAAAGAAGAAAAGATCCGAGTGTAGTCCTCGGCAAGGATTGATCTGAGAGTTGTACTCGGCTAGGATTGGAAGTTGGGAAGTAGTTGCATGGTCACGGACAACTGGTTGCGCACCAGGTAGAGAGTCCTCGACACGATTGCTGAGGCATCTGAATCATGTCGGTCCGGGAGGACAGTGCCAGTGTAGTCCTGGCGATACGCTAGCTGATGACTAGCAGGAGAGAGAGGGATATCCAGCAAGGCTTGCTACCGACCTAGATGGGCGCTGACTCGTTAGACGGCTAGGAGGCCCAGCAAGACTAGCAACCGAGCTGGGAAGATAGCCGTCCATCGCAAATTATGTCCAATATGTCTAGCAGAGCCAGTGACCTTCATATAGATAAGTCATATTTGCATAGCAGCTATCCGCATTGAATAAAGGAGAAACGGGAAGGAGTGCGTTTGCACGATAATTTGCATAAGTAGAATGGATGTACGGTATCACATATAGTTCTAGTAAAAATGGGTCTTGTGAGGCACAGGCACGGTATAACACTTGGGTGTCATAATTGCTTCTTGTTATTCCGTAGTTCATTGTTTATATTGCTTCATATGACAGGGAAGGCCGAATGGTAAGAAATGGTAAGGTGAACTTAATTGTTCATTATTATGACACTCTTGAGCTGACACGAAGATTACTTTTTTTATATTGCCATGTAACTAATCCTAAGGCAAAAGAATAAAAAGACAACAAAACCAGTCGGTGCACATAACTAATAAACGTGCTTATTTTGTGGCGTGGGCGAGAGGCCTCCCCACCAGTGCATTCAATGTACTGATACCCAACCAGTCTGTATGCAGGGTACAGGGGGAACTCGTACGGATTCGGAGATCGCTAGCGCAACGAGGCGTCGGACCGCACTTAGCGTCTTAGAGCGTGGTGCACGGACCTGGAGCTCACATATATGAGACATAATGTATGAGAACATCATCATCCAGATCGTTTGTATTGGTTCTGAGCCTAAGGGCATATTCATTGTAAGAGAGAGAGAGAGCATGAGCGATATGTAATCTCGGCCTAGCGCCGCTAGTAATCTTTACTTCATATCAATAAAGAGCTTGATTTGGATTCAATACTTGTGTTCATTTTATGTTTCCGCTATGACGACTCTGTGAACTAATTATCAACGGCCGTTTTGGTATTTGTCTTGCGCGGGCGCAACCCCAGGCTCACGCGGCATCGCATCCCGATGGAATCGTACGTCCCGCAGGTGCGCTGGCGCGGTGATTCGCGCCTAGCAGGGAAGGCCGATTCCGGCAGAAGATCGGGGCGTAACACTGCTACCCGGAACTGTAGAGGATCCCTCTCTAAAAGGCAAGGAACCTCTAATCAAAAGATTATCCCCAACAGGGGTAACAGCAGGCTCACTTCTAGGAACCTCAGGGTGGGAAGTCCTGACAGGATCACCAACCGTCTTTTTCTTCTTCTTGCGAGGGAAAGTCTCCTTCAGAACAGGAGCCCTTCGCTTACCAGAGATAACCAGAGGCCCTGCAGGTGGAGGTATTTTGCCTCTCGGTATTGCCAACAAAGGCTCATCTGGATTGACAGAATCCTCATCCTTGTCAGAGGAAACTGATAGAACTTTGTCTCTTCCCGCTGACTTAGAAGAGGGCATCCTAAAACTTCCACGCATATCAAAATCACGATGGAAGGTATTGGTTGCCACATAAAATTGGGCATACGAATGGAGGATGCGCAACTCCATGGAGAGTGAAGTCGCGGGAACAGTAAAAGCTGCTCCAGTGCAACCCATTATGAAGTATCGCCATCCTCTTCCTCCATCAATAAGTCCACCCCTGGACTTGAAGCTGGTGACAGCATTGCCCACGTGCAACTAGTCATACCCAAACTGCCTGGCGAACCGACTAGGCAGATAGGGCTCCAAGAAGCATTGGTCTTCACTTCTGTACAATAAATGGGAAGGTCTAATACAGACCAACCAATTAAAAGCTTCAGGAGAAAGAATGGTCTTCCCTTCACCTGAGTCCTGAAGCCTGCTCCCCTGTTGATTGAGATGTACAGAGGGGACGGTGCAGAAGAGCTTCCAGTTGCGACTAAAATTTAGTGCCCGCCGACAGTCTAAAACTGTGGTCACGTTCCAAGTAGAATTCTTATAATTTAACAAGAAATTACTCCCCGAACTACTGCCAGGGCCGGGAGACATCACCCTGGGGTTATGAAGAATTAACCATCCCATCAAGTACAGGAACGGTAATTCTACCCTGGGAAAACTGTCACGCCGAGTTTCATCGGCAAGCAGGCCATCAGTAAGGGCCCTCAGGCCAGCTTGTATGCGACATACCATGGCAGGGAGCAAGCCCAGTCTTGCCCCGAACACCAGACACACGGCAGGCCATAAGGTGTTACGGTGAATATGATCCGCAGATACAATGCCGGGTACTACCAGTCGGCGAAGCCATATAGAGAGGAAGCCAGCCAGTTGAGCTTCCTTAGATAGAGGCCTGCGGTAATGCCTCAAATAACTGTAGGCTTTAGTGCCCGCAGGATATTTCCTTATCCCTTCGTCGAGTATCTGATTTGAAGCCCCAGCGTCTTCCATAAGATCATCGACTACCTGAGCACTAAGCACGCTCAGAAAGCTCAAAGGCCTATCCCTCTTATCCACGACTTTGTCTGGCTTAGCAGTCCTGGCCTGATGGAAGAAGAGGTAGGACACCCATTTGTTGGTATGAGCCAAATCAGAGGGCTTATTATAAAAGGCGGTGCACGCTAGATAGTGACACATCAGCTCTTGGTACACTGCCACTACCCGAGGGTCTGTATCCTCCAGCTCCTGGTTTATGGGAACATACTCTTCATAAGGAGTATCCCCCATTGGCAGTCTTGAAATCTCTGCCATTTCGTGAAGGGCCAATCCCAACTCCCCCAGTGGAGTGGCGAAAGTCCTGGTAAGCGAGATATATCACTCCATCAAAACCAGAAACAGGTTAGGGTTGAGAGGTAACCCAACACTGGTGGCATTCACAGCCGCGTACAGACCAATGCTCTCCAACTCAGTCTGAAAATGCTTCAGGGCCCGGTCAGTATAACACCCCGTTCCGCTCAAGCGGACTGCCGTTTCAAACGGCAATAGTGCAGCTGTCCCGACCCGCTTTCCCTCAAACGAGAAGTAAAGGATATCCAGACTTGTCCCTACAGGAATTCAGCTTAGGCTTTCAGAGGCTCGCTCAGGCGTATCGCTCTACCGAGGCAAACCATCGCTAAGGTGGGTGGCTACGGTGAACTTGTCTTTGCTTAGCCAGCACACATAAAATCTGGAATATTCATGCTAGTCGCTAGGTGAATAACCCCCTGCATGCCAATAAATCTAACGCACCTAGCTAAGGGAATAATTCCAACTTGTATTGCTATGCTAGAACATGGAAAATGAAATACTGCTTATATTCAGACCCTCGCATGCTAAGTCCCTAACGGTTTCATCTCTCGGCTTACCTTCGGGCCCGAGCAAACATGTTGCTTATGTTCCTTAGAAAATACATGCTTGTCTGCTTGTACGTTGTCTTGACTAAAATACTTGTAACATAAGCCAGGCCAACACCCTGTCATACAGGATATTGTTCAGACCGTCTAAGAGAATAGAAAACAGGCAATGCATCTTGTCTCGTATTATTGTTGCCTCAACAGCTTGCCTCTTGTCTTGTACTCTTGTTTTGTACTCTTGTCTTGTACGTTTGTTGCCCCAACCATATAAATGGATAACTTACCCGAGACGTCGTTCGATCACGGACAACTTGTGCACAGGGATGGTCTAGCGGGCGATGCTGGGGCACTGGCATCGTCCCGGTCCGGGCGAGACCAATTGTTCTTAGTCTCTTATTCGGCGGAATGGCATGCAGTGCCTCTTGTACTTTCGTTGCACACCATTCTCGTCAAAGACTATATAGTCTATTGTTTGGCGGAATAGTTTATAGCGCCCCTTGTATTTCGTTGCATACCATTCTCGTCAAGACTATACCGTCCAATATGGCATACGCCAGTGATCGCCTTGTACTTAACTTGTTGCATGCTTGCTGGTAAAAACAAACAAAGATAACGAGTCATCCTCGCTTAGAGGCTATCCGCGTGCGAGATATTGTATCGCATGAAACAATTAACTGAACACCTGAACAATCTTGAAATAAGTACTCGTGTTTGCATATGCTATGCCTCCTAAATGCTTATACATACTCCTGCTAGAATTAACAATGTTTGCCTTGGACAGGGAAGGTAAAATGGTAAGTTGGTAAGTCTCGCCGTGTTTCCTCTCATGTCGCACGGCGCACTGTCCCACACGTTAGGCTATTCAATATTTGCATAAAACTGATCCTAAGGCAACAAGAAAGACAACTTAATAGTTGTGCACGGAACATGTATTACGTGTTTGGATTTGTCGAGCGGGCGAGTAGCTTCCCCACTAGTGCATTCAATGTACTGATAATCTACCAGTTTGTATGCAGGGTGCCGGAGAACCTCATTCGCTGTGGATGCCTCCTTCGTACGTGCTAAGGCCAGGAGTTCCCTCTGAAGCCATGCAATGGTGCGTCCGGAACAGAAGCACATATAGAAGACATAATGTTGGAACATAGCCCGAACTCGCCTGAACATCGCCTGTACAATCATTCCACAGTTGTAGCCACTTGGCACGCTTTTACTGTTTCAGAGAGAGAGGCTTGAGCGACTTATAATCTCGGCTATACGCCGCCTGTAACACATGTTATATCAATAAAAGAGCTTGCTTTACTTCAACTTGTGTTTTAATGATTCCGCTATATTTGTCGACTCAGTAAACCTGTTACCGATCGCCTATGCGTTTATGACTCCGCTGCACTCGGATAATCTGTGTCACTACCACGTTCCAAAAATAGGGGTATTTTTGACTTTTTATAATATTTAATATTATGGTAGTTACAATTAAGTAATTGCATGACAGTATATTTAATTTAAATAATTATATGATATGTAATTAAATATAGTATTATATATAGTTTTCATTTATTTGAGCTAGCAGACTTGACCTAGAAGCCAGTAGATGAGCACCTGTCAAAATTATGGAATTTTGTATTTAATTATTTATTTAGAATTTATTTATTGGAGATTGTAATTAACTACCGTATTTTAATTAATTATTGCGCATTGCCTTTGCTTCAATATTTGGAGCACTACCCTAGCTTTTGTCTTCCAACAAATTTCACAATCTTGCCCTAGACATGCCCGCCTTCCATTCTGCTATTTTTGCAACTCATAATTATGCTCTCTGTACATTGTTTCTAACCGCACAAAAATTGTCGCGGACGTTATTTAATAAATTCCTATTTTGTGTCGTTGTGCGTTCCAATCGAATTTGGAGGCAATCTTGACCTATTTTTCTTACGGCCCAAATTAGGGTAATATTCTGTTCTGAGTCTACTTCATTATTGGTATTGATGACCTGACCTGATTTTGGCCCCATGTACTCCTAATTAATTTTAGAACATAACTTATATTTATTTCTAATTAAATTAAGGATACTATTTTAACCAATTCTGAAATCCCAATTTAATTCTAGCGCCCTGCTAATTGAGCCTGTACCAAACTTACAGCGCCCCCTGACCCTACAAAACACCTGACACCGAATCGCCTGCCAAATTTTCGTTATTTTATGCGTCTGTGCAAATACCCAAATTTAAGGGGGCTAATTTGCATTTTTTGTGTCAACACCCATTTGTTTAAACCAATGAGGAACCCCTAATATTTTTAACATAACCCTCATCCCCACATGAAGAAACCTCATGTCAAATCTGGACCACTCATTTAATTGGATAAATCCTCACCTTTCATTTACTAACCCTCTCCCCTATTTAAAGTAACATCAAACCCTAATCCCTAGAAAACCTAGGTTTTCCCACCTACTCACAAGCCCCCATCCCCCTCAACCAACCGTAGGCTACATCTCCAAATTCTCTTCTCCACTTTTCTTCTTTCTTCTTTTCTTCTTCTTCTTCTTCTTCTTCTTCTTCTTCTTCTTCTTCTTTCTTTAGTTTTTGAATTCAAGGGGGGAACACTGTTCAATCACCCCCGACTTCCTGTTCACCCGTGCTCTGGCCACCCTACGGTCACCCTCCGGCCCGAGCCCCCATGCGACCCCGGAGCATCCTCCCCGCTGCCCAGCCCTCAGGCGGCCGAGCCCCGCAGCCCCTGCTGCTCTTCTCCCTGCGACTTCACGAGCCGCGATCCACCACCACCATCAGTCCGGCGGCCTGCCACCACCACTCTTCTTCCCGCTGCGAGCTCCCCTTCCGCCTCTACTCTTCCTCCCTCCACCTGTACAGCCGGCCCCTGTTGTTCGACCACCTCCCCACTTACAGTACCCCCGGCCGAGCCCTGTCCACTCCGGCGGCCAACCCCCTTGCTCCCTGCTCTGGCGAGCGGCCAACCCAGCAGCCGACTTCCCTTCCCTGTTGTGTGCTCCGGCCCCCGCTGCTTCCAATCACCACCACCACCAGTACGAGTCTCCGGCCAACTTTCGGCCAGCCCCCCAACACTCTGTAAGTCCCTCTCCCTCTTCCTTTATATATATATATATATATATATATATATGTATATATACATACGTATATACGTAGGAGTATAAATTAGTATATGTATATGTATATTGTTTATTTAATTAATATTTAAACACATAATGTATAGTATATATATATAATGTATGTATAGTATGTATTTAAATAAATTATATAATTATAGTATGTATAATTGATTGTGTAAGTATAGTAGGTGTTTAATTAATTGTATGAGTAAGTATGTATTTAATTAATTGTATAAGTATGTATTAATTAATGCATATGTATATGTATGTATATTGGGTATTTTTATATGGTATAAATTTAATTTGGTAAATTAATATTAGTATGTTTAAGAATGATGTTGACAATATATATATGTATATTCTAAAAATGTACTTTTGCACATATATGATATATACGTATTTTGGTATATAAAATGTAATAGTATACGTACTATTTTGGTATAAATATATATATATCTTTATTGTTCAATTGGTATAGTACAATATGTATATATGTATCCCTACTAGATGACCCTAGTTGACTAGTGCCCTGCCTGGCATGGCCCTGAGGCCAGTGTTTATAGACTGTGTGTTAGGGTAGCACCTGATACAAGTGTTATTGTGATGTGTTTTTAGGACTGTTGCTTCACCCAGGGGATATTCTGGGACAGGACATCAATAATTATCAGCTAAGGACCCAAGGCAAGTACATTCTCTGATAATTTCCAATTGTTGATAATTTTTATAAATTCAATAATCTAGAAATGTTACATCTGAATCCCTGACACTGTGCTACATGGACTAGTATAGCTTGGATCTACAGTCATGAGATGTTACATTGAGTATCGTATTGACATTGTACACGACATGTATATTAGACATCGTACATGATAGATTAGACTTGCTTGTGTATCGTGACGTGTCATGGTTGGATCCACAGTACTAGTTGGGGGCAGGGAAGTAGTTAGTAAGAAATGTGATCATAACCTCTTATTGCAGTATAGAACAATGTAAGTGTTAATCATGCTCTTCACCCATGATTATCCAGGCCCTATAGCTATCGTACATGTTTCCAAGCCGATCACATTTTAAACTACTATTTCAAACACTTAGAATAGATTACAGTTCCCTATTTTAAATTATATACTACATCACCCGTATATGATACTGTTCCTTGTTCTTTTCATTTTCATACATGCACTGACTGTATCATATTGCCTATTGCCTGTCTCTTTACATTGTCTGTCTCTTTACTTGCCATTGCATTTATTCACTGTCTTCTCAGTATCTAGCATCATCTGTTTATTGCTTTATAGTCCTTATCAATTATATGGAACTGTTATTTAAGATTTGTACTTTGCTCCTTCCTGACTGGAAATATTTTTCCAGACTATGCCTTAGAGGACCGCTGTCCGACACTTTATGGACCATATGGTGAGTAGCTGCAGACTTGGTAGTTTAGTTGTGATTCCGGAAGGTCTAGCCGGAAATTCTATTTTTGTTAGTTCTTTAAGTAGACTATTTGGTACCAAATTTGTCTCCGGCATTTTGATGAGACCTGGATATTGTTGAGTTAGATTATTACTTTTTGACTTGTATTGTATTTAATTTTGTTCGATATCTTATCGTGCTGTAATCCTGTGATTGAGTATGTGTTCATTTCATTGTGTCATCCGTGCCTCCTTATGGAGATTGGATGCTTGTGTATGAGATTGGCTAGATAGTATCAAGACCTTGACAGCGTTCTACCGCCGATGCTGCGGCGTAGGCTGGACGTACCCACGCACTCGTGCCCCTAAACCGGGTGCGGGTCATGACAATCTCTGCGACTCTGTGGCTTAGAACTCTTGCCGCCAGCCAATGAACCATGGCCTTGCACGGGCGTGGATCACGCTCGTGCGGCATCACGCCCGGATGGGTCAACCGATCGTTCCGCGAGAGCGCTGGCGAGGGTGATTCCCGCCTAGAGGGAACGGCCGATTGCCTGCGGGAGATTGGGGCGTGACATATTAGTATCAGAGCCTGGCTTCTACACCTTTGGACTTCGATTCGATATCTCTGTTTCGAAAGCTCGTTCGTAGGTTATGTGCATGCTCTCTCTCTCTCTCTCAATGCCTCGATAGGATGTTCCAACAATAAGTCTAAATACTTTTAAAATACGTTTTGAATGATATAATTGCTTGTCTGGTTGTATGCTGCGAGTGGCCTTTGTGCCAACCTGTGCGAACCCTTGAGAGTATCGCTAGTAGCTTGTCCGATTTTTACTAACTCTAAGTTTGGTTGAATGCATTTATTCGAGGGACGCCTTGAACTAGTGCACCATCCAAGACTTAAGAAAAGGTGAAACTCGAGTGCTGAGACTTCGCTATCACTAAGCTGGTTGACGTGTTCACGCTAGAGGGGACCTTCGAAAGTACGCACGATCCAGTCTAAGCGATATGCTGATTTTGATGCTTGTGCAAGTGAAGATCCAAATAAACGAGTACAACGACTTGTCTAGGATTGCCTCAACCCTAGATCACTGCTTGTCCTTAGTAAGTCTCGAGGACGAGACTTTTTCTAAGTTGGGTAGGATGTAACACCCCGTTCCGCTCAAGTGGACTGCCGTTTCAAACGGCAATAGTGCAGCTGTCCCGACCCACTTTGCCTCAAACGAGAAGCAAAGGATATCCAGACTTGTCCCTACAGGAATTCAGTTTAGACTTTCAGAGGCTCGCTCAGGCGTATCACTCTACCGAGGCGAACCGTCGCTAAGGTGGGTGGCTACGGTGAACTTGTCTTTGCTTAGCCAGCACACATAAAATCTGGAATATTCATGCTAGTCACTAGGTGAATAACCCCCTGCATGCTAATAAATCCAACGCACCTAGCTAAGGGAATAATCCTAACTTGTATTGCTATGCTAGAACATAGAAAATAAAATACTGCTTATATTCAGACCTTCGCATGCTAAGTCCCTAACGGTTTTATCTCTCGGCTTACCTTCGGGCCCGAGCAAACGTGTTGCTTATGTTCCTTAGAAAACGCATGCTTGTCTGCTTGTACGTTGCCTTGACTGAAATACTTGTAACATAAGCCAAGCCAACACCCTGTCATACAGGATATTGTTCAGACCGTCTAAGAGAATGGAAAACAGGCAATGCATCTTGTCTCGTACTATTGTTGCCTCAACAGCTTGCCTCTTGTCTTGTACTCTTGTCTTGTACTCTTGTCTTGTACGCTTGTTGCCCCAACCATGTAAATGGATAACTTATCCGAGACGCCGTTCGATCACGGACCACTTGTGCACAGGGATGGTCTAGCGGGCGATGCTGGGGCACTGGCATCGTCCCGGTCCGGGCAAGACCAATTATTCTTAGTCTCTTGTTCGACGGAATGGCATGCAGCGCCTCTTGTACTTTCGTTGCACACCATTCTCGTCAAAGACTATATAGTCGCTTGTTCGACAGAATGGATTGTAGCGCCCCTTGTATTTTGTTGCATACCATTCTTGTCAAGACTATACCGTCCAATATGGCATACGCCAGTGATCGCCTGGTACTTAACTTGTTGCATACTTACTGGTAAAAACAAACAAAGATAACGAGTCATCCTCGCTTAGCGGCTATCCGCGTGCGAGATATTGTATCGCATGAAACAATTAACTGAACACCTGAACAATCTTGAAATAAGTACTCGTGTTTGTATATGCTATGCCTCCTAAATGCTTATACATACTCCTGCTAGAATTAACAATATTTGCCTTAGACAGGGAAGGTAAAATGGTAAGTTGGTAAGCCTCGCCGTGTTTCCTCTCATGTCGCACGGCGCACTGCCTCACACGTTAGGCTATTCAATATTTGCATGAAACTGATCCTAAGGCAACTAGAAAGACAACTTAATAGTTGTGCACGGAACCTGTATTACGTGTTTGGATTTGACGAGCGGGCGAGTAGCTTCCCCACCAGTGCATTCAATGTACTGATAATCCACCAGTTTGTATGTAGGGTGCGGGAGAACCTCGTTCGGTGCGGATGCCTCATTCGTACGTGCTAAGGCCAGGAGTTCCCTCTGAAGCCTTGTAACGGTGCGTCCGGAAAAGAAGCACATATACAAGACATAATGTTGGAACATAGCCCAAACTCGTCTGAACATCGCCTGTACAATCATTCCACAGTTGTAGCCACTTGGCACGCTTTTACTATTTCAGAGAGAGAGGCTTGAGCGACTTCTAATCTCGACTATACGCCGCCTGTAACACATGTTATATCAAAAGAGCTTGCTTTACTTCAACTTGTGTTTCAATGCTTCCGCTATATTTGTCGACTCAGTGAACCTGTTACCGATCGCCTATGCGTTCATGACTCTGCTGCACTCGAACAATCTGTGCGACTCTGTGGCTTAGAACTCTTGCCGCCAGCTAATAAACCATGGCCTTGCACGGGCGTGGATCACACTCGTGCGACATCACGACCGGATGGGTCAAGCGATCGTTCCGCGGGAGCGCTGGCGAGGGTAATTCCCGCCTAGCGGGAACGGCCGATTGCCTGCGGGAGATCGGGGCGTGACAGTCAGCTAAGCGATCCCATCGAAGATTTGTAGGGTTAACCCACCCATTTGTCCGAGGATTAACCTTGGGGTATACTCCTCCATGACCCATTAAGTCATTGCAGAAAGTCGGTAATTTAAGTGGTTGGAGTAGTGAAGTATCTTCACTCGGGACACTACCCGGATACAATCGCCTGAACGACATGATCGAGCCAAAAGGGCGGCTTACAAACGACCCTTGATCGGATCCTTTCTGGTAGAATATCTTCCCCGGCTGCCCGTAGAAATTGGGAGTCAGAGTCCACGACATCCTCCTGGGATGCGTGGCATAGAAGAATGCCAAGATAGGATAATCTCTCAGCATCCTGGGCAGATACAGGACCAAGCCCCCGGCAGGAAAAACCCAGAGTTCTTTCTTGTGCTTCTTCTAGGATTGCTTGTCAATCATATCCCCGAAGAGGAAAGCCAATTTTATATATTGTGCCCCGTCTATATACGCCAGGGGCTCTCCATTGATCATGCTCAATAGCATTCGCTCTCCTTGAGACGATATCAGGATTCCCCTTCCTTCAGGATATTGGGGTCCAAAAATAAGAAATGTCACATGGGACAAATCCTCCAAGTAATTGGAGTGCAGCATTCCAGCAGCAGAACCCATCACCTCAGCCAACGGAGATACATGCAAGTCAACTACAAAATACAAGGAGAACAAGTCAGTTTCTATACTAGATGTTACATCTTGCAGCTTATACCAAAGATCAACAGTCTGTGCTTTTACGCCAAGACTGTAAAAACTTGAGTTTTTACGCTGGAACCTATTTCCTAGGTGTAAAAATTCAAGGTTGGCAGTATACAGTCTGAGTTTTTACGCCAGACTGCCAAAGTTTGAGTTATTACGCCAGAATTCTTATCCGGAGCATAATATTCAAAATTTGTAGTATACGCCAAATTTTGACAATCTGTACTTTTACGCCAGACTGCAAAAATGTGGAGTTTTTACGCTGACACATTAGAAATATGGGCGTAAAAGATGAAACATCTATGTGCATCATCTTCCTCGAAGAGGCTATCAGCACAGGAGATGGCCTAGCGCGTTCACGTACAACGTGTGCGAAGGATTTTCTTCGTTCTTGTCATCTCAAAAACTTTACCTATAACGCCCGGTGCACAGCTCGTCGGTGGGATACTTCGTTCAGAGCGGGGCTCGCCCTGCCCGACGGGAGTCGCTCTTGCTTGGGCAGAGAAGAGAGAAGAAGAGGCTGCCTTCTTTCCTTTAGAGGAGGAAATTGGTTTTGGGGCCATTGCTAAAAACTCAGAATGCCCAGAGAAGAAATGAAGGAGAAAACTCAAAGAGACGAAAGTTTTCTTTTGCAAAAGACAAGTGAAGAGTCTTCTCTCTGAAAGCCTCTCTGAAAGCCTTGGGATATATATAGAGTTCAGATAGACTCCTCGAATCCCTAACCAAATCCGATATTTAATATTCGGTTATGATTGGAGACTACGTCAGCCTATTACTCAGGGAAGGCAGACAGTCAGCGAATTCAAAAAGTTTTCGTGCAGAGCAGATTCGTGATTTTTACGCCAAGGAGCTTTTTACGCTCGAGAAGCTACAAATCAACGATTTTACGCTTAGAGGCTATAAGTCTATGATTTTACGCCCGGATGCTTTTACGCTCGGTAGCTTTTACGCTAGAGAGGCTATAAACCTACGATTTCACGCTCAGAGGCTACAAATCTATGATTTCACGCTCAAAAGCTTTTTTACGCTCAGAGGCGACAAATCTACGACTTCACGCTCGGAAATTTTCTTTTCAGAAGCTACAAATCTACAGTTTCTACGCCCGGATGCTCTAATGCTCAGCAGCTTTTACGCTCGAGAGGCTACGAACTTACGATTTTATGCTCATCTATATTACAGATCTATGACTTTCCGTATATCTTAAAATACGCAGGCCAGAGTATGCGTATATCTGAATAAATCTCAAGACGGTCAATTGCAAGGTTTTATACAGAAGATACTCCTTATTGGCCTCAAAATATCCCAAGTACCCAAAGCATACAGAGTTCAACATTGGAAATAACTCTTCTTCTTGGGTTGATTGGAAGTTCATCCAGAATCCAGTCTGAATATTTCCTCTACAGTTTAAGATGGCGATTCAGTTTTGACAGCCATTTCTTGCCCTATTTTCAAGGGATTTTCGGGAAATCATTCTTGAAGACGAAGGTCTGAACAATGATTCTTCTTCTTATCAGAAGTGACAGTTTAGAATTTTACGCAACTCCTCGTTCGAAACAGCAGGACAGTTTGAATTTTTGACTTAAATGCTAAACAAGCTTTCTGCGCATCTTTAGTTATGCGTAAAAGACAGGATAGGACCAAATACTCTTTTTATCAGAGTCGACGTAAAGTTATTCAGACGTGTCGAAACTACACATATTCAGACTTCATCACAGCAAAGAATATGGCAAAATCATCAGATATACAAAAGAAGACGATTTTATTAAATCATGATTACATATGAGGGAAATCTAGTCTACAAAGGGTTTTTTTCATCCTCATGATTACATATAAGGGAAATCCCGTCTACAAAGGGTTTCTCATTTTCATTTAGGATCACACCAAGAGTCTGTTCTGTCAGGTTCTCGCATTGGTGGAGATCTTTATCCGTCTGCTGTAGCAGTTCATCGACTTCCACAGTCGATGAACAAGAAAATAATCAATGGCGGGAGGATACAACTGGGCCTGTATAAATTATTCAAGAGCCCATCCTCCATATGCCATGACAGATTGAGTTAAGGTTTTAGACCCAACTCAATACTGGAAGACAAGGCTAGTTTGTCTGCCCTCGTCCACGAACAACGGAAGAAAATACAGCTTGCAAGCTGTGTGGTCGAATGTGACCCTTCCTCTCTCCTGGACGAATCGCCATATGAAGTTGCTGATTATCTCGAGCAAAGGAAGCTATGATATCCTTCCATGATCCATCGTTGCAGAGGATATTTGCTCGAAGACGCCTTCTTTTTCGGCTCCTTACATACTGGAAGAACATGATCTTCTTCTTCCTCAAGTCGACCTGACGAAATTCGGCAATCATCTCTGTGTGGTAAAGGAAATTTGGAAAGAACAGGTTAACTCCTCAACCTTTATATAGGCAAAAGAGAACACACTGAATCCCAACATATCCCCAAAAATCCGTCAAGAAATTAGCCTCAAAGAACGAGTCAGATTTGACCGTTTTATGCTTCATTCAAAGTGTTTCAAATTACGAAGAATTTGAAAACTTTGAAGGGGGTCTTGTAGAAGCATGAAAAATACACTGCAGAGTTATACGCAGTATTTCAATACTGGAGGGCGTAAAGATATGACCTCAGAGCCATCAGCGTACAAATAGAGCTTTATCGCTAGCACAGCATAAAATATAAGCTCCAAGACAATCCGCGTAATACAGTATTTCCAGGTTGCTTCAGTGTAAAAGGATTGTTATATCGCCACTTTGGCATAAAACTCATTCGCTTTTAATGCGGTGGGAAGTGTACGAGGAACGCTTCATATTCCTCGAATGAACCTGTCAGATCATGCAGTGAACCTGACTCCTGACAATGAGTACTGCACAGCTATCCAGACGACAGCTGTAATGATGGTGCGGCACAAAGACCCAAACCGTCATTTAGTGACGTTTCCTTGATACAAAGTGCTTTTACGCATACAAGGGAATACGCTGCCTAGTTTTACACAGGCAGATGTGAGCTTTTATGCTCATCAGAAGACAAAACAAGCTGCCACGTCAAATGCTGCTCTTCATACAGAGCTCGAGGCACGTCTATGCATTTAATGCTCAGAATAGTGGCAGATCTTCGAGACACGTCTCTGCATTTAATGCTCAGAATGGTAGCAGATCTCTGCATTAAATGCACGAGATTTGGTTATATTTTCAAAGACTAGGCAAGCCATAATTACGGCTCATACGTCTACATCATCACCCCTGCACATTATGCCATCAGGCTATTTTCAGCTATAGGAGCACAATGTACGCTATCTCCTTAGAATACGCCACCGGGCTACTTTCAGCTATAAGGAGCACGCTAATACGCTCAAGCCCCAGTCAAAGAAGGAGGAACAGCTATCTTTTATGCTGGCTATTTATCCATACAGCATCAGGCTTCTACGCCTATAAGGCTTCTACGCCTATTTGGCTTCTACGCCAACCCGACAACTATTTGGCTTCTACGCCATAGTGACAGTTATTGGCTTCTACGCCAACCTTTTCTACGCAAGGGGCAGTTACCTATGTGGCTCGTATGCCGTGATCTTCGCAGCAGTTATACGCATTATCTCATGATGGGACACGCGTCACACGCTTAATCAAAAGATCATCTATACGTGGGTGGCAGTTATTATAACCGCCGCGTAAAAAGTGCCATACTCTCCACTATCCAGCTTCTACGCCGACTGGATAGTTACTGTCACTAAAACCATATAAATAGAGACCTCTATTGACAGAGGTCCAGGGGGAACAGAGGTCGAAAGGTCGGAAATTGATTTTTGGAGAGAGAAGAATCTAGAACACAGACAGAGAGTAGTGACGACAATTTTGGCATCGAGCATCCACTCCTTTTTGCAATCTTTGAAGCTCCTTCGCCTTCTACAGCACTTCTTCATCATCGTGTTGTCCAAGGGACAAAGTGATCGACTGCAGATCAGACTCCTATAGCAATATTTACCCAGATTAAAATTTGTACTTAACATCCTCGTATAGGATTAATAGTACTTCTTGTTTGTAAACCTAAGAAAGGGTTTTGTATAAACCTAGTTTTATTTCTTTCGTTTATTATCAAACAGTGGGTAGCAGTTATTATAACCGCCGCATAAAGAGTGCCACTCTCTTCGCAGCTTGGCTTCTACGCCGACTGGACAGTTACTGTGACGGAGCTCTATAAATAAAGACCTTCGGTCACAGGAAAAAGAGAGAAGAAAGGCACGGGAAAACCAGAGAGAGAGTACATACAGAGAGTGTTGATTGACAACTTTGACAATGAGAGTTCAATCACTCCTGCAATCTTTGAGGCTTCTTCTTCTTCTACAGCACTTCTTCGTCATCGTGTGGTCCAAGGGACAAAGTGATCGACCGCAGATCAGACTCCTATAGCAATTTTTCCCCAGAATCATTTTTATTGTATTTAACATCCTCGTATAGGATTAATTGTACTCTTTTTTTCTTGTTTGTAAACAAAGAAAGGGTTTCGTATAAACCTAATTTCATTTCTTTCATTTATCATCAAATACAAGATGGCGACTCTGCTAGGGACTACTTTCTCATCTGACGAGAAAGCCATTGCTCAACACCATGATGTATCCGTCGGATTAACGAAGAAGACGTTGATCGTCCAATTCGACCAATCTGCTTATGAAGACATGCTTCGCGCAGGGGGTAGCTCTTATTCCCTCTCTGTCCAGGACAACAGGAAGCTACGAAAAGTATGGATGCCCTGGACATCCTCTACCCTTCCTGTAAGCTCTCTCTCTCCGACCAATAAGGTTGTGACATCACGACCTGTATGCTTTGTGCGTAAAAATCTATCTCCCGTCTGTGATGTGGCAGACAAAAATTTTGACAAGACCTCAGCGCCAATTCAGAAACTTCAAATGTGCCCTGCGCGTAAAAATTCGTCTCCC
Organism: Iris macrosiphon; assembly: GCA_036927795.1. NCBI lineage: Eukaryota > Viridiplantae > Streptophyta > Magnoliopsida > Asparagales > Iridaceae > Iris > Iris macrosiphon. The sequence goes on along the minus strand of JAYESA010000016.1, from coordinate 9,366,139 downwards.
GTCTATGACGTGGCAGACAGAATTTCTGACAAATCCTCAGCGCCAATTCAGAAACTTCAAACGTGCCCTAAGCATAAAAATCTATCTCCCGTCTGTAACGTGGCAAATAGAATTTCTGACAAGGCCTCAGCGCCAATTCAGAAGCTTCAAACACGCCCAGCGCGTAAAAATTCGTCTCCCGTCTGTGACGTGGCAGACAAAATTTCTGACGATGCCTCAGCGCCCATTCAGAAATTTTAAACGCACCCTACGCGTAAAAATACATCTCCCATCTATAAAGAGGCAGATGAACCCTTGGATCACATCAAGGGAAAACGAGTGGCGAATCTCCCGACAGCTAGAGTTGTACGCTACCAAGAGAAGAAGTTGCCCGCTCTTCAGAATACGCGTGACGCTGGAGGCTATTTAAAGACTTCCCCTATTTTATGCCAACCTGTGCAAAGCTCCAGATTACGCCAGTGTAAGCCCATACGCATAAAGAAGACCCGCTTTACGGGAAAATATGCTTCACGGACGGATGATGGATCGTATACTACTCACATGGCTGAACTGCTGTATTCTGATGGCAGGGAGAGAGTTATGGTTCCCAATCTCCACACCCCTACTGATACAAAAAGGCAGAACAAGCCTTCTTCTTCTTCTTCGGTTAATCCCCCTGATTTACGTGATTTCTTGATCCAAAAACGCAAAGACAGGGGATCTTCTAATATGTCTATTACACCCCCTAGGGAGCATTGTTGTAATAGTTATAAAATTTTAGTTAACTACTGTTGTTCTAAGGCAAAACGGTCAGTTTTTGACCGGTTGAACTACTCTTTGCCTTTACAGGAAGAAGAGCCGACGTTCGCATCAGTAAACATGGCTTTACACATTCCTAGAGGAAGGTCAAGTTCAAGACGTCATCCCTCTAGAACTCTAAGCCAAAGGAGATTTGATAGACTCCTTGAGAATATCGAAGTAGGTGTGTTTCCAAACACTCGATCGAGGTCGCAACAATCGGCTTCATGTTCTTCCGATTCCGATACTGGAGGTCGCCATTTTCCTGAATGTGATACTGACAGTATAGACTCAATCTCTACAGAGATCTATACCAGCCCCTCAGTAGCATCCAGAGAAATGGGAGTTTATGCCATTGGAGATGAACATGAAGAGGCTTCCCCATCAGGAAGTACTGAGCAGCGCATCGCTGTATTGGAAGCATCGCTTAAAGAGATGTATTCCATGATGGAGAGTATGCGTCATATGATGTTGACTCAACATGCAGCTGCTATAGCCCAAGCATCGGTTCCTCCGACTAAACAATGTGTGGGGGTGGATATGCCACCATAACGCAAGCCAGGAGCCTGTTCAAAATCAAGAATCAGCTGCTCCTCAACCTCTGAACCCGGAGAATGTATTGCCTCCTGTTGGAGTTATAATACAACCAACCTCTCACCTCTCTGCGGTCCCTTTCCCAGCTGAAGATTCAATGCAGGCAGTTCGGGAATTGAAAGCCTAATTTGATGCCTTGAAGCATAGGGATCAGCTCAAGAAGTTGGGAATCAACCAGCCATACCCAGCTGTCTGGGACGAGATCCCTTTTCCACCAAAATACAAACCACAGGCTATGGTTTTGTTTGAGGGAAAGACGTCACCAAGCCAGTACATGAACTACTTCAGCATGATGACGGTGTTGTTGCAAGGGAATGACGTCCTTCTCACTCGAGTGTTTAAAGGCTGTCTGTCTGGGGTAGCATACCAATGGTATCGTAGTCTTGCGGACAACTGCATTACTTCTTTTGAAGATTTTAAGACTCTGTTCTTCGCTCGATTCTACGAAGGAGGGATGGACATGTCTATGTCATCACTCATCAAAGTTAAGCAGAAGGAGAAAGAGAACGTTCGTACTTTTATTAAAGGTTTTCGTCAGGCTACTTTGCAGATGCCTCCTGGAGTTCCGAATTCAGCCTTGGTGGACATTTGTAGGAAGAACCTTCTTCCACTGATCTCAGTGTTCATGGGACCATATCAGTTCCATGATTGGCCCTCGTTTATCATCTCAGCGGTAGTCGAAGGCGCGTGACAATGGAATCATGATCTCTACCTCTGATAGAGGAAAGCGGTCATCCTCCAATAACGATCATACTCGTAGTTCCAAAGGAAAGGAAGCTCTGGCAATCAACACGTCCAGGCAACATACTCCAGTGACTACGCAGACGAATCCTGGGACTTCCAGGCCTAAAGAAGAATATCCTTTTGACGACAACGATATTCTGAGCATATTCGATTGTCTAGTCAAAAATGGCAAGCTCACTCTTCCCGAGGTAAAGCGGCCAAATAAAGTCGGCAGTACCAATAACCCCAAGTACTGCATCTTCCACAGGTACATACATCACCCCACAAAGGCCTGTTATGTACTAAAAAGGAAAATCCAGGAGTTGATCAATGCCAAGGCCATCACTCTGCGTAATAGCGAGAAGACGGTCACTGCCAACATGATCTCTCTCCAATTTGGCAAACTGCCCCCTCAGGAAGTCTCGGATTGTGTAGTACCTATTCCACGGGCAATGATGAACATTGTTAATCTCCCTCTGACCAGGGGTCAAAATCATGACCTGGTACCCCTAACTACCAAGCGTGGTGAGATCATGTGGGTTCATCCTGACCTGGTGTCAGAGATTGAGGAAAAGACTCAAGCTGCTAAAGCTAAGTCTAAAAAGAACTCAAGATGTAAACCATGCCATATGGTTGCAATATCCCCGATATCAGAAGAAGAGTCTTTGGCTACCAGAACCCATTCAGGGAAAGCCTACCTCAAGGACTATGGAGAAAATCAGGAAGAAGCGACGGCAGACACTTCAGGTGCCAAACTTTTAAAGCCTGAACCTGTTATACTAGAGGCAGGTCCTTCTAGACCAACTTCGACGGACAAAGGCAAGCAAAAAGAAGTTCGTTTTGATAAACCTTTGAAGAATATTCAAAACAAAGGTTTAGAGAAACCATATAACTTCGACATCTTTGCCCAGTTGGCTAATACTCCAGCCAGATTATCCATTTTTGAGCTACTTAGGCTATCCAAAGACACTCGTCAAGCCTGGAGTGAAGCATTAATGCAGGCAAATGTATGCCTGACTCAGCTCAAGTCCCCTGATAAAGAGCCTGTGGCGTGTCCTCAATGCCATAGTGTGATGGAAGTGGTCCTTAATATCACTTTCACTCAAGAGGACATATTGTTGAAACATAGCAAACATGACAGGCCTCTTTATTACATCGGATACGTCGGCTCCATGGAGGTAGACCGAATTCACATAGATCCGAGATCATCGATCAGCATTATCCCTCATAGTCTGCTAAGACCATTGAGAATTCCTACAAGCGAATTGGCGTACACTACCACTACAATCGTGGGCTTCAATGCCAGGAAAAGCAAGCCGTTGAGGAAGATTCGTCTGAGGATCCAGATTGGTGACCTTAGGTCAATGGCTATATGCTATGTCATTGATTCAGAGGTGTCTTACAACATTCTGTTGGGCAGACCGTGGATCCACGATCACAATATTGTCCCTTCAACTCTACACCAATGCTTCAAATATGTAGACGCCCAAGGGACAGTGAAGACAGAGTTTGCTGATCTCAATCCGTTCAAAGGAGTTGAGTCCTACTATTATGATGCCATGTTATACACCCAAGACTACATAAAGGAGGTGTCAGGCAAGAAGGAAGAGGAATCCTACCAGGAGCCAGGAGAACCATCTGCTGAGCAACCCTTGTCAATCCAGGTGAAAGGGCGGACTACTCGTCCGAAGGTCATGGAACCTATCGCTATCCACTGGAGCAAAACCAAATCGGGAGGAGGAAGTGATCCTCTAGTGATAACTCTGAACCAGAAGCCTCCACCTTTGGTTATCAACCTTAGGCGCAGCAAGCAGCCGACTGATGTAAATACAACCAGGAACGTGATGTCTGACGATAATAAAGATTCTATTTTCCAGTATACTGACGCTCAATTTTCTAATCAGGAATCCTCCCCCCATAACAATATAGAGCCTATAGGACAAAAATTCTTGGAAGCTATAGACTCCTATCATCCATATGTGTGGGAAGCAGCGTCAACCTCTAATGTCATCTCGAGATATAGGCTACATGAAGATTCTATCTTTATTGTTCCACCTACTCGCAACAATCAGCATCCAATAGTCTTTGATCGCGTGCGAAACAGACCGATTGTACAAGAAGATCCTTACGAGTCAGATGCTAGGAAAATGCAGGTTCACAGATATAGCCCATAGGCTTTGAAGATTATACAAAGCATGGGTTATGACTTAAAGTTGGAGCCAGGCCTCAACTATGGAAAAGGCAGACGAATATCGTTATATGGTGATCCCTACTGTCAACGAACTCATTTCGGATTAGGGTATACCACGTCTCTTGCAACTTCAAACAAATCTGAGTCAAGTGAGGAGACTATTTCCTCTTCTCGGGATGGTTCATCATCCTTTGATTCATATGATGAACTCGAACGGGTGTTGTCAGTAAATAAAGTGAACCTGACTCCTGACAAAGAGTACTGCACGATGATCGAGAGGACGACTGTAATGATGATTATGTACAAAGGCCCAGGCTGTCGTTTAGTGACATATCCTTGATACAAGTCATTTTTACGCACTCAAGGAATATGCTGCCTATTTTACACAGGCAGAAATGAGCCTTTACGCTCAAGATAAGATAAAATCAGACGCCATGTCAAAAGCTGTTCTTTGTACAGAACTTGAGGCATATCTCTGCAGTTAATACGCGAGATGGGGGCAGATCTCTGCATTTAATGCACGAGATTTTATTCTATTTTCAATGACTAGGAGAGCTAAAATTAGGGCTAATACGCTCACATCACCATCCTTGCATGTTATGCCAACCAGGCTATTTTCAACTATAGGAGTATGTCGTATGCTATCTCCTTAAAATATGCCAACTCAGGCTATATTTGCAAAGGTACGTGATAAGGCTATTTAGCCCAGAATACGCTCAAGACCTCAGCCAGGAAGGATAATTGGTTAGTTTTACGCTGGTTATCTATTATTCATGCAGTATCAAACTTTACGCAAAAGTTGGCTTTTACGCCAACAAGACAGCTATTTGGCTTTTACGCCAACAAGACAGCTATTTGGCTTTTACACCAACCATCTTCACGCAAGGAGCAGTTATATACGTGGCTTACATGCCATGATCTTCGATAAGCGATTACACGCGTTACCGCATAATGGGATATGCGTCATGTAGTGCCCCGTTTCTCCTATTCGAGGAGCGCGGCTAAGAAACACAAGACGGTATCGTTCGATCGGGATAGATTAAAACAAGAACTCGTCCTCATTATGGATTTTTTTCTTCGGAATCGATTCCACATTTCAGTGGACCGTGCCCCCGGGATCGACTTAGCGGCAGAGTCAGGAGGGACCTCTCCGCTGCTATCTTTTATTGCCTCGAATTTCGATGTCGCTTGTTGCTTTCGTGCTTTGAGTTAGTTTTGGGATTTGCTTGTTTTCCTTGAACGGTTTTGATGGTTTTCATTGTTTTTGTTCATTGAACTATACTTCAATTCCGAGATTGGAAAAGTAGAAGAGGTATTGATCGAGCTATTCGTAATGCAGGTGAACGAGCAGTAGGCGGCTTGCGAGCAGAGTTGTGAAGCGCCTCTTTCCTTCACCCTTCTAACAATCTAAGTGAGTGGCTACCAACCGGATTAGCTAGCCCTACTTCCAGTCTTCACAACTAATAACTCTTGCATTCTGTTGTCCCGATCAAACGATACCAAGTAATAATAAAAGAAACCAAGATAAAAAAGGGAATAGACTTGGTTATTATGCTTGTCAATCAAACATGTGAACTGTTATCCTATTGTATGCTTGTTCGTGCAAATGTTATATAAACCGTGCTAAGTATGGATCATGTCTTGTATATGCATAATTGTTCAGGGAGGCTATGCAAAACGAATCATGCAATACTACTTGTCATGTACTCGTGTTCTTGTATTCGTGTTCTTATACTCGTGTTGCCTCAAATGCATGACTTGTTAACTTGTTAATCGTGTTCGATCATGGATAACTTGTGCACAAGGTATTGGTTCTGTGGACGATCGCTGGGGCACTGGCACCGATCCGATCCGGGCGGAACTCGTGTGTAGTCTTCGTGTTCGGGACAGGATAGCTTACAGCGCAATCGTGTACTCTCGTAGCATGCTATCCTTGTCCTCGGCTACGTCCATTATGGCAATCATACCAGTGATCCTCGTGTATATTTAAACCTGTTGCAAACTAACTTGTGTCTTCGTGGCAGGGAAGGCATGGTAAGTATTGTGCAGGTGGTTCAGACGGACAGGTAAAATCCACCGAATAGTGGCTAGTTCATTTCAGTATCATATATATATACTGTTGCTTGTAAATGAACTAAGGCAAGATAGAAACCCACAAAATATGCATGCTTTATTAAAATAACGTGTTAATTGGTATAGTTCGGTTAGCTCGCCTTCACCAGTATGTTTCGACATGCTGACCCTCGTTGAAACAGGTTCTCCGCACTAAGGCAAACCGAGCGAGGAGCCGAAGTCGTCTTCCCGATCCAGTCCAGCTGTTGGCGCATCTTCATCATGCCGCATTTTGAAGTACTTGAAGAAGAAGCTTGCAACTTTCCATACACAATGCAGCTTCGTGGCAAAGTCGTCCTCCAGCCTGGAGGTCTTTATCATTTTGAGTTTATAAAGGAATGTAATGTACAGGACTGCTATCTCATTTTGAGTCAACACTTTTGTAAGCCCGTGCGGCATATTAGCTGACTCATTCAGGAGTTTGTAATAGATGTTCATTATCAATAAAGAGAATTTTTTCATGTTTCAAATCTGTGTTTCAATTTATCTGCGTACTCTGAATATGTGCTTGTTATGCAAATCATTAAAGCCTTGTGCGGGCGCAACCCTAGGCCCGCACGGCGGTCATGATTTGGGGGACGCCTCAATGATTCTACGGAATTGGGTCGTGACACGTCATACGCGGATTAAGGAGAGCATTCAGATGTAGGTAGCAGTTATTATAACCACCGCGTAAAGAGTGCCACTCTCTTCGCAGCTTGGCTTCTACGCCGACTGGACAGTTACTGTGACGGAGCTCTATAAATAGAGACCTTCGATCACAGGGAAAAAAGAGGAGAAAGGCGCGAGAAAACCAGAGAGAGAGTACATACAGAGAGTATTGATTGACAACTTTGGCAACGAGAGTTCAATCCCTCCTGCAATCTTTGAGGCTTCTTCTTCTTCTACAGTACTTCTTCGTCATCGTGTGGTCCAAGGGACAAAGTGATCGACCGCAGATCAGACTCCTATAGCAATTTTTCTCCAGAATTATTTTTATTGTACTTAACATCCTCGTATAGGATTAATTGTACTCTTTTTTTCTTATTTGTAAACAAAGAAAGGGTTTCGTATAAACCTAATTTCATTTCTTTCGTTTATCATCAAACACAGTATATCCTGTCAATGGTAACTCACTCCAAAGGGAGAACAAGATGAATATATATAACATCAATACTCAATCAAACAAATTAGAGATAGATAATGGCACGATGTCATAAAAGAAGGAATATAATAAGTTATCACAATATGTAAGTCTGGAGTTTAGCAATTAACACAAAGGGTCTCAATATAAATAACATGCCAAGGTCTAAACTGGAAACATATCTAGTATAAATAAAAGATACTAGCTACTGGTCTGCTATAGCTAGGTGTGTCTCCTCAATAGCTGGAATCAGATCATCCTGGACTAAGGGATCTACCTTAGTAGGCTCTCCGTCCTGTGGACCGTAGTAGGTAGGATACCAGTCCTCTAAACAATCGTTTGAAAAAATGTATCCAATCAGGAAATGAGCGAAGTACAAAACACCGAAAGCAGTTTCATATATATGGTAGAAAATATATAACAGTAAAAGAAATGAATACAAGATGCACAGGTAACTAGAAGTAGAAATATAACTAAAAGAGTAAATATAAGCAACATGGTGTGAACTTGCAATAAAAGAACTGTAAATAAAAGAACTGATGATACTAACTAGTGCCTTAGGGTACATTATGTGATCAATTTAAGTTGCACACGAATATTCTACGGTAACTCAATTACACATTTAGGATATAATTGACATGTACACGAATAAACTATAGGTTTGATCACATAAAGAACTCCTACTCCCCCGCCCCGACTAATATTCATGGATCAAATTATGACACGTTACGCATACAAATATAATATGAGCACACGGAGAATACGAATAGGTCATGAGCATACAGAATACCCGATGCACAAGATAAAGTACAAGTGTAAGGAGTAACCGATGCACACGTCCAATAAATAATATCTCCTAACTTGATCCATATAATACCAGCCCATGTAACATGGTATCAGAATCAAGTAAACAGATCTAGAACATATGATATATATAATATCAAATACTGAAAACTAACAAAGAATGTACTCGTCTGAGGTCCTGAGCAAATAAGGTGGAACGGTGTCCGAACTGGTGTCACAGAAACCTATATATGAATTTACAGGTTACTCAGTGTAATGAGAGAGAAATGAGTTTAAATAAATGAAATTGGTGTTTTCTAGGTCAAACTAGGTCACTCTGGTCAAATTGGGTCAAACTTAGTCAAGGTTGACTTTTGGAGTCAAACTAGCTTCTAGGGATACCAAGTATCGTATATATACTACATAGAGTTATATACATAAATACCTTACCTTACTCAATAACTTACACCTAGAATTTACCTTAATACTATTTCCTTAACTCAGCACCTTCACATTCGAGTACTCTACTTGATACATATACCTTGGTAACAACCCACACTCTAGAACAATAGGCCTATACATTATACACATACTTTAGACACTATTACAAGTATCTTGATATCTAAAGTTGACATTCCACACCAACTCCCTTCCTAAACCTGACATCAGTTGTTACTTAACTAATGTATCCTCCTCCTGGATACATCCTGTAACATCCACCACCAATACTCCCTCACTGGCACACCCGGGTCACAACCCTCATAACCATAATACCAACACTTCCCTTGCTACTTGTTGTCAACCCTCAACACTCTCATAATATCTCTGCACCAAGCTCCAAATCTCTGAACACAAGGCTCAATCCTGAGCATAAAGCTCCAACTCCCTACCTGAACTCATAGCACACACACATTGCAGTTACCTATATTGCCTCACTGCTACCAAGTAATACCTGACACACACCCTAAACCTATACTTATGTACAGACCTACTTATATATATATATATACTCGCACACACTAAGACTTCAATACCTGAGTACACACAGGTCTGTCCTGCATACTTGAGACACTCCACACTCACTCATCTATGGTACACTTGAACTCTAAACTCACAACCACTCTCATATGATATTTGATGCTTACCCATATATATATCCATACATATAGACTTAAGGTACCAGGTTTCCTGACCCTTACACGCTTGCACAACACTAGCCATACTCAAGTATTAGAACAAACACTATCACCACACCAACTCCCCTGTGCACTACTGATCCAAGTAGGGAACAAGACTCCCCCATCCACTGCAGTCATCTACATGAGTCCTAGAACTTTACTCAACCCAAGTCCCCCTAGTATCAGACCTCCTTCATACTTGTACTGTCAGTGCAAGCCACAACTACAGACCCATCCTTCCGTACACTAGTGTGCATTGCCTGCACAAGGATCTAACTTCACACAATACACACTAGTAAAAACCCGAGCCTTTTTACTGTAACAGTGCAGTGACTTGTACTGCCTTACCTTTTCACTGGACTAAAACTCAGAAACATACACTTACCCCATATTAATCATCCAATAGCACACTCAACTCCAACACTCTCAAGACTGGCACTTCACTTGACAAAAATCTGTGCATTGCCACAGTGCAGTGCCCTGCCACAGAAACTCCACACACATATGTGCAACACAGTATAATACACTGTCACAGAAACCTCAATGTAATTCTCAGATTTTCCCTCACTCTCGAGCACACAAGTACCCCAACACTAAGTGCACACACACACGCATATATATATATATATATATATATATATATATATATATATATATATATATATATATATATATATATATATATATATATATATAATCATATATACATAAATATTTGTATATATATTAACACTCTATGTATATAATAAACACACACAATAATAGTCCTTTCCACAAACACTTGGTGTACAACACCAAGATACTCACCCTCTCCTTGTGATACACTTGTGATACTCCCCTCAAGCCATCCATTCCATATGATTCTACTACTCAAAATACATCAACCACATCCTAATATACCAATTATAATACAAAACTGTCATGCCCCAATCCTAAAATATCGAGGGACTAGACACGTGGCAATGGCCAACAGTACACACCGATGGACAAACCTAATTTAATGGATCCATCGAGGCGTACTTAAGCTGTAATACAACAATAAAGGGGTCTAAATATACTAATATCATCCACAGAAATGAATACAATAATATCAGAATCATAAAGCAAGATCAATCTTAATATAACATAAACTCGAGAAATAACCTGGTGATGAGTTTGATACATCTGTCAAGATACAAGAATAAAGATAATCACTGCCAATACTGAGTAGGGAAACAGTATATACTCAGAAGATACCCTCAGGGATCACTCTTCTACTGGATCTGGTACTGCTCCAGTGTCTGCTCCTGCTCCTGCTAATGCTCCTGTACTATATACCTCTGGGTCGATCTCGTCTGCTAACCCTGGGGACATAATCCGGATCCAGGTCCTCAGGGGACATAGCAAGGTACAAAATAACTCAAGCCAAAATAATGCAGTACAGAGAATAAATGAATAAATAGGGTAAATATGTAACCATCTATGTGATATGCCAGTGAGAGCATCACTAGTACTCAGGCTGAAACAACTACAAGCTCTGTGTCGGGGAGCCGGTAGCAGTGATATCATGTGGTCGTCTAGCTCAGCGAGAGACTGAGATACCGGCACAATATAGTCAACCTGTATCCTGTGTGTGTCTCCAGCAATAAATAAAACAATAGGGAAACATTAAATAACCAGCTAAGTGAAATGCAAGATGAGAGTAGCACTAGAACTTAGGCTGAAGCCACTACAAGCTCTGTGTCTGGGAGCCGGTAGCAGTGATATCATGTGGTCGTCTAGCTTAGCGAGAGATTGAGACGCCGGCATAATATAATCAACTTGTAGCCTGTGTGTCTCTCCCCGCCCAATGTAATCATACGTCTCATGTCTATGAGACCCCATGTCCATGTCACGTAAGATCATATCTAATGCAACAAGTCATATAATGTCTAGGAATATAATGTCTATGTCATAAAACCTGTATCCTATACAGAATCACCATAAATATCTCAGGAAGATTCTGTCTCATGAATAGTGTCAAGTATCCTGGGTTATGATGTACTTGATAAGACAAGTACGAGAAATATAGGGTCTCGGTATCCATGTCTAGATGATAATATACAACGCCGCGTACGGTGTTGGCACCTGACTATTAATCGGACGCTAAGTAAAGTCACACGGTCCTAGGTCAAGCATGTATAATAATAATATATATATATATATATATATATATATATATATATATATATATAAGCCAAGGAAATAAGTAACAAGAACTGCAAGTTTTGGCAAGGTACACTTGCCTGGGGTTCTGGCTCCAATTGTAGCTCTGATCTAAGTGGGAATTGCAAGTACTACTCTGGTTGCTGAAATAAACATCACTATCAGATTCAAAAAATATCAAATAGCTAGAAACGTATGTCCTTGAGTCCAATTTGGACACAAGGGCAAAAATGACAGTTTCTGGTCAAAGCGGGGTCCACATGTGGGCCGCTTCGCACCAAAAAATATGTCAGGGTCAAAGGTCTCCAAATTCATCAAACTTAGTGTCAACAAGTCCAGAACGATGATACGAACCCAACGGAACTTCCAGAATTGGATTCCGATGAGCCGATCACAAAATCCCCCATCAAGTAGAGCCGCGGGGCCCACGATACGCAATTTTGTCAACGTTCTCAGAATCGAACCAAACTTGGGTCACAGGACCAGCGTATTGCTACGAGTCCGATGGCGCAAGTTTTGTTTTGATCCGACGTGTGTACACAAAGTTATAACATATTCCAGAACAGGCAGATACGGGGCGTAGTCGGCGGATACGTGTTGATTCCGGTGTGCACGCACATCCAAATCAACTTTTGCGAAATCTCGCACGTCCGTATCCACGATGCGCACATTTTGGTGAAGACCGCATGCGACCAAGTCGTCCCGTTTGTCGGGGCGCACTCAGTTTCGGGGTAAAATGGGGTATTATTTTTCTTATTTTTGGATCGCGGTTTGCGATCACCACAGGACGCGACGCACCGAGCGGGTTGCACGGGCATCGAGAGGGTTACGCAGTCTACGCGTCATAACTAACGAAATTGAAAACAGGACAACGAGGAGAGAAAACATGCTACATGAACAGGGCTCCATGGAATGAGATTTCTCGTGTCCGTGGGTTATCTCGACACGAGCTGTGTCCTGTGTCCGGGCTGAGAGAGGCTGTGTCCGTGCTAGGGCGGCTGTGTCCGGGCCACTGTGTCCGTGCTAGGGCAGCGGGCGGCCGGCCGGCCTAGGGTTTCACTGAGGGTTGACGAGGCGAGCGGCTGGGGCTGCAGAGGTCGACGGGGTGGCGATGGTGGTGTGTGCCGGAGGAGGCTGACAGGGACACAAGGAGGAGCTCGTCCAGGGGAGGGGGTGGCAATGTTGGTGGTGATGACGGCTGTGGCTCGAGGGGAGGAGGAGTTCTGGTCAGGGCTGTTGGAAGAGGGTGGAGGAGTTGATTCAGGGGGAGATGATGGTGATGTGGTGGCGGAGCTAGGAGGATCCCGGTGGCAGTGGTCATGCACGGGTCGAGGGGGTGGAGGAGGCTGACAGAGATGGAGGAGATGGTGTCGGGTTGGCTGCTGCTCGACTCCGGCGAGTCGAGTCGAGCAGGAAAGAGTCGACGAGGTGGGCAGCGGTGCTCAGGATGTTCGTCGATGGGATCCGGCGGGTCAAGATGGCCGGAGGGAGAGGTGGATGGCAATGGCAGGGAGCGGGGAGGAGCTAGGCGGAGAGGGGCTGGTCTCGGGAGGAGGAAGGTGGTGGAGATGTCGGGGGAGGAGACAACGGGGATTAGGGGTCAGCTAGGGTTCATACGACCGGGCTGGCTGCGGGCGGAGGTGAGAGGAGAGAGAGGGTTTCGGCGGCGGCGGCGGGCGCGGACCTCAAGGCTATTAAATAGCCTGAACAGTAACTCCGGTAGGGATTGGGATTAGGGTTCGGTTAGGGCTTCGGGTTCGGGTCGGGTTTGATTCGGATCCGACCCGACCCGTTAAGGCTGGATTTGGTTCAGTTGAACCGGATCTGGGTTGGTTTGGTTTATTTTGGAAATAAACCCGGTTTATTTTAGGGGTTTAATTCGGTTTAATTATAACTTAGTTTTTAGGGCTTTAAAAATGCTTCCAGAGTCCAATAAATTCACAGAAAATTACCTTATGTCCAATTTTTTATTTTACACCATAAAATATTATTTTCATAATATTTTATTATTAACTAACAGAAATTAAAAATCATTTAATTACCAAATACCTAGGTTTTAATTACAGAAAATCCCAGAATATTATAAAAAATTATGAAAAACCCAAATTAAAAATTCTTGAAAAATCAGGGGGTTTACAATCTACCCCCCTTAAGAGGATTGCGTCCTCGCAATCAAAGAATAACCGGTCAACAAAGATGACACGGTTGCAAATATTGTTCGAAGTACATCACGATCAAGGAGAATCAAGGTTGAGGGTATAAGAATAACACATAGGAAAAAATTATTTCCCTAAGCATTAAATGTTATGCAATCTCCCGAATGGAAATTTAGAAATCTACAGTTCATTACTTATAAAACATATTAGGTTATCAATTATAAAATATTCTAGGTTATTAGCAAGTTCAAAATTGCTAGGTTAAGGCTGAGGTCATGAACCATCAGGCATGAACTAAACTAATACTAGAAACAAAAAACTATAAAAACTTACGCGCATTAGCAAATCCATGAATCTGTGCGTTCTCCAAGATCATCGTCAGGGCTTGTCCACGTCCTTGCAATCGATTCCTCTGCTGCTGCTAGGCTTGCTGGAAGAGTGCTGCTTGTGGTATCAAAGGTGGCCTCGGCTGATACCCTCCTTGAGCTGGTGGTAGGATTTCTTCAACTTTCGTTCGTGGTGCTCCCAATGCTGGATAGGTTGGCCTCGGTACTGGTAACACTTGTTGGTTAACCTTTGGTGCTCTTTCTCGACGCTCAGGGCATTCCCTCAATGAATGCTGACTGGATTCGCAAGCTAAACATACTTTTCTTATTCGTCTATACTCGTCCTCAATATGGCCTCGCTTGTGACAATATTGACAGATAGGTAGTGCCTGTGGAGATGCTCCTGGTAGCTGGTGCATGTGAGGTCTCTTTGTAGCTTCTTCCTGTGGTGCTCCGACTGGTGCTGATATGAATGATCGCTTCAGACTGGCCTCTCTCCTGATGATGCGCTCTATGCCTCGGGCTGCAGCAAGGACGTCTGGGTAAGATATAGGTGCAACGGATCCAATTAGTTTCTATAGCTCAATGTTTAATCCATCGAAGAACTTCTCAGCCTTCTCTTCTTCTGTCAAAATCAAGGTTGGGAAAAAGCGACTCAAACGAATGAATTCTGCGTTGTACTCTTCTACTGTCATACTGTCTTGAGTGAGGCGATTAAAATTGTCCCGAAGTTCTGATCGAGCGATAGCTGGAATGTACATCTCCTGGAAGAATCTAGAGAACTCTTCCCAAGTGACTCGGTCTGGTCCAAGCCGTGTCTCCTCAGATAGCTACCAGTGATGTGCCTTATCCGTCAACTGCATTCTGACGGCTGTCATCCAACATTTTCTTAGAAGCTCAGCTGCTTCTAATTGATGTTGAGTGTTGGTGAGCCACTCATAAACTTCTGTGGGCTCCTCTTTGCCTAAGAAGGTACGGGGCTTCAGCTGGCGAAAATCAGTGATAGAGCCCGCCGTTGGCCATCGTGCTGGTAGATACGCCTGCTCTAGTGCGGTTACTAGGCTATGACACAAAGCCTCTTATTGAGCTTGCATTATTGCATAAATTATTTGAAACATCTGCTGCCCGTCCATGGCCTGCCCTTGTGGAAATACGGGCATTTGTGGAGTAAAGTGCGTCGATGGTGGAACGTCATCTTGCTGAATTCTCGAGGCATGATGACTTGCTTGACTACGTTGTTGTGATGATTGACCTTCATCCACTATTATCACTTCATCTTTGTTTGTTACCACAGCATCTCGTGGTGATCTTGTAGGAGTCTCGTTGTTTGATTATGAATCCATAACTCTGCGACCAAAATAAACAATAAGAGGAGCACAGGAATCAAGGCAGGATGCAAGTCAAGAATTAATTCGAATCCGATATAGATATCAAGAACGTTTCAAGCAAGTGGATGAGATCCTTAAACTCATCCTATTCTTATTGCAGGCTTGCTCGGTCCCTAAGTTGAAACCGAACAATTTAGTCGTTGACCTGCATGGGCCACCACAAAAACCATGTCACACCCCAATCCCAAAATATCGAGGGACTAGACACGTGGCAATGGCCAGCAGCACACACCGATGGACAAACCCAATTTAATGGATCCATCGGGGCGTACTTAAGCTGTAATACAACAATAAGGGGGTCTAAATATACTAATCTCATCCACAAAAATGAATACAACAATATCAGAATCATAAAGCAAGATCAATCTTAATATAACATAAACTCGGGAAATAACCCGGTGATGAGTCTGATACATCTGTCAAGATACAAGAATAAAGATAACAACTGCCAATACTGAGTAGGGAAACAGTATATACTCAGAAGATACCCTCAGGGATCACTCTTCTACTGGATCTGGTACTGCTCCAGTGTCTGCTCCTGCTCCTGCTAATGCTCCTGTACTATATACCTTTGGGTCGATCTCGTCTGCTAACCCTGGGGACATAATCCAGATCCAGGTCCTCAGGGGACATAACAAGGTACAAAATAACTCAAGCCAAAATAATACAGTGCAGAGAATAAATGAATAAATAGGGTAAATATGTAACCATCTATGTGATATGTCAGTGAGAGCATCACTACTACTCAGGCTGAAACAACTACAAGCTCTGTGTCGGGGAGCCGGTAGTAGTAATATCATGTGGTCGTCTAGCTCAGCGAGAGACTGAGACGCCGGTACAATATAGTCAACCTGTTGCCTGTGTGTCTTTCCAGCAATAAATGAAACAATAAGAAAATACTAAATAATCAGCTAAGTAAAATACAAGATGAAAGCAGTACTAGAACTCAGGCTGAAGCCACTACAAGTTCTATGTCTGGGAGCCGGTAACAGTGATATCATGTGGTCATCTAGCTCAGCGAGAGATTAAGACGCCGACATAATATAATCAACCTGTAGCCTGTGTGTCTCTCCCCACCCAATGTAATCATACGTCTCATGTCCATGAGGCTCCATGTCCATGTCACGTAAGAGCATATCTAATACAACAAGTCATATAATGTCTAGGAATATAATGTCTATGTCATAAAACCTGTATCCTATACAGAATTACCATGAATATCTCTGGAAGATTCTGTCTCATGAATAGTATCAAGTGTCCGGGGTTATGATGTACTTGATAAGACAAGTACGAGAAATATAGGGTCTCGGTATCCATGTCTAGATGACAATACACAACGCCGCGTACGGTGTTGGCACCCGACTGTTAATCGGACGCTAAGTAAAGTCACACGGTCCTAGGTCAAGCATGTACAACAATATATATATAAGCCAAGGAAATAAGTAACAAGAACTGCAAGTTTTGGCAAGGTACACTTGCCTAGGGTTCTGGCTCCAATTGTAGCTCTAATCTCAGTAGAAATTGCAGGTACTACTCCGGTTGCTGAAATAAATATCACCATTAGATTCAGAAAATATCAAATAGCTAGAAACGTCTGTCCTTGAGTCCAATTTGGACACAAGGGCAAAAATGACAGTTTCTGGTCAAAGCGGGGTCCACATGTGGGCCGCTTCGCACCGAAAAATGTGTCAGGGTCAAAGGTCTCCAAATTCATCAAACTTAGTGTCAACAAGTCCAGAACGATGATACGAACCCAACGGAACTTCCAGAATTGGATTTCGATGAGCCGATCACAAAATCGCTAGTCAAGTGAAGCCGCGGGGCCCACGATACGCAATTTTGTCAACGTTCTCAGAATCGAACCAAACTTGGGTCACAGGACCAGCGTATTGCTACGAGTCCGATGGCGTAAGTTTTGTTTTGATCTGACGTGTGTACACAAAGTTACAATGTATTCCAGAATAGGCGGATATGGTGCGTTGTCGACGGATATGCGTTGATTCTGGTGTGCACGCACATCCAAATCAACTTCTGCAAAATCTCGCACATCCGTATCCACAGTGCGCACATTTTGGTGAAGACCGCACGCGACTAACTCGTCCCGTTTGGCGGGGCGCACTCAGTTTCGGGGTAAAATAGGGTGTTGTTTTTCCTGTTTTTGGATCGCGCTTTGCGATCACCACAGGACGCGACGCACCGAGCGGGTTGCACGGGCATAGAGAGGGTTACGCAGTCTACGTGTCACAACTGACAGAATTAAAAATGGGACAACGAGGAGAGAGAAAATGCTACCTGAACAGGGCTCCGTGGAACGAGGTTTCTCGTATCCGTGGGTCGTCTCGACACGAGCTGTGTCCTGTGTCCGGGCTGAGAGAGGCTGTGTCCGTGCTAGGGCGGCTGTGTCCGGGCCACTATGTCCGTGCTAGGGCAGCGGGCGGCCGGCCTAGGGTTTCGCTGAGGGTTGATGAGGCGAGCAGCCGGGGCTGCGAAGGTCGACGGGGTGGCGATGGTGGTGTGTGCCGGAGAAGGCTGACAGGGACACAGGGAGGAGCTCGGCCAGGGGAGGGGGTGGCAATGTTAGTGGTGATGACGGCTGTGGCTCGAGGGGAGGAGGAGTTCTGGTCAGGGGTGTTGGAAGAGGGTGGAGGAGTTGATTCAGGGGGAGATGATGGTGATGTGGTGGCGGAGCTAGGAGGATCCCGACGGCAGTAGTCGTGCACAGGTCGAGGGGGCGGAGGAGGCTAACAGAGATGGAGGAGATGGTGTCGGGTTGGCTGCTGCTCGACTCCGGCGAGTCGAGTCGAGCAGGGAGGAGTTCGACGAGGTGGGCAGCGGTGCTCGGTGTCACGACCCGCACCTAGAATTGGGGCACAAGTACGCGGGTACGTCCAGCCTACGTCGCAGCATCGGCGGTAGAACGCTGTCAAGGTCTTGATACTATCTAGCCAATCTCACACAAGCATCCAATCTCCATAAGGAGGCACGGATGTCACGACCCGCACCCGGTTTAGGGGCACGAGTGCGTGGGTACGTCCAGCCTATGCCGCAGTGTCGGCGGTAGAATACTGTCAAGGTCTTGATACTATCTAGCTAATGTCATGCAAGCATCCAATCTCTATTAGGAGGCACGGATGACACAAATAAGATGAACACATACTCAATCACAAGATTACAGCACGATAAGATTTCGAAACAGAAATTAAAATTAAACACAACACAAGTCCACAAGTAAAATTCTAACTCAACAATATCCAAGAATCATCAAAAATGCCGGAGACAAATCCGGTACCAATAGCCTACTAAAAGAACTAATCAGAAAACTAGAAGAATTAGTGATTCCGGCTAGACCTCCCGGAATCACAACTACTACCAAGTCTGCAGCTACTCACCATATGGTCCATAAAGTGTCGGACAGCGGTCCTCTAGGGCATAGTCTGGAAAAATGTTTCCAGTCAGGAAGGAGAAAAGCACAATCTCAAATAACAGTTCCATTTAATTGATAAGGACTATAATACAATAAACATGTCATGCTAGCTACTGAGAAGACAGTAAAATAAATGCAATGGCAATTAAAGAGAGACAGGCAATGTAAGAAGACAGGCAATAGGCAATATGATACAGTCAGTGCATGTATGAAAATGAAAGAACAAGGAATAGTATCATATACGGGTGATGTAGTATATGATTTAAATAGGGAAACTGTAATCTACTCTAAGTGTTTGAAATAGTAGTTTCGAAATGTGATCGGCTTGGGAATATGTACGATTGCTACAGTCTGGCTAATCATACGTGGGGGTATGATTAACACCAATAATATTTAATTATACCATGGGTATTTGATCACATCTCTCACTAGCAATTTCCCCGCCCCCAACTAGTACTGTGGATCCAATCATGACACGTCACGATACACGAGCAAGTCAAGTCTATCATGTACAATGTCTAATATCAATGTCTAATTATCAATGTCTAATATCAATGTCAATGTCAATGTCGTGTATAATGTCAATACGATAAGGTAACATCTCATGACTGCAGATCCAAGCTATACTAGTCCGTGTAGCACAGTGTCAAGGATTCAGATGTAACATTTCATGATTGTTGAACTTATAGAAATTATCAAGAATTGGAAATTATCAGAGAATGTACTTGCCTTGGGTCCTTAGCTGGTAATTATGGATGTCCTGTTCCAGAGTATCCCCTGGGTAAACCAACAGTCCTATAACATAACACAATATAATATTTGCATCAGAGGCTACGCTAACACACAGTCTATGAACACTGGCCTCAGGGCCATGCCAGGCAGGGCACTAGTCAACTAGGGTCATCTAGTAGGGATACATATTTAAATAAACATCTTATTAATTAATTACATATAATTTCCATCCATTACAATAATAGATATATGTATAAATATATACTTTAAAAATAAATAATACTTGCATATAAACATAATAAAATAATACTTGTATGTATATATATATAAACATAATTCATGAAATATATCTAAAATATATACCAATATAAATTACTTGCTATAGTTGCACATTTTCCAAAATACGTACATTTATATATTAACATATATCAAATACGTATTTACATATTTATATATTATACCAAAATAATACATATTTAATACACATATTATTAATCATTAATACTTACAATATATATATATTTATACTCATCATATGGAATAATGTACACCTATTAAATATGTACATTATTACCATACCAATCAATACATATACCAATTACGTTTGTATATACATTTTATATCCCAAATATATATATTATGATACTTTTGTTTATGTATACCAAAAATATGTTTATACATGTACTACAAATACATATTTGTATCTATACCATTACATACCTTAACACATATATATTTATATATATACAGATAAATTAATATATATATACATTTAATACGTATATATAAGATAGAGAAATACGCAAGATGTATATATATATACATATATATATACAATAAAATATGTTAGAGACATACATTAACATATATTTATCTATTTTATACTATATGAAAATAACCAATTTTATGCATATACATATATTAAACATTAAATAAATACTGTACATATATGTATACCTTAAATACTTACATACATTTATATATATATACATACTATTCATTATGCATGTATTAAACATTAAATAAAAATAATACTATACCTACACCCACATATTTATTAACTTTATACAATTACATTCGCATTAAATAAATACCTACAATTTCATATGCATATAGTATATATATACTCATATGTATATGTACGTATACACATATATATATATATATATATATATAAAGATATACATATATATATAAAAATATATATATATATATATAAAGAGGGAAGAGGAGGAGAAGGAGGAAACTTACAGGGAAGGGTCGGCTGAACCGGCCGGACTGCGGTAGGGAAGTCCGCCGGAGTGGAGTAGGAGGCCGGAGGGAATGGTGTTGATGGTGGTGGTGGTGAATAGTGTTTGATGGTGGTGGTGGTAGATGGTAGGAGATGGTGGTGGTGATAGAAGGAGGAGCTCAGCCGTAGTTCAGAGGGGCGCCGGAGTTCAGGGGCCGCCGTGAAGTTGATGGTGGTGGCGGTGGTTGAAGGAGCAGAGGCCGAGGAGGTTGCTCGGGTCAGGCTCGGCCGCTCGTCGGGCTGGAGTCGAGGCAGCAGCGGCTGAGCAGCAGGCCGGGGTCGGCCTGGCTGACAGCGCTCGCTGGACCGGAGGGCAGCGCCGGACCGATCAGGAGGAGGAGGATGGGGAGAGCACAGTCGCAGCAAGGCGGAGGGGAGGAGTAGCACCGCCGGAGTCTGAGTACAGGGGCCAGGGAACAGTGGATGATGGGTTGAAGAACAGTGTGTTCCCCCCCTTTGAGATTTGAATTTCAAACTCAAAAACAATAAAAGAAGAAGAAAAAGAAAGGAAGAAGAAGAAGAAGAAAGGAAAGGGAAGAAGAAAAATAAACATACGTATGAGAGAGGGAGGAGGCTTGTGGAGGTGGGGGAAAACCTAGGTTGTCTAGGGATTAGGGTTGATGTAGACATGTCATTATATAGGATGAGGGGATTTTGATGGAGGGTTGTGATTGACCCTCTAAATGAGTGGTCTAGATTGAACATGAGGGAAATAATTCATGGGGGGTTTAGGGTGAGGTTTAATTAAAATATTAAGGATTCCCCATTGGTTAAAATAATTGGGTGAGGCCACAAAATGCAAATTTATAATTTAGCCCCCTTAAATTTGGGAAATTGCACAAACACATGAAATGACGAAAATTTGGCGGGCGATTCGGTGTCCGGTGTTTTGTAGGGTCAGGGGGCGCTGTAAGATTTGTGTGGGCTCAAATAACAAGACACTGGATTTAATTTGGAATTTCAGAATCAGATAAAATAGTATCCTCAAATTAATTAGAATTAAATGCAAGTTGTGTTCAACAATTAATTGGGAGTACATGGGGCCAAAATCAGGTCAGGTCATCAATACCAATAATGAAGAAGACTCAAAACAGAATATTACCCTAATTTGGGCCACACAAAAAATAGGTCAAGATTTCCTCCAATTTTCGATTGGAACGCACAACGATACAAAATAGAAATTTATTAATAACGTCCGCGACGATTTTTGTGCGGCCAGAAATAATGCACAGGGAGCAAAATCATGAGTTGCAAAAATAGCAGAATTGAAGGCGGGCATATCTAGGGCAAGATGATAAAATTTGTTGGAAGACAAAAGCTAGGGTAGTGCTCCAAATATCGAAGCAAAAGCAATGCGCAAAATATTAAATAAAATACAGTAATTAATTACACCTCCAATAAATAAATTCTAAAATAAAACAATTAACCTCAAAATTCCATAATTCCGACAGGTGCTCATCTACTGGCTTCTAGGTCAAGTCTACCATCACAACACAATGAACACTGTCTATAATATAATATATTAAAGTACACATCACACAGTTATTTAATTTAAATGTATACTATTCATGCAATTAATTAATTATAACTACAATAATATTAAATATTGTAAAAAGTTGAAAATACCCCTGTTTTCGGAATGTGGTAGTGACAAGTCTACCCACCTTAAAAGAATTTCGTCCTCGAAATTCAAAATCCTCAAGGTAGCGTTTATTCATACACATTATTATTTCCCTCAAATTTTATTCATCAACCACGAATCAATTAATAATCCACGAGGTCCTTTCGCAATTTGTCAAAATTCTGATATTATTTCATTCCTGAAAAATCCTCAAAATGAATCAAAGTCTATTTTTATCAAATTTTCTTGAAAGTTTTAGTTAATAATTCAATACTCGGAATTTAATATCCACTCCTCAAATTTGATTTAATTAATGCACAGATATATATAATGTAATCTCATCCCACAAGATTTGAATTTAGACATAAATCCATAAATGATTTTATTCCTCGATTTCCTCTTTCCTCAAAATACTCAATAATGCCACATCCAAATATAACATTTTAAAATTCATAACTTGCAATCAATTAAATATATTGATAATCCCCCCAAATTTCCAAATTTTTATAACCCATTTAATCATGTCATAATCTTCCTGGAATTAATAAGTCATAAATTCTGCCATGTTAAATTCTTAACCCTCTATTTAAATCAATGTTTATCCTCGAATTTTTTTTTCCTCAATTATTTTATTTATTTATTTACTACCATCAAAATTAAATTCATCAAATCATATAATTATGAACTACTCCATATTGTTATCTTACAATATTTTTCAAAATTCTATAAATATCATATCCCTAAAAATCTTCAAATATAAAATCAAATCCCATTCTTAGCACAATATCCTCCAAAATTTTTAGGTTAATAACGAAATACAAGAATTTAATATTCAATCCTCTAATTGAAATCCAATCAATGCATATTTCTAAAATTGAATCTCATCCCAAAATTTGAATTCAACACTAATCCATTTGTGTTCTTATTCCTCGATATTTTTTTTTTTTTACATAATATGCAACGATGTAATACTTATGAAACCTCCAATACAATATTCAAGATATAAGTTCATAACTTGCAGTCCAATAAATATATCGATGGCCTTCCTAATTTCCTCAAATTCAATGATAAATTCAATCATTTCATAATCTTCTTAAAATCAATGATTTAACAAAACTTCAATTACGCATCCCAACTCCTTATTTAATTTAATATTTTTCCTCGAAATTTAAGGCACCTTGTCTCTCTTTGTCAAGTCATAACCTCTTCGTTAATCTTTACTACAGTTAAATCCTCAACAATCAAAATCTAAGAGAATTCTTCCTACAACCATACAACATGCAACCTAAGGGAAATATGTATGATCATGGTGTCTTTTGTCATGGTATTGCAGTCTCTGTATCAGGGGTACTACTAACTACATTATCACAAGAATTCATGCATACAAGCTACGGTACTAAGGTATCAATCAATCAATCAATCAATTAGATAGAAACAGAAGGAAGGAACGAACAGAACCTGCTAACACATTACCTGCAGTATCGGTCTCCTCGACCGTCATCGCAAATGCCCGCCTTGTTGGGGTGGTTTCCCTTGCCGGTGCTGAGCAATATACGGTTCCACAGGTAGCCTAACTGGATCTCTATAATTTGGAGCTGCGTGCTGGTCGGAAAGATAAGGAACTCGAAGACAATCCCTTACTCGATGTCCCGCAGCGCCACAGTGCAAACAAAGTCCCAGCCTCGTTCTACAGCTCTTCCAAAGGTGACCTGGCTTCTTACAGAAATGACAAGTTCGTTGATCCTGCTGTACAGGAACTGGTGCCGGGTACTGCTGTTGATACTGAAATGCCCTCGGCTGCCACTGGCCAGGATACTGCTGGGCAACTCTCTCAACTGCCTGTAGTGCCATCTGGTGAGCGTTCTCCATGCTCTCTCTCATCAGCTCGGTTTGTGCCTGGTGCGCTTCTGCTTGCACCCTATGAGCCTCAGCTTGAACTCGCTGAGCATCTGCCGCCACTCTCTGGGCATCTACCATGCCTTGGATCAAGGTAAACATCTGTGCCCCGTCAATGGGCAAACCTCCGGGAATCGGAGTCGGTGGAGGAGGAAGGTTGTCCGTCACAGCTGCGGCTATCCTCTGAACAGGTGGGGAAGAAGGATCCCCGAAAAGTGTAGAAACTCCCACATGTATCGGAGATGTAGGAGGAACTACGGATGTCTGTCCATCAGGTGGAGAGGTGGCAGACCCCTCTAAAGCTGGTGTTCCTGCTCTCATAGATCGTGTCTTCGGCAACATCCTGAAGACAGATCCCAAAGAATCAATTTAGGCAAAATGCGATACCATCAAGGAAGGACAGTACAGATCTAAAGAAACAACATTCAAGATAAAAGATTGGGAATAAATTCCTAGTTGTGATTGCACAGGTCAAAGATACATCCATGGTTTGATACCACTATCCCTTAGGGATCACAGTTCTATCACAAACACACTCACTGCTAGCTTCCTTACCTACTGCAACAGTTGATGCTAGTTAATCTTATCACCCAAGTGCATATCAAACGCAACACTCTATACTAAATACTGCTCTCTCTAATACAATCTTAAATGGACACCCAAGTCAGTGGGCAGTGAGATCTCAATTATACTCAAGCCAATAGATCCTTACACATGCATCTCATCTATTGTATACTAATATATCTCTCCCACTATAAAATCTTATCCCCAAATAAAATTTCCTCAAAATAACTCCTCGAATAAATTTTTAAAGTAAAATTGCATATACTTTTCTCAAGGTTAATTATTTAAATACTGAAATAAAATTTAATCACACAAAATCCTTACAGACTTGTCTAGGTTTATTGAATCGAATCCGAATCCTCAAAAATAAAATTTTAATAACAATATTTCAACTCCTCAAATTTCAAAATTTTGCAATTCATTGAAATCTTCAAAATAAATTTTAATAACAATCTCAATCTTCTCGGAATCCTAAAATTTGAAATTCATTTTCGATCTTCAATTAAAAATTTTAAATCCACCTTCTGTAGTCCAATAGCTCTGATGTTAATCACTTTTTACTGTCCTCATTGACGGCCATCATCAAATAAAACTATAAATCAGTCTGCAATTTATCTTGATATGAAATCCAACCCTACTAGGAAACCAAAATCCTAATTTAATACCTAATCAACAATAATCAAATCAATATCAACAATGAGAATGGACGGAACAAGGGAATGATTGTAAATTGGAAGTTTTAACAAGATTCTCAGGGGTCATCCCAGGAATCTCTCAAGGAATTGTGATTGAGTATTTGCTCTCGTCCTAGTATCCTATGTCCTAGATTCTATAGCAGGCACGCAGTAGTATAACAAGGATGTCACACTACTACGACATCGCACAACTCGCGAGGTTCGAGACCTGCATGGGCCACCACTAAAAATGTGTCACGACCCGCACCCGGTTTAGGGGCACGAGTGCGTGGGTACGTCCAGCCTACGCCGCAGTGTCGGCGGTAGAACGCTGTCAAGGTCTTGATACTATCTAGCTAATGTCACGCAAGCATCCAATCTCCATTAGGAGGCACGGATGACACAAATAAGATGAACACATACTCAATCACAAGATTACAGAATGATAAGATTTCGAAACAGAAATTAAAATTAAACACAACACAAGTCCACAAGTAAAATTCTAACTCAACAATATCCAAGAATCATCAAAAATGCCGGAGACAAATCCGGGTACCAATAGCCTACTAAAAGAACTAATCAGAAAACTAGAAGAATTAGTGATTCCGGCTAGACCTCCCAGAATCACAACTACTACCAAGTCTGCAGCTACTCACCATATGGTCCATAAAGTGTCGGACAGCGGTCCTCTAGGGCATAGTCTGGAAAAATATTTCCAGTCAGGAAGGAGCAAAGCACAATCTCAAATAACAGTTCCATTTAATTGATAAGGACTATAATACAATAAACATGTCATGCTAGCTACTGAGAAGACAGTGAAATAAATGCAATGGCAATTAAAGAGAGACAGGCAATGTAAGGAGACAGGCAATAGGCAATATGATACAGTCAGTGCATGTATGAAAATGAAAGAACAAGGAATAGTATCATATACGGGTGATGTAGTATATGATTTAAATAGGGAAACTGTAATCTACTCTAAGTGTTTGAAATAGTAGTTTCGAAATGTGATCGGCTTGGGAACATGTACGATTGCTACAGTCTGGCTAATCATACGTGGGGGTATGATTAACACCAATAATATTTAATTATACCATGGGTATTTGATCACATCTCTCACTAGCAATTTCCCCGCCCCCAACTAGTACTGTGGATCCAATCATGACACGTCATGATACACGAGCAAGTCAAGTCTATCATGTACAATGTCTAATATCAATGTCTAATTATCAATGTCTAATATCAATATCAATGTCAATGTCAATGTCGTGTATAATGTCAATACGATAAGGTAACATCTCATGACTGCAGATCCAAGCTATACTAGTCCGTGTAGCACAGTGTCAAGGATTCAGATGTAACATTTCATGATTGTTGAACTTATAAAAATTATCAAGAATTGGAAATTATCAGAGAATGTACTTGCCTTGGGTCCTTAGCTGGAAATTATGGATGTCCTGTTCCAGAGTATCCCCTGGGTAAACCAACAGTCCTATAACATAACACAATATAACATTTGCATCAGAGGCTACGCTAACACACAGTCTATGAACACTGGCCTCAGGGCCATGCCAGGCAGGGCACTAGTCAACTAGGGTCATCTAGTAGGGATACATATTTAAATAAACATCTTATTAATTAATTACATATAATTTCCATCCATTACAATAATAGATATATGTATAAATATATACTTTAAAAATAAATAATACTTGCATATAAACATAATAAAATAATACTTGTATGTATATATATATAAACATAATTCATGAAATATATCTAAAATATATACCAATATAAATTACTTGTTATAGTTGCACATTTTCCAAAATACGTACATTTATATATTAACATATATCAAATATGTATTTACATATTTATACATTATACCAAAATAATACATATTTAATACACATATTATTAATCATTAATACTTACAATATATATATATTTATACTCATCATATGGAATAATGTACACCTATTAAATATGTACATTATTACCATACCAATCAATACATATACCAATTACGTTTGTATATACATTTTATATCCCAAATATATATATTATGATACTTTTGTTTATGTATACCAAAAATATGTTTATACATGTACTACAAATACATATTTGTATCTATACCATTATATACCTTAACACATATATATTTATATATATACAGATAAATTAATATATATATATACATTTAATATGTATATATAAGATAGAGAAATACGCAAGATGTATATATATATACATATATATATACAATAAAATATGTTAGAGACATACATTAACATATATTTATCTATTTTATACTATATGAAAATAACCAATTTCATGCATATACATATATTAAACATTAAATAAATACTGTACATATATGTATACCTTAAATACTTACATACATTTATATATATATACATACTATTCATTATGCATGTATTAAACATTAAATAAAAATAATACTATACCTACACCCACACATTTATTAACTTTATACAATTACATTCGCATTAAATAAATACCTACAATTTCATATGCATATAGTATATATATACTCATATGTATATGTACGTATACACATATATATATATATATAAAGATATACATATATATATATAAAGATATATATATATATATAAAGAGGGAAGAGGAGGAGAAGGAGGAAACTTACAGGGAAGGGTCGGCTGAACCGGCCGGACTGCGGCAGGGAAGTCCGCCGGAGTGGAGTAGGAGGCCGGAGGGAATGGTGTTGATGGTGGTGGTGGTGAATGGTGTTTGATGGTGGTGGTGGTAGATGGTAGGAGATGGTGGTGGTGATAGAAGGAGGAGCTCGGCCGTAGTTCAGAGGGGCGCCGGAGTTCAGGGGCCGCCGTGAAGTTGATGGTGGTGGCGGTGGTTGAAGGAGCAGAGGCCGAGGGGGTTGCTCGGGTCGGGCTCGGCCGCTCGCCGGGCTGGAGTCGAGGCAGCAGCGGCTGAGCAGCAGGCCGGGGTCGGCCTGGCTGACAGCGCTCGCTGGACCGGAGGGCAGCGCCGGACCGATCAGGAGGAGGAGGATGGGGAGAGCACAGTCGCAGCAAGGCGGAGGGGAGGAGTAGCACCGCCGGAGTCTGAGTACAGGGGCCGGGGAACAGTGGATGATGGGTTGAAGAACAGTGTGTTCCCCCCCTTTGAGATTTGAATTTCAAACTCAAAAACAATAAAAGAAGAAGAAGAAGAAGAAAGGAAGAAGAAGAAGAAGAAGAAAGGAAAGGGAAGAAGAAAAATAAACATACGTATGAGAGAGGGAGGAGGCTTGTGGAGGTGGGGAAAAACCTAGGTTGTCTAGGGATTAGGGTTGATGTAGACATGTCATTATATAGGATGAGGGGATTTTGATGGAGGGTTGTGATTGACCCTCTAAATGAGTGGTCTAGATTGAACATGAGGGAAATAATTCATGGGGGATTTAGGGTGAGGTTTAATTAAAATATTAAGGATTCCCCATTGGTTAAAATAATTGGGTGAGGCCACAAAATGCAAATTTGCAATTTAGCCCCCTTAAATTTGGGAAATTGCACAAACACATGAAATGACAAAAATTTGGCGGGCGATTCGGTGTCCGATGTTTTGTA
The DNA here is from genome assembly GCA_036927795.1 of Iris macrosiphon. Lineage (NCBI taxonomy): Eukaryota > Viridiplantae > Streptophyta > Magnoliopsida > Asparagales > Iridaceae > Iris > Iris macrosiphon. The sequence continues at coordinate 9,336,788 of JAYESA010000016.1, read as the reverse complement.
GGGTCAGGGGGCGCTGTAAGATTTGTGTGGGCTCAAATAACAAGACATTGGATTTAATTTGGAATTTCAGAATTAGATAAAATAGTATCCTCAAATTAATTAGAATTAAATGTAAGTTGTGTTCAACAATTAATTGGGAGTACATGGGGCCAAAATTAGGTCAGGTCATCAATACCAATAATGAAGAAGACTCAAAACAGAATATTACCCTAATTTGGGCCGCACGAAAAATAGGTCAAGATTTTCTCCAATTTTCGATTGGAACGCACAACGATACAAAATAGAAATTTATTAATAACGTTCGCGACGATTTTTGTGCGGCCAGAAATAATGCACAGGGAGCAAAATCATGAGTTGCAAAAATAGCAGAATTGAAGGCGGGCATGTCTAGGGCAAGATGATAAAATTTGTTGGAAGACAAAAGCTAGGGTAGTGCTCCAAATATCGAAGCAAAGGCAATGCGCAAAATATTAAATAAAATACAGTAATTAATTACACCTCCAATAAATAAATTCTAAAATAAAACAATTAACCTCAAAATTCCATAATTCCGACAGGTGCTCATCTACTGGCTTCTAGGTCAAGTCTACCATCACAACACAATGAACACTGTCTATAATATAATATATTAAAGTACATATCACACAGTTATTTAATTTAAATGTATACTATTCATGCAATTAATTAATTATAACTACAATAATATTAAATATTGTAAAAAGTCGAAAATACCCCTGTTTTCGGAATGTGGTAGTGACAACGGATGACACAAATAAAATAAACACATACTCAATCACAGGACTACAGCACGATAAGATATCGAACAAAATTAAATACAACACAAGTCAAAAAGTAATAATCTAACTCAACAAATATCCAAGTCTCATCAAAAATGCCGAAGACAAATCCGGTACCAAATAGTCTGCTAAAAGAACTAACTCGAAGATTAGTTATTCCGGCTAGACCTCCCGGAATCACAACTAAACTACCAAGTCTGCAGCTACTCACCATATGGTCCATAAAGTGTCGGACAGCGGTCCTCTAAGGCATAGTCTGAAAAAATGTTTCCAGTCAGGAAGGAGCAAAGTACAAATCTCAAATAACAGTTCCATTTAATTGATAAGGAATATAAAGCAATAAACAGTTGATGTTAGATACTGAGAAGACAGTGAAATAAATGCAATGGCAATTAAAGAGAGACAGGCAATATAAAGAGATAGGCAATAGGCAATATGATACAGTCAGTGCATGTATGAAAATAAAAAGAACAAGGTACAGTATCATATACGGGTGATGTAGTATATGATTTAAAATAGGAAACTGTAATCTATTCTATGTGTTTGAAATAGTAGTTTCGAAATGTGATCGGCTTGGGAACATGTACGATAGCTATAGGGCCTGGCTAATCATATGTGAAGAGCATGATTAACACTTACATTGTTCTATACTTGTATAAAGGGTATGATCACATTTCTTACTAACTACTTTCCCGCCCCCAACTAGTACTGTGGATCCAACCATGACACGTCACGATACACGAGCAAGTCCAATCTATCATGTACGATGTCTAATATACATGTCGTGTACAATGTCAATACGATAATCAAGGTAACATCTCATGACTGTAGATCCAAGCTATATACTAGTCCATGTAGCACAGTGTCAAAGATTCAGATGTAATATTTCTAGATTATTGAACTTATAGAAATTATCAACAATTAGAAATTATCAGAGAATATACTTGCCTTGGGTCCTTAGCTGGTGAATACCGAGGTCCTGTTCCAGAGTATCTCCTGGGTGAAACAACAGTCCTATAAACACATCACAATATCACTTGTATCAGGTGCTACCCTAACACACAGTCTATAAACACTGAATTCGGGACTACTCTAGGTATGATACTGGTCACCTAGGATCACCTAGTAGATTCACCAATAAAATACGATATTATATACTTGTATACATGTATATTTATATGTCAAGGCATACGTATTAACGTATATTATGTTATATATAAAAATATATGCCAATTAATATATTGAAATATACTAAGTATATATATATATATAATACATGTATATACATACACCAATTATATGTACACTATTCATTATATTGATTTATATACACTATACATTATGTACACCATAAATTAACTACTATACTCTATACATCACGTACAGATATTATACATAAATTAATCACTGTACTCCATACATCACATACATATACCATACATTATATTGTATATTAAAGAGGGAAGAAGGAGAAGACTCACTGCCGGGGAGGGGCTGGCTTGCTGGGCGAAGTACGGCAGGAGGGGGAGCTCGTACGGGAGGAATGGGGGAGGAGCAGTGGACTGAACAGCGGGGAGAGGGAGTTGGGATGCAGCCAGACTGATGGTGGTGGTGATTGGGAGCAGCGGGGGGGAGGAACTCATGAGGGGGGGCGCCGGACTGATGGCCGGGCTGAACACCGAGGTCGAGCTCGGCTCGTGAAGCCGCGGGGAGAAGAGTAGAAGGAGTAGTGGGAAGGCTCGGGGGCTCGCTGACCGGACAGCAGTGAGGTCGGGTCTGGCCGGTTGGTGGCTGGACCGGAGGGGGAAGAGCAGTGGGAGAGGTCAGTCGCCGGAGGGTGGCTGTGAGTAGATGGTGATGGGGGGAGTTGGCCAGCTGGAGGATTTCAGCGGGCGGTCGGAGGGCTGATCAGTGGCCGCCGGAGCACAGAGGAAGTCGGCCGGGGACACAGGGAATGGTCGGAGGGTGAACAGTGTTCCCCCCTTCTTTCTCTTTTGAATTCTAATAAAGAGAAGAAGAAGAAGAAGAAGAAGAAGAAAAGAAGAAAAGAAAGAGAAGAAGAAGGAAGGAGAAATGGAGAAAAATGGGATGAGGGCTACGGTTGGGGTGAGAAAGAATGTGGGGGCTTGTTTGTAGGTGGGAAAACCTAGGTTTTTGGGGATTAGGGTTTGATGTGACATGACATTAAATAAGGAGAGGGTGTGTGTGAAATCAAGGGTTAGGATTGGCCCATTAAATGTGTGGTCCAGATTGGTCATGAAAATTTCATGTGGGAATGAGGGTGAGGTTAGTTAAAATATTATTAGGGATTCCTCATTGGTTTAAACAAATGGGTGTTGACACCAAAAATGCAATTTGCAAATTAGCCCCCTTGAATTTGGGTATTTGCACAGACACATAAAATGACGAAAATTTGGCGGGCGATTCGGTGTCCGGTGTTTTGTAGGGTCAGGGGGCGTTGTATGTTCGGTATGGGCTCAATTAGCAGGGCACTGAAATTAAATTGGGATTTTCAGAATCGGTTAAAATAGTATCCTCAATTTAATTAGAAATAAATGCAAGTTGTGTTCTAAAATTAATTAGGAGTACATGGGACCAAAATCAGGTCAGGTCATCAATACCAATAGTGAAGAAGACTCAGAATAGAATATTACCCTAATTTGGGCCGTACGAAAAATAGGTCAAGATTGCCTCCAATTTTGATTGGAACGCACAACGATACAAAATAGGAATTTATTAAATAAACGTCCGCGACAATTTTTGTGCGGCTAGAAATAATGCACAGAGAGCATAATTGTGAGTTGCAAAAATAGCAGAATGGAAGGCGGGCATGTCTAGGGCAAGATTGTAAAATTTGTTGGAAGACAAAAGCTAGGGTAGCGCTCCAATGTCGAAGCAAAGGCAATGCGCAATAATTAAATAAAATACGGTAATTAATTACAATCTCCAATAAATAAATTCTAGATAAAATAATTAAATACAGAATTCCATAATTCGGACAGGCGTTCATCTACTGGGCTTCTAGGTCAAGTCTGCTAGCTCAAAATAAATAAACACTGTAATAATTATATGTTTAATTACACATCACATAATTATTTAAATTAAATATACTATCATGCAATTACTTAATTGTAACTACAATAATATTAAATATTATTAAAAAGTCAAAAATACCCCTGTTTTCGGAACGTGGTAGTGACAAGTCTACCCTCCTTAAAAGAATTTCGTCCTCAAAATTTAAAATCCTCATAGTAGTGTTTATTCATACACATTATTATTTTTCCTCAAAGTTTAAATTCATCAACCACGAAATCAGGTAATAATCCACAATGTCTTTTCACAATTTTTCAAAATTTCTGAAATTATTGCATTCCTGAAAATCCTCGAAATAAAACAAAGTCCCTTTTTATTAAAATTTTCCTTGAAAGTTTTAGTTAATAATCCAATACTCAGAATTTAATATCCACTCCTCAATTTTGATTTTAATCAATGCACATATATAAAAATGTAATCTCGTCCCAAAAAATTTGAATTCAAACATTAGTCCATCAATAATTTTATTCCTCGATTTCCTCTTTCCTCAAAATACTCAACAATGCGATACTTAAGGATTCTCCAAATGCAACATCCAAATATAATATTTTAAAAATTCATAACTTGCAACCAAATAAATATAATGATAGTCTCCCAAAATTTCCAAATTTTAATAACCAATTTAACCACATCATAATCTTCCTGGAATTAATAAACCACCAATTATGAAATGTTAATTTCTTAACCCTCTATTTAAATCAATGGTTATCCTCGAATTTTAATCGTCTTGTCTCTCTTGTCAAGTCATAACTCCTTCATGAATCTTCGTCATGGTTAAACCCCAATAATCATGGTCTAAGAAAGATCTTCCTACAAACATACAACATGCAACCTAAGGGGATATGTACGGTCATGGTGTCTTTTGTCATGGTATTGCAGTCTCTGTATCAGGGGTACTACTAACTACATTATAACAAGAAATCATGCATACAACTTGTACTAAGGAATCAATCAATCAATCAAGTAGATAGGAACAAAAGGAAGGGAGGAACAGAGCCTGCTAACACATTACCTGCAATATCGGTCTCCTCGACCGACATCGCAAATGCCCCGCCCTGCTGGGGTGGTTCCCTTCGCGGGTGCTGAGCAATATATGGTTCCACAGGTAGCCTAACTGATCTCTATAATCTGAAGCTGCGCGCTGGCCAGGAAGATAAGGGGCTAGAAGACAATCCCTTACTCGATGTCCCGCAGCGCCGCAGTGCAAACAAAGTCCTAGCCTCATTCTACAGCTCTCCAAAAGGTGACCTGGCTTCTTACAGAAATGACAAGTCTGCTGTGTCTCTCTCGGAGACTGTTGCTGATTCTGCTGAACACGGACTGGTGCCTGGTACCGTTGTTGATACTGATACGCCCATGGATGTTGTTGGATAGGAACTGGTGCCAGGTATTGCTGTGGATGCTGAAATGCCCATGGCTGAATATGAACTGGTACTTGGTACTGTTGTTGGTGCTGAATACAGGGATGCTTGGCCGGTCCTGCGCTACCATTCGTTTCTCCAAAAGTATTGTGACTCCTCTTAGGCCTGAGATCCAGATCCTCTTCTGCAATCTGGGCATCCATCAAGATAGACTCAAAAGTAGCGGTACGACGACCAGAAGTACGCGACCTAATCTCTCTCGTCAGCCCCTTTCTAAATTTTCGGGCTCGATCTCCTAGGTCTCGAATCATGGACGATGCAAAATGGCTCAATCTACAGAATTCTGCAGCGTACTCGTCGACCGACATGTTTTCTTGAACCAAGTCATGAAACTGACTTTCCAAGGTTCCCAATGCCACGTCGGTAAAGAACTTCTCCTTGAAGAGCTCCTTAAAGGTCTCCCAAGTAAGTCCTTGTGTAGTAATTCTCGGATCCGTGCGATACCACGTGAGTGCGATATCGAACATCTGACTGCCAGCGGCTTCTATCTGCAAGTTCTCCGAAATCTGGGTCAATCGCAGGCTCCTCTCTATATCCTCTAGCCAGTCGTCAGCGTAGAGTATCCCTTCGGTGCCTTTGAACTCTCGAGGCATCATCCTTTTGAAGTCCACTATAGTGCCTGATCTCTGTTGCTGCTGGCCAGGAAACTGCTGGTACTGTGCTACTTTCTCTAAAGCTTGGAGAGTCACCTGATGAGCATTCTCCATGTTTTCTCTCATCAGCTCGGTTTATGCCTGGTGCGCTTCTGCTTGCACCCTCTGAGCCTCAGCTTGAACTCGTTGAGCGTCTGCCGTCACTCTCTGGGCATCTACCATGCCCTGGATCAAGGTAAACATCTGCGTCCCGTCAATGGGCAAACCTCCGGGAATCGGAGTCGGTGGAGGTGGAAGGTTGTCCGTCACAGCTGCGGCTATCCTCTGAACAGGTGGGGGAGGAGGATCCCCGAAAAGTGCAGACACACCTACGTGCATCGAAGATGTAGGAGGAACTACGGCTGTCTGTCCATCAGGTGGAGAGGTGGCAGACCCCTCTAAAGCTGGTGTTCCCGCTCTCATAGATCGTGTCTGCGACGACATCCTGAAGACAGATTCCAAAGAATCAATTAAGGCAAAATACGATATCATCAAGGAAGGACAGTGCAGTTCTAAAAAGCAACATTCAAGATAAAATATTGGGAATAAATATTCCTAGTTGTGATTTTACAGGTCAATGATGCATCCAAGGTTTGATACCTCTATCCCCTAGGTATCACAGTTCTACTACAAGCACACTCACTGCTAGCTTTCTTACCTACTGCAATCGCTGATACTAGTTATTCTTATCACTCAAGTGCATATCAAATGCAACACACTATACTAAGTACTGCTCTCCCTAATACAACCCTAGATGGACACCCAAGTCAGTTGGCAGTGAGATCTCAATTATGCTCAAACCAACAGATCCTTACACATGCATCTTATCTACTATATACTAATATATCTCTCCCACTATAAAATCTTATCCTCAAATAAAATTCCTCAAAATAACTCCTCGAATAAATTTTAAAGTAAAATGCATATACTTTCCTTAAAGTCAAACATTCAAAAATACTGAACAAAAATTTTATCACTTCCAAAAATCCTTACAGTTTTGTCTATGTTCATTGAATCGAATCTGAATTCCTCAAAATAAATTTTTAATAACATAATATCTCAACTTCTCAAAATTTAAAAATGCAATTCATTTTCAATCTTCAAATTATAATTTAAATCCATATCTAGTAGTCCAATAGCTCTAATGTAGATCTTTCTCACTGTCCTCATCAACATGTGTCATCAAATAATACCATAAATTAGTCTGTAAATTCATCTTGATATGAAATCAAACCCTACAATGAAACCAAAATCCTAATTTAATATCTGATCAACAATCAACAAGTGAGAATGGACGGAACAAGGGAATGATTTTAAATTAAAAGTTTAAACAAGATTCTCAGGGGTCATCCCAGGAATCTCTCAAGGAATTGTGATTGAGTATTTGCTCTCGTCCTAGTATCCTATGTCCTAGATCCTATCGCAGGCACGCAGTAGTGTAACAAGGATGCCACACTACTACGACATCGCACAACTCGCGAAGTCTGACCTACATGGGCCACCAATAAAAACGTGTCACGACCCTCACCCGGAATTGGGGCACGAGTACGCGGGTACGTCCAGCCTATGCCGCAGCATCGGCGGTAGAACGCTGTTAAGGTCTTGATACTATCTAGCCAATCTCACACAAGCATCCAATCTCCATAAGGAGGCACGGATGACACAAATAAATGAACACATACTCAATCACAGGACTACAGCACGATAAGATATCGAACAAAATTAAATACAACACAAGTCAAAAAGTAATAATCTAACTCAACAAATATCCAAGTCTCATCAAAAATGCCGGAGACAAATCCGGTACCAAATAGTCTGCTAAAAGAACTAACTCGAAGATTAGTTATTCCGGCTAGACCTCCCGGAATCACAACTAAACTACCAAGTCTGCAGCTACTCACCATATGGTCCATAAAGTATCGGACAGCAGTCCTCTAAGGCATAGTCTGGAAAAATATTTCCAGTCAGGAAGGAGCAAAGTACAAATCTCAAATAACAGTTCCATTTAATTGATAAGGACTATAAAGCAATAAACAGTTGATGTTAGATACTGAGAAGACAGTAAAATAAATGCAATGGCAATTAAAGAGAGACAGGCAATATAAAGAGACAGGCAATAGGCAATATGATACAGTCAGTGCATGTATAAAAATAAAAAGAATAAGGTACAGTATCATATACGGGTGATGTAGTATATGATTTAAAATAGGAAACTGTAATCTATTCTATGTGTTTGAAATAGTAGTTTCGAAATATGATCGGCTTGGGAACATGTACGATAGCTATAGGGCCTGGCTAATCATATGTGAAGAGCATGATTAACACTTACATTGTTCTATACTTGTATAAAGGGTATGATCACAATTCTTACTAACTACTTCCCCGCCCCCAACTAGTACTGTGGATCCAACCATGACACGTCACGATACACGAGCAAGTCCAATCTATCATGTACGATATCTAATATACATGTCGTGTACAATGTCAATACGATAATCAAGGTAACATCTCATGACTATAGATCCAAGCTATATACTAGTCCATGTAGCACAGTGTCAAAGATTCAGATGTAACATTTCTAGATTATTGAACTTATAGAAATTATCAATAATTGGAAATTATCAGAGAATGTACTTGCCTTGGGTCCTTAGCTGGTGAATACCGAGGTCCTGTTCCAGAGTATCTCCTGGGTGAAACAACAGTCCTATAAACACATCATAATATCACTTGTATCAGGTGCTACCCTAACACACAGTCTATAAATACTGAATTCGGGACTACTCTAGGTATGATACTGGTCACCTAGGATCACCTAGTAGATTCACCAATAAAATACGATATTATATACTTGTATACATGTATATTTATATGTCAAGGCATACGTATTAACGTATATTATGTTATATATAAAAATATATGCCAATTAATATATTAAAATATACTAAGTATATATATATATAATACATGTATATACATACACCAATTATATGTACACTATTCATTATATTGATTTATATACACTATACATTATGTACACCATAAATTAACTACTATACTCTATACATCACATACAGATATTATACATAAATTAATCACTGTACTCCATACATCACATATATATACCATATATTATATTATATATTAAAGAGGGAAGAAGGAGAAGACTCACTGCCGGGGAGGGGCTGGCTTGCTGGCCGGAGTACGGCAGGAGGGGGAGCTCGTACGGGAGGAATGGGGGAGGAGCAGTGGACTGAACAGCGGGGAGAGGGAGTTGGGATGCAGCCGGACTGATGGTGGTGGTGATTGGGAGCAGCGGGGGGAGGAACTCGTGAGGGGGGTCACCGGACTGATGGCCGGGCTAAACGTCGGGGTCAAGCTCGGCTCGTGAAGCCGCGGGGAGAAGAGTAGAGGGAGTAGTGGGAGGGCTCGGGGGCTCGCTGACCGGACAGCAGTGAGGTCGGGTCTGGCCGGTTGGTGGCTGGACCGGAGGGGGAAGAGCAGTGGGAGAGGTCAGTCGCCGAAGGGTGGCTGTGAGTAAATGGTGATGGGGGGAGTTGGCCAGCGGGAGGAGTTCAGCGGGCGGTCGGAGGGCTGATCAGTGGCCGCCGGAGCACAGAGGAAGTCGGCCGGGGACACAGGGAATGGTCGGAGGGTGAACAGTGTTCCCCTCCTTCTTTCTCTTTTGAATTCTAATAAAGAGAAGAAGAAGAAGAAAAAAAGAAGAAAAGAAAGAGAAGAAGAAGGAAGAAGAAATGGAGAAAAATGGGATGAGGGCTACGGTTGGGGTGAGGGAGAATGTGGGGGCTTGTTTGTAGGTGGGAAAACCTAGGTTTTTGGGGATTAGGGTTTGATGTGACATGATATTAAATAAGGAGAGGGTGTGTGTGAAATCAAGGGTTAGGATTGGCCCATTAAATATGTGGTCCAGATTGGTCATGGAGAATTTTATGTGGGAATGAGGGTGAGGTTAGTTAAAATATTATTAGGGATTCCTCATTGGTTTAAACAAATGGGTGTTGACACCAAAAATACAATTTGCAAATTAGCCCCCTTGAATTTGGGTATTTGCACAGACACATAAAATAACAAAAATTTGGCGGGCGATTCGGTGTCCGTTGTTTTGTAGGGTCAGGGGGCGTTGTATGTTCGGTATGGGCTCAATTAGCAGGGCACTGAAATTAAATTGGGATTTTCAGAATCGGTTAAAATAGTATCCTCAATTTAATTAGAAATAAATACAAGTTGTGTTCTAAAATTAATTAGGAGTACATGGGACCAAAATCAGGTCAGGTCATCAATACCAATAGTGAAGAAGACTCAGAACAGAATATTACCCTAATTTGGGCCGCACGAAAAATAGGTCAAGATTGCCTCCAATTTCGATTGGAACGCACAATGATACAAAATAGGAATTTATTAAATAAACGTCCGCGACAATTTTTGTGCGGCTAGAAATAATGCACAGAGAGCATAATTGTGAGTTGTAAAAATAGCAGAATGGAAGGCGGGCATGTCTAGGGCAAGATTGTGAAATTTGTTGGAAAACAAAAGCTAGGGTAGCGCTCCAATGTCGAAGCAAAGGCAATGCGCAATAATTAAATAAAATACGGTAATTAATTACAATCTCCAATAAATAAATTCTAGATAAAACAATTAAATACAGAATTTCATAATTCGGACAGGCGTTCATCTACTGGGCTTCTAGGTCAAGTCTGCTAGCTCAAAACAAATGAACACTGTAATAATTATATGTTTAATTACACATCACATAATTATTTAAATTAAATATACTATCATGCAATTACTTAATTGTAACTACAATAATATTAAATATTATTAAAAAGTCAAAAATATCCCTATTTTCGGAACGTGGTAGTGACACTCGGGGTGTTCATCGATGGGATCCGGCGGGTCGAGATGGCCGGAGGGACAGGTGGATGGCAATGGCAGGGACCGGGGAGGAGGTAGGCGGAGAGGGGCTGGTCTCGGGAGGAGGAAGGTAGTGGAGATGTCGGAGGAGGAGACGACGGGGATTAGGGGTCAGCTAGGGTTCAGACGACCGGGCTGGCTGCGGGCGGCGGTGAGAGGAGAGAGAGGGTTTCGGCGACGGCAGCGGGCGCTGACCTCGAGGCTATTAAATAGCCTGAACAGTAACTCCGGTAGGGATTGGGATTAGGGTTCGGTTAGGGTTTCGGGTTTGGGTCGGGTTTGATTCGGATCCGACCCGACCCGTTAAGGCTGGGTTTGGTTCAGTTGAACCGGGTCTGGGTTGGTTTGGTTTATTTTGTAAATAAACCCGGTTTATTTTAGGGATTTAATTTGGTTTAATTATAACTTGGTTTTTAGGGCTTTAAAAATGCTTCCGGAGTCCAATAAATTCACAAAAAATTACCCTATGTCAAGTTTTTCATTTAACACCATAAAATATTATTTTCATAATATTTTACTATTAATTAACAGCAATTAAAAATTATTTAATTATCAAATACCTAGATTTTAATTACAGAAAATCCCAGAAAATTACAGAAAATTATGAAAAACCCAAATTAAAAATTCTTGAAAAATTAGGGGGTTTGCAAAAACAATAGGGAATGATCCACAAGGCATTCCATCGAAAACTTGGTGTGCCACCTCAGAGTTTTCTCCAAATGTACGCAAAACTCATTGTAACTTCCACTAATGGCCTCCTATGAACCTAGTTCTTCTTCCTATGGGTAGCCTTAAGCCAAAAAAGGATTCCTATGGGTTTATTACACCATCCTTGAAAGGAAATGACAAGGAGAATGAGGTTTTATGTATTGGGAGATGGATTCCTAATGTGGTTTCTTTTAATAAGCACAATGATGACAAATGGACTCCAACTCCTAGCAATGCTCCTCTTTTTCTAGCCTCTTGTAATCCTCAAGCTTCTAGCTCTCCATGGGGATAAAAATAAGAGGGATGGAACTTGGTTTTGAAGGAATTTGGTGGAGGGAATGGAGGAAATTGTGGATGAACTAATAAGGAGAAAATAAATGAAGTGGTGAGCATTCATGAGGCTCCCCTTCCTCTAAATAGGGTCGACCACCTTAGGGTTAGGGTTGGTTTGGTTTGGTTTAAAATATCTAGAATGCCCTTCCAACTTGTCATAAAGGGTTTAACTAAACAAGGGTTTAATTAAGAAGGTTCTAATTTTTAAATAAATGAGGATTCTATTCATTCCTCTATTTTATCTAATCAACTAAGACTAATTAAATGGGTCTCACAATTGGTCATAACAAGTCTAGTCGGGTTCAAGTCTAGTTGGATTCATTATCAACTAGCCTAACTAAGGGTTGACACACAATCATCTATATTAAATATTTATATATATACAATCACACCAAATTATTATAAAATAAAATATATCAATAATAAATAATACAAAATGACTAAAATATCCTTATCTTATAAAGTGATGGTTACAATACTACTCTCCTTAGAAAAAAATTCCCTCAAAATTTAAGAAAGAACTAGCACTATACAGGCAATCCTAGTAAGAATAGAAAATACCTCACGACTCGAAAAGATATGGGTACCGCTCGCGCATCTCGGCTTCCCTCTCCCAGGTACTCTCCCGGAGAGTGATGCCTCCATGCGACGCGTACCAAAGGAATCGTCTGGTTCCGCAATACCTTCTTCCTACGATCTAGAATCTCTACTGGCTGCTCTAGTTAACTGAAAGTCGGACCCACCTTGATCTTTGAGTGATCCAATATATGACTAGGATCTGCCATATATTATCTTAGCTATGACAAATGGAACACATCATGTACTCCCTATAGTACAAGCGACAAGTCCAGTTTGTAAGCCACTGCACTAACCTTCGCAAGAACACCGAATGGTCCGATATACCATGGACTAAGCTTCTCGCCTCCACCAAAGCGAATCATGTCCCGTATTAGAGAAATTCGCAAGAACACCAGATCGCCAACCTAGAATAAAATACCGTCTTAACACTCGACTATAATCAAAAGAATCACAATCAAAACAAAACAAAACAAAATAAAACCTACCTCAAACTCTAAAGGTCTTTGATGACTGTCGGCCCAATGCCATTGTTTGTCCTGCGCCACCCAGAGTCTGTCTCTGATAAGCTTCACCATCTCGGCTGCATCCACAACCATCTCCGGTCCCAACAAGGCTCTCTCACCAACATCATCCCAAGATAAATGAGTGTGATATCTCCTTCGATACAACGCCTCGAATGGTGACATCTCAATACTGGTCTGATAACTGTTGTTGTAAGAAAATTCTACCAGGTGAAGATGATCCTCCCAAGAACCTCCAAAGTCTAGAACACATGTGCGTAGCATATCCTCAAGAGTCTGAATTGTCCTCTCCGACTGCCCGTTCGTCTAGGAGTGATATGCGGTACTAAAGTTGAGCTGGGTGCCCAAGCTAGCTTGCAAACTTCTCCAAAAATGGGACGTGAAGCAACTATTCTGATCCGAGACTATGCTCACAGGGACCCATGTAATCTGATAATCTGCCGCACATACATTTCTGCTATCTTCTCCGTAGACGTACCCACTTTAAATAGCAAGAAGTAGGCCGATTTGGTCAACCTGTCTACGATGACCTAAATCATGTCTTTCCCTCCTGGAGATCGGGGAATCCTCGAAACAAAATCCATGGTAACATACTCCCAATTCCACTAAGGAATGGGTAAGGGCTGAAATAACCCACCTGGTCTCTCTCTCTCTGCTTTTACCTGCTGGCACACTAAGCATCTGGATACGAAGCGCGCTACCTCCTGTTTTATGCCACACATGTTCCCTCATATCCCTATACATCTTGTTGGCACCAGGATGCATAGAGTATTGAGAGCGATGTGCCTCCTGCATAACCTTCTCGCACAGCTCTCCATTCGGTACACACAACCTCACATCGTGCCGCAAGGAACATTCCTCAGCAATGGTGAAGTCACCTAATAACCCGGCCTGAACCTATGCTCTAATGCTCCTCAAAGTCACGTCATCATACTGTGTGGTCCTGATCCTATCAATTATCTCTGACTATTTCTATAATCCCCGTATCTGTATCTCGTTACTAGAAACTACTACCTCAATACCCATGCTCTCCAAATCGGCCAATAAGTGCCTATCTGACGTCAAGTACATAGCCGACGGATACCTGCTCAAAGCATCGACGACCACATTGGCCTTCCCTGGGTGATACTGTAACGATATATCGAAGTCCTTCATCAGCTCCAACCACCGCTGCTGTCTCATGTTCAGCTCTTTCGGTGTGAACACGTACTTCAAGCTTTTGTGGTCTATGAAGATCTTCATATGCTCTCCGTACAGATAGTATTTCCATAGCTTTAGAGTAAAAATGATCGCTGCCAACTCCAAATCGTGGGTCGGGTAGTTTTTCTTATAAGGACGTAACTAATTGGATGCATAGGCAACTACCTTCCCATTTTGCTGTAGAATGCAATCCAAACCCTTTTCCGAAGCATCATTATAAATAGTGAATCCACCTGTCCCCGATGGCAACGTCAATACTGGAGTTGTCGTCAATCTTTTCTTCAGCTTATTAAAAGCGGTCTGACACTCCTCTGACCATACAAATTCTACGTCCTTCTTGGTCTGCCTAGTCATTAGCTTTACAATTCTAGAGAAGTCCTGTACAAACCTCTTGTAGTACCCTGCCAATCCCAGGAAACTTCTAATCTCTACCACCAAACTTAGAGTTGCCCATTGCTCTACTGTCGCGATCTTCCTAAGGTCAACTGAGATCCTATCTTCTATCACCACATGACCAAGGAATTCGACCTTGTCAAGGAAGAACTTGCACTTTGAAAGCTTCCCATAAAGCTTCTCCTTCCTGAGAGTCTCCAAAACTATCCTCAGGTGCTCCTTGTGCTTCTCTGGTGTCTTAGAATACACAAGGATATTATCGATGAACACCACCACAAACTTATCAAGGTACTGATGGAACACCTTGTTCATCAGGTTCATGAATACCGCTGGACCATTGGTCAACTCAAACGGCATCACCATAAACTCGAACTGACCATACCGAGTCCGAAAAGCTGTCTTCAGAATATCCACTCTCTTCACCTTCACCTGGTAGTAGCCTGACCTCAAGTCTATCCTCAAAAATACCTTTGCTCTGCTCAACTAATCGAAGAGATTATTTATCCTCGGCAGCGGGTATCTATTCTTGATAGTGAGGTTGTTCAGAGTCCTATAGTCGATACACATGCATACCAACCCATCCTTCTTCGGTATAAACAATACCGGAGCACCCCATGGTGAAGAACTGGATTTGATAAAGCCCTTGTCCTGCAACTCGTCCACCTGCTTCTTCAACTCTGCCAGCTCACTGTTGTTAACTCTATAGACATTTTGTGATATCCGCTCTGCGCCTGGTACCAAGTCTATAGAGAACTCAAAATCTCTGTCTGGCAATAAGCCCAACAACTCCTCTGGAAAGACATCCAGGAACTAAGTAATCAAGGGATGTGTCAACTCTTCCTCTTCCACCAGGGCTCTACAGATAACTCCCTCGCTCTCCTCCACTGCTCCTCTGGCAATCTCGAACTCTGGCTCACCCGACGACCAAAATAAAACTCTGCCTCTACGATAATCTATACTATCATGGTGCCTACTAAACCAATCCACCCCGAGTATAATGTCATAACTCGAAAGCGGCATTATGAGTAAGCACGCACTCTATTCTTGGCCTCCTAAAGTAACTCTTCGATCCTTGCAAACATCACTGACTAGGATGATGACACCCCCAGTCGTGATCTTGTAAGTCCTAGCCAAAGGTTCAGCCTCTAAATGATGCTTAAGGACAAAAGACACAGATACAAAGCTATGGGAAGAACCTGAATCAAATAAAGCTAATGCTGGAATGGAATCTAAAAGAAATAAACCTACGATAATGTCTCCAACTGGCTCCGTCTCCTCAATCGTCATGGCGAAAGCTCACCCCTGCGGTGGTCCCTTCTGTTGTTGATGCTGCACGAAATGTTGCTTCTAGGGCGGGAGTGGAGGTCCCCGTTGCTATGCTGCAGGTGTTGCTGGTGCTCTAACTGGTGCTCTCTGAGCAGGAGCTCCACCTTGATCTTAACGAGCTGGTGCCAAATAACAGTCTCTCAGCTGGTGCCCTGTTGCTCCACAGAACAAACACACTCCCAATCTCTTCCTGCAAATGTCACATCCGTGTCCTGGCTTCTTGTAGAAAGGACAGATAAGAGTCTATTGTTGATGCCTCTGCGGCTGTTGATGCGCCTGCTGGAACTGCTGACGCTGAGGCTAAAAAGTCTGCTGCTGCTAGAACTGGGGCCGCTTGGCTGGACCCGCACTGCTACTGCCATTGAACATCTCTCGGTCCCTCTTGGGCCTCAAACTCAAGTCCCTCTCGACCTTGTAGGCATCCTTAAGTATCACCTCATAGGTCTCATGACTCAAAGAAATAAGGGCCTTTATGTCCCAGTTCAGGCCCTCCCTAAACCGGCTCGCCCTATCCTCCGGATCTTGTACCATGTTTGCTGCATACCAACTCAACCGGCAGAACTTCGCGACGTACTCCTCAACAAATAGGTTCCCCTACTGAAGGTTCTCAAATTATCACCCCAGATCAAGTCTCTCGGTAGGCAGGAAGAACTTCTCCTTGAACAAGTCTTTGAAGCCGTCCCACGTCAATCCTGGGATAGCGATCTGTGGCTTATTCCGGAACCAAGTATTGACAATGTCTAACATCTGCAACCCGGCCGCCTCTACCTTCAGATCCTCTGCTAGGCGAGATAAACGTATGATGTGCTCCATGTTCTCCAACCAGTTATCAGCATATATAATGCCCT
The DNA here is from genome assembly GCA_036927795.1 of Iris macrosiphon. Lineage (NCBI taxonomy): Eukaryota > Viridiplantae > Streptophyta > Magnoliopsida > Asparagales > Iridaceae > Iris > Iris macrosiphon. Next base: position 9,320,008 of record JAYESA010000016.1, on the reverse strand, counting down.
TTGTCCCCTTAAAAATACGAGGATCCAACTTCTTGAAGTCTTGTATGTTGTCCGGCTTAGGCTGGCCTCATGTGGCTATGGTGGTGTAGTCCTCTCTACTGTTGTGATAGTCACCTGGTGGGCATTCTCAATACCCTGGCATAGTACATCCGCATGCCTCTGCTGCGTCTCCATTATCTCCCAAAATATGGCGAACATCTGTGTTGCATCCGCTGGCATAGGTGGTGGTGGTGGTGGAAGTCCCTCAGAAGAAGCCGGAATCAGTTCCACTCTATGGACAGGGGAGGGAGAAGGGCCCCCAAAAGTAGCGAAAGCTTCCACCTAAATCGGGGAGGAAGCCCTCTGAACCGAAGGAGGTAGAATGGTATCATCTGTTGCAGCTACTCGAACAGGGGGTGGAGAAGTCGCTGACCTCTCAAAAACTGCTCCAGCATGCTGTGAACGGGTCTTCGGCGGCATCCTGAAGACAGTTCGAAACAAAGATATTAATAAGTCACAAGATACAATATCATCAAGGAAGGACAATAATATTTTAAAAGAAGCAATATTCGGAATGATAAAGATGGAAAGAATCAATAGGTAAAATTGTTTCTTAGTTGTGATTGAGTATTCTATCTCATCCTAGTATCTTATATCCTATATTCTATTACAGGCTCGCAATAGTACTCTAAGTCCGAGTACCACTACGATATTGCACTAGTTGCGACTCGACCTACATGAGACACTACTAAAAATGTGTCACGATCCGTACCCGAAAATTGGGTACGAGTCGTGGGTACGTCCAGCCTACGCCGCAGTATCGGCGGTAGAATATTGTAAAGGTCCATAATACCATCTAACAAACTCACGCAATGATATATGTATATCCTGTCAATGGTAACTCACTCCAAAAGGAGGACAAGATGGATATATATAACATCAATACTCAATCAAACAAACTAGAGATAGATAATGGCACGATGTCATAAAAGAAGGGAAATAACAAGTTATTACAATATCCAAGTCTAGAGTTTAGCAATTAACATAAAGGGTCTCAATATAAATAACATGTCAAGGTCTAAGCTGAAAACATATCCAGTACAAATAAAAGATACTAGCTACTGGTCTGCTATAGCTAGGTGTGTCTCCTCGACAGCTGGAATCAGATCATCCTGGACTAAGGGATCTACCTCAGCTGGATCTCCGTCATGTGGGCCATAGTAGGTAGGACACTAGTCCTCTAAATAGTCGTCTAGAAAAATATATCCAATCAGGAAAGGAGCGAAGTACAAAACTCCGAAAGCAGTTTCATATAGAAGGTAGAGAATATATAACAGCAATAGAAATGAATACAAGATGCACAGGTAACTAGGAAGTAAAAATATAACTAGAAGAGTAAATACAAGCAACATATTGTGAACTTGTAATAAGAAAACTGTAAATAAAAGAACTGATGATACTAACTAGTGCCTTAGAGTACAAGTTCATTACGTGATCGATTTAGGTTGCACACAAATATTCTACGGTAACTGAATTACACGTGTATGGTGTAATTGACATGCACACAAATACACTAAGGGTTTGATCACATAATCAACTCCTACTCCCCCGTCCCGACTAATATTCATGGATCAATTAATGACACGTTACGCACACGAATATAAAATAAGCATACGGAGCACACGAATAGGTCATAAGCATACAAAATACCCGATGTACACGATAAAGTACATGTGTAAGGAGTAACCGATGCACACGTCTAATAAATAATATCTCCTAACTCGATCCATATAATATCAGCCCATGTAACATGGTGTCAGAATCAAGTAAACAGATCTAAAACATACGATATATACACTATCAAGTACTGAAAACTAACAGAGAATGTACTCGCCTAAGGTCCTGAGCAAATATGGTGGAACGGTGTCCGAACTGGTGTCACAAAAACCTATATATGAATTTACAGGTTACTTGGTGTAATGAGAGATAAATGAGTTTAAATAAATAAAATTGGTATTTTCTAGGTCAAATTAGGTCACTCTGGTCAAATTGGGTCAAACTTGGTCAAGGTTGACTTTTGGAGTCAAATTAGCTTCTAGGGATACCAAGTATCGTATATATACTACATAGAGTTATATACATAAATACGTTAGCTATTAGCTCAAGAATATATACTACATAGAGTTATATACATAAATACCTTAGCTATTAGCTCTTACCTTGACATTACCTTACCTTACTCAATAACTTACACCTAGAATTTACCTTAATACTAATGCCTCAACTCAGCACCTTAACATTCGAGTACTCTACTTGATACATATACCTTGGTAACAACCCACACTCTAGAACAATAGGCATATACATTATACACATACTTTAGACACTATTACAAGTATCTTGATATCTAAAGTTGACATTCCACACCAACACCCTTCATAAACCTAACATCAGTTGATACTTAACTAATGTATCATCCTCCTGGATACATCCTGTAACATCCACCACCAATACTCCCTCACTGACACCCCCGGTCATAACCCTCATAACCACAATACCAATACTTCCCTAGCTACTTGCTGTCAACCCTCAACACTCTCATAATATCTCTGCACCAAGCTCCAAATCTCTGAACACAAGGCTCAATCCTGAGCACAGAGCTCCAACTCCCTACCTGAACTCATAGCACACACACATTGCAATTACCTATACTGCCTCACATCTACCAAGTAATACCTGACACACACCCTAAACCTATACTTATGTACAGTCCTACTTATATATATATACTCGCACACACTAAGACTTCAATACCTGAGTACACACAGGTCTGTCCTGCATACTTGAGACACTCCACACTCACTCATCCATGGTACACTTGAACTCTAAACTCACAACCACTCTCATATGATATTTGATTATTACCCATATATATCCATACATATACAGTTAAGGTACCAAGGTTTCCTGACCCTTACACGCTTGTACTGCACAATACTGGCCACACTCAAGTATTAGAACAAACACTATCACCACACTAACTCCCTATGTGCATTATTGATCCAAGTAGGGAACAAGACTCCCCTGTCCACTGTAGTCATCTACATGAGTCCCAGAACTAAACTCAACCCAGTTCCCCCTAGTATCAGACCTCCTTCATATTTGCACTGTCAGTGCAAGCCATAACTGCAGACCCATACTCCAGTACACTAGTATGCATTGCCTGCACAAGGATCTAACTTCACACACTACACATTGGTCATAACCCGAGCCTTTTCACTGTAACAGTGCAGTGACTTATACTGCCTTACCTTCTCACTGGACTGAAACTCACCAACATACACTCATCCCATATTAATAATCCAATAGCACACTCAACACTAACACTCTCAAGACTGGCACTTCACTTGACAAAAATCTGTGCATTGCCACAGTGCAGTGCCCTACCATAGACACTCCACACACATATGTGCAATACAGTACAATACACTATCACAGACACCTCAATGCTATTCTCAGATTTCCCCTCACTCTCGAGTACACAAGCACCCCAACACTTAGTGCGCGCGCGCACACACACACACACACACACACACACACATACATATATATATATATATATATATATATATATATATATATATATATACACACACACACACACTAACACTCTATGTATATAATAAACACACACAACAATAGTCCTTTCCACATACACTTGTGATACTCCTCTCAAGCCATCCATTCCATGTGATACCACTACTCAAAATACATCAACCACATCCTAATATACCAATTATAATACAAAATAATAGGAAATGACCCACTAGGCATTCCATCGAACACTTGGTGTTCCACCTCAGAGTTTTCTCCAAATGGACACAAAACTCATTGTAACTTCCACCAATGGACTTCTATGGACCTAGTTCTTCTTCCTATGGGTAGCCCTAAGCCAAGGAAGGATTCCTATGAATTTATTACACCATCCTAGAAAGGAAATGACAAGGGGAATGAGGTTTTATCTATTGGAAGATGGATTCCCAATGTGGTTCCTTCCAATGAGCACAAGGATGAGAAATGGACTCCAACTTCTAGCAATGATCCTCTTCTTCTAGTCTCTTATAATCCTCAAGCTTCTAGCTCTCCATGGGGATAAAAATGAGAGGGATGGGGCTTGGTTTTGAAGGAATTTGGTGGAGGGAATGGAGGAACTTGTGGATGAACTAATGAGGAGAAAATAAATAAAGTGATGAGCATTCATTAGGCTCCCCTCCATCTAAATAGGGCCGACCACCTTAGGGTTAGGGTCAGGGTTAGTTTGGTTAAAATGTTTAGAATGCCCTTACAACTTGTCATGAAAGGTTTAGCTAAACGAGGGTTTAATTAAGAAGGTTCTAATTTAAAATTAATGATGATTCTATTCATTCCTCTATTTTAACTAATCAACTAAGACTAATTAAATGGGTCTCACAGTTGGTCATGACAAGTCTAGTCGGATTCAAGTCTAGTTGGATTCATTATCAACTAGTCTAACTAAGGGCTAACACATAATCATCTATATTAAATATTTATATATACAACCACACCAAATTATTATGAAATAAAATATATCATTAATAAATAATACAAAATGACTAAAATACCCTTATCTTGAAAAGTGATGGTAACACTGTGCATATCCCGTTTGAGAAAACCAAACCCTGCTCGCACAGGTTGTTTGTGACCATTCAATGCTCCGATAATGTACGTACGACGAGGAATCGTGCATTCTTGCCCCACCAAACTATACTTGCCTCGATCCATCTGATTCTCCATATCCGTTCTCAATTCATAGCCCAAGACACTATTCCACTATTTATCTTGTACTAGGCACCATGCCACTTCTCGACACAATGCTCTGATTGGTGCAACACCTGGCTCTGAATGCTCCGTGTCATAATGCCCCAACAGTTGCACAATGCCCTCTCCGATGCAATTTCCCGATTTCCAACCATAACTGTACACTTTGCTTGACAAAGCGTTCCAACTTGATACTCGTGTGCAATGCACGCTCGCTCGATGAAGTATTCTCACTGGTTCAATAGTAAAGCTCAACTCAACGCCACAAATTATATTCATCCAAACGGCGCACACTCTATGCACGCCACAGTGCGTTGATTCCAATATTCCAATCCAAGTGTCCAAGACAGTATGTATTTTCCAATTGTTACGTCGAAGAAGTAGAGGAGAAGGGACAAAGCCCACTCACCAAGTCTTAATTCACTCGAAGCCCTGCCTAGCACTCTGTCTTGCTGAAACGGCCGATTCCTTTAATCCGTGGTCCGATGCGAAGCACGATCTACTCAATTGGTATGATCGTGCGAGCAGGCCATGCTCTCCAAATCATCCGACCAGATCAGACTAAGGAAGACGACATTATCGCTCCAATCCACTATCTCTGCACTTGCTCCGAATGAACACTCTGATCCTACTGAACTTTGCACGTGATCTACACATGAAAACTAACTCGAATCAATACTTGTTCCCAAATCCAACTCACTGAAACATAACCAAACATTTATCTTATTTCAATCCGACTCGGCGTAATGCACCGTACGGGTGCGGGGCATTATACAAAACCCCCCAAATAACCACTCCTACTGATACGTATCATGTCGTATCATGATACGGGATCTACGTATCCCTTTGTGGACACAAGAGCACAAACACACAAACACACAACCAAATAGACATTAATAACACACTAGGACACATGACAAATACTTGGTGTCACCTATTCGTAATTTCACTAAAATTGACACAAAAAACACATAGATCTCCTAGATTTTGGGGGCAATACCACATAGTTCTTTGCCTAATGGGCTGGTCATAGCCATGAGTGGCTTCCTAGATTCTCAAATGATTATTCTAACATAAAAATTGATAGAAAATGTAAGATTATACCTATTGGAAGTTGGATCCCAATAAAACTCCTCCAAGTAGATACAATGGGTGAAATAGACACGATCTTCTAGCAAACTCCTCTCCAATGGATCTTCTTGTGCTCTCCAATACTCTAGGCCTCCATGGTGAAGAGAATGAGTAAAATTGGAAGTTGTTTGAGTGTAATTTGGTAAAAAATTAAGTTGGATTTGGGAAGAAGTAAATTTGGGGATGAACAAATGATGTAATATATTAATTAGTGGGTGCTAATGCCTAGATATTAAGACCGGCCACCTCCTTAAAGTTGTGTGCAATCCACAATGTCCAAAATTTCCTCCACACTCTTCAAATCAAGTTCTAGAGTTGTCATGAATATAATCTTTTAATAATGGAAGTGTATCTAATCTAAATAGAGAAAATATTTTATCCACACAGGCTAACTTAATTAATTCTAATAACTATGTCATGAGCTAACATAAGTGACACTAACTAGTTCAACTAACACTTGGTCAATTCTAGCTAACTAGCATACTAACCAATACCGATATTATTATAACTAACACAAATTAAATATAGCTATATAATTACAACCAATTATGAAATGACAAAAATATATTCCTACAAGTGAAAGTGGTGGTTACAACAATTCACCTGAACATGTATGGAATATCGAGGTCTCTTCATTTTCAAGTACTTGTGTCACTCTAGAGGCATCAATGGGCATTTTAGTGATTTTGAAAATGTGCACATCTTCATTATTTGTTTCTGGAGCTCCAGCCACTACCAGACTTTTATTAGGACAAGATGTCTTATTAACTCTCCTCTTTCTAGGAGGACTATCCTTGGAACATATAGACCTACGACGCTTTTGACGTGTAGTAGTAGATTAATTCGTCGCCTTTTTTGGATTTTTTCCAACTGGAACAGCGATTCTAGCTGGCACATTCATAGCTGTCACATGTGATCTAGTTACCTTTGTGGCATCATTAAATGCATCAAGTAATTGATTTATATTTTTTTTACAAATGTATTATTCTCCTTGTCTTATAATCACATTGTGGAGTTCTTGGATCTTGATGAGATAGAGTAAGCGTATTTCATGTCAATTCACGCCGTTCATTAGCAATGGGTTGTTCTATATGAACAATTTGTTGCTTTTCTCTCCCTAACGGCGGGAAGACTCTCTCATCAAATTGACAATCATCAAATTTTGCAGTAAAGACATCACTAGTCATTGGTTCTAAATACCTTACTATGGAAGAAGACACAAAACCAATGTATATTCCCAAATGTCGTTGTGGACTGGACCCATCTTAGTTCTTTTGGGAGGTAGAATTAGGACATATACTGCACAACCAAACTTTCTCAAATGTGAAATGTTGGGTTGTTTACCACTAACAAGTTGTATAGGTAAAAAAATATGGTTGGCAGTGGGTCTAAATTTAACTATAGATGCAGTATGTAAAATAGCATGTCCCCAAGCCTCAATTGGCAAACTAGATTATATTAGTAGAGGTCTAACTATAAGTTAAAGATGTTTAATAAATGACTCAGCTAACCCATTTTGTGTGTGCATATGAGGAACATGATGCTTTACCTCAATTCCTAATGATTTATAATATTCATCAAAAACTTGTAAGGTGAATTCTACGACATTATCAAGTATAATTTATAAATCATGTTATCAGGAAACTGAGATATGTTTAATAATTTGGGCCAAAAGACGAGAAAATACAAGATTTCCAATAGACAATAGACAAACATGTGACCACCTAGTAGATGCATCTATGAGTACCATAAAATACCTAGAGGGACCACTAGCAGAGTGAATAGGACCACAAATGTATCCTTGTATTCTTTGTAAGAAAGTAGGAGACTCATTCTTAACTTTTAGAAAAAATGGTCTAATTATAAATTTTCCTTGTGAACAAAGAACACTAAGTGATTCTTCGGTAAACCAAGATCATGATTTGTCAATAAATGTCCACAAGAATTGTCAATGATCCGCTTAAACATTGTTTGCCCCGGATGACCCAAACGGTCATGCTAAATGGTACATAGGCAAAATTATTTACTTTATGTTTTGCCACATTCATATGCGATTCAATTATACAATGGTGGTGTAATACAAATCCACCAAAAGACAAAAATTTTCTAATGTGAGCTTTTTTCTCCAAACATTAGATGTGATACATATTGTCTCTTTGTTGTTATAATTTCGATTTTCAATATGGTACCCATTTCTGCGTATATCCTTGAAACTTAGCAAATTTCTATTGGAACTGCTTGAATATAACGCATTCTGCAAATTAATTTGAGTATCATTAGGTAACATGATGTGTGCTCTTCCATAGCCCTCAAATATATGGGATGATCCAGCCTTTGTTGACACTTTATGCATGTCAAAAACTAAATTTGAGAAAAAAATTTGATTCTTCAAAATCGTATGTGTTACATTATCAACAAAACACATATCCAAGTCATTCTTCTCCCTTCGTATATCCATACCTTCAACATGAAGCAAAAGAAAATTTATGAACATATTTTCTAGCTTGCACAAGTATAACAAAAATAATTAAGCATACCAAATAATAATATCATATTATAGAAATGTGACTCCAAATACATAATAAAGATTTCCAATAAAACAAACTCTATGGCCTAGACATTCCATGATGGAAAATAAAAATAAAATATGATTTCAAATGTTAATAATTCATAATTTCTTGAAATTGACTGAGTGCTCATTTAATAAAATATTTTCTAGCATCTCCTCAAATTGTTTATTGGTAACCTGATTCTCGTTTTGATCCTAAAAAAAATTGGAAAAATTCAAATTAGTGAAGTCATGTGGTTGATCATTGTCCCATTCTGTCATATTTGTTTCCATTTGTTGGATTCTTTTAATTTATCAAACGCTCGTTGAGTAGCTCGACATTGCTTAAACCAATGTCTATCTTTGCTACATTTATGACAAACATTAATACCCTTATTTGGTTTATTTTGAGGATTTGAATTCCCTTTGTTAGAGGGTGTTGTCCACTTATTCCATTTATTCTTTTGTGAACCAATGTTTTCACCTTTCTAAGAATGATAACCGTGACCATTTCTTCCGTATTTTTTTCTCTTCCACGCCCTCTCCCACGTCCTCGACAACGACCCCTACTAACCCCAAAATTGGCATTTGCCTCAGGAGTTGCCATTGACCCAGTTGGTCTACAGTTATGGTTTTTTATAAGAACGATGCTATTTGCCTCTGCTACAAGGAGACAAGTCACCAATTTAGAGTATTTTGTGAAATTTCTTTTATGGTATTGTTGCTGCAAAAGCACATTATTTGCATGAAAAGTGAAAATATTTTTTTCAATCATTTGAATCTCTGTTAATTTTTCTCCGCACAACCTAAGACAAGAAACAATATTAAACAGAGTAGAATTATATTCTTTAACAATTTTATAGTCTTGGTATCTTAGGTTCAACCATTCACTTTGATCAGTCGAAAGTATTACCATCCTTTGATGGTCAAATCTATCCTTTAGAGATTTCTACAAATTCAATGGATCATCCTGACATAGATATTCGACCTTTAGATTATCATGAATATGATATCATAGAAAAATTAAAGCCTTAGCCTTGGCTTCAGAAGATTCTTTATTTTCCTTCTTAATAGTACCATCAAGCTTGTTGGACTGCAAGTGCAACTTCGCATCCAATTGTCATGATAAATAATTTTTTTTGCTCAAATCAAGAGCTTTGAATTCAAACTTTACAAGACTCGACATCTCTTCAATAGAAGTAATTTCTTCTTCTCTTTTCTTAAGGTAAATCTTTCTTCCATCTATTCTCTAGAGCAATTCGTATTGATAACATTTATAAAGTAGAAAAATATGGAGGAAATTGTTTCTTTCATTCACTTATCAATCAACTAGAGAAGAGCCCTTTATATAGGCTTACAACATTTAAGGAAAGAAATGTCAAAAGATATAAGTTATGGATAATCAAAAGACATATGTTATGAAGACCAAATAATTATGGTGAACCATCCATATTTACAACATGTTGTGCCTTTTTATCAATAACTAGTAACATTGCACGTGCATTGCACGGATGTAAACAATTGTTAAAAAAAAAATTTAAATATGATATGATTATAAATACTGTCGTTCCTAGGAATCGAACTCAAGCAACAAAAAAAATACCTTCCACCTTAACCACTCAAGTTAGAATTTTTTAGTTGTAAATAAATAATATTAGGTAGTTAAATATTTAGTTATTTAAAAAAAATTGGTTACTGAAGTATTTATAAACGGCTTATAGGGTTCAATTTTGAGCCGTTTTCAATCCTCAAAATGGACAAATGGTAGGAGTTTTGGATCTGGATCCTGGACTAGCAGTAACATGACCCGACCCGACCCGGCCCGGCCCGATTGGACAGCCCATTTAGAAAAGTAAGAAACGGGCGAGAGAGCAGCAGCTGCAGCAGCAGCAGGAGGAGAAGCAGAAGCAGAGGAATGAGCGACTCTCGCGAAGGATCTCCGGACTGGTTGAGAGAATTCCAGGTTCCCAATATTTTTTACTTCTTCTTCATTATTATATATTTTCTTATTCTGTAGAAATTATTAATACCGACGTTGTGTGGGTTCTTCTTCCTTCTTCTACTAAAATTACTACTACGCCCATTTTATCAAACCCTAAATTTCTCTGATCGATTTAGTTGGTATTGCCATGGGTTAATCTTCAAATAACGGCAGCTTGTCGAAAGAAATTTGAAAAGCTGGTTCGATTTGGGGAAGCTTTTGAAAGCAGGGAGGAGGGTGCTGTCTGAAGCTGGCTGCTTCTCCTACTTCTTTTTGAGAACCAGCAGCATTTCCAAACCAGGCCTTAGGCTAGTTTTGCCATTGCTTATTTTTGGGTGCTTCTGTTTTTTTTTTTTTTCTGAAAAGCAGCAGCGGAAAAAAAAAAAATTTAATTACCCAAAATTTTTAATGTTAACATTAATATTAATGTTAATATTAATCTTAATGTTAATTTTAATGTTAATTTTAATATTTAATTTTAATTTTAATTTTAAAATTTACCATGTCAGCTGCCACATTAACAAACATGTCGGCTGCCACGTAAGGAGATCCAAATTCAATTCATAAAATATAGGGTGGTTCCATATTATAAAACTATCCGGATGGTTCTTGAGCATTTCTGTGTGTATATATATATAGAAGAAGGTTAATTTTATTCTGGTCCGAAGACCTACAAACTCAGTGGCCTACAAACTATAACCAATCCCAGTTCGCAGGCCTACAAATCCTGCACAAAGGCCACACAACCCAGCCCGAAGGCCACATACCGGCCTGAAGGCCTCTGACAACCGCAATCGCATCGCACCGCATCACAACCGAACTACACCCTCACCGCATCTGCGCATCACCCAGGCCGCATACGCCGGGTCACGCCGCACCGCACCGCACCAATCGGTACCACATCCGTGCACCATCCGGGCCGTACTGCACCGCACTCGCATCCACCGGGTTACGACGCATCGCACCCACCACCTCCGCAATTAATTCCACAACAAAGGACTTAAATTGTTCCCCCCGTTACTTGAACCAACAACCTTCGGGGGAGGGGGGAGGGGGGGGGGGTGTTGCTCTCTCTTAACCACTAAGCTAAGAGCTCATTGGCACTTGTTCTTATATATATATATATATATATATATATATATATATATTATAAACTAGTTCATTTTGATGACAACTTTTGGAAGCAGCCAAACCGGGCCTTATCTTGGGCTACTTTTGAAAAGAATGAAGGGAGTCGCTCTCAGAAGCTGCTTCAGCTTATCATATGCTTTTTTTTTTTTTTTTTTAAGAAGTAGCCTTTAATTTTTTTTTTAATATTAATTTCGTTTTATACCTCTACAAATTTATTAATGCATGTCAAGTTTAGTCATCTTGTAATAATTTAAGCATACTTAAATCATTTTTTTTTTTTTTTACCAAACACCTTATTGCTTTTCCAGTCAGCAGTTTATGACAACTTACAAAAGCAGCTTATAACTACAAACTTATTAAGCATCAGCAATACAATAACTACCCACCCTAAAACATGTTTCTGTGTTGTGTGCGTAAAACATTGTCGGATATCCATGGAATGAATCCCTCGGCCGTGAAGGAGGATATGATTTTTGTTTACGTTACAGGCAATATAACCCTTAACAGTGCTGATTTTTTTTAAAAAAAGAAGAAGATTCAAATAGCCACCCCATAAATTTGGGATAAAGACTTTGTTGTTGTTTTAATTTATAATCATGGCTTGTTAAGAAGTGCTAGGATAATTGATTGTTTTTTCTTATAAATGACTATATAAGGTTTTGTTGCTTAAAACAGGCGCCAACTCAGAACCTTCTGACACTATCATCAACTTCCGATTCTTCCCCTGAAGCTAGCCCGGAAAGATCTGAGGAGACCCATCAACAAGAACCTGCGATACTTTCTAAGAAACAGGATAAGGTTGTAATCGATATTGGGGAAGACAGTCCGATCGTCAAGGCCAAAAAGCCAAAGACTTCGAGAACCGAAAAGAAAAAGGAGGAAAAAGAAGGTAAATCTATATATGTGGTAATTCATTTAAATGTATATGTACTAATCATAATAAGTACTTAACTGGTTTCTTGATATATCGTTCCGATTTACAAGAGGAAGGTCCTGTTGAAGAAGATATTGGGGAAGACAGTCATGTCGTCAAGGCCAAAAAACCAAAGACTTCAAGAACCGGAAAGAAGGAAAAAGAAGGTAAGGCTATAGATGGAGGAATTGATTGAAATTTATGTGCTAATCTTCGTAAGTACTTCACTAGTTTCTTTGATGTATCATTTAGATGCACACGAGGAAGGTCCTGCTGGAGAAGATACAAGAGAAACACCAGCTGAAGAAGATGCAAGAGAAGCACCTGCTGGACTTTCTGTAAGAAGCAAACTTTAAGCAGCTCTTTCCGTTATCTGAGACAAAAAGTTTGAACTACTTCAGCTGAAATCTAACTCCTCTTCTGCTCCTATTACCTGTGATAACTATCAAGTGGTCGCAACTTTTGCAGGACCCAAATTTTAATTATGCTAACTAAAGTCTACCATTATATTGCCATGAAATGGCAATATAACCACTGTTCATGGGTCGATGAGCATTTGGGTTTTACTACTATAGTGATGAAGTTAACTAAAGTTGTTGGTTATATCCTTTCACCTGTGTAATTTGGGATCCATTTTTTGGATGGAGCTTGAAATGTACTCATGCTTTTGATTTTAGGTCTCCTCAAGACTGCCTCTAGTCTTTCCTGACAAAGTTCAGCGCTCAAAGGTAATTCTTTATTGTTTCTTGTTGTTGCTTACTAACACTTATGGTACCTGACCTAGTTTACGTTACAGAAGAAAGAATGTTATTCGGTAGTTATGTAAGTTGTATATCTATTCTGTACTACAATGAATTTGGTAAAGGTAGATCAATTACACTGAAAGGGACTTAATTGGTCTCACATTGACTAATCACAAATGAGTATAACTCTTCCTTCAGACAACTAAAAAGATCTGAAGTTTCCTTCACGATAGGCATGTTATGGTTTTGAAACTGGTTAGGATGTAAAACTATGAAGTTTTTACACCAGAGTTCAACAAGGTGTGTTCTGGAAGATTTATTTCCCTTTATTTTGTTGTTCGAAATATATGGTTAACTACTGTTTTCCTGGGATGAGCAGATGTTCGCCTACAAATTATTGGAAATTTTCATGCTATTATACACACATGCAGAGACAAGCTGGTGAATGCAATCAAGTTCAAAGCTATGTGGACCTTATTAATTATAATTGACAGCACATGGATATTCTATAATTGACAGCACATGGATATTCTGTTACTTTCACAAAGTGGCGCTTTACTTCTTCTATATTTACAAAAAAGTTAATATTTATGATGAATCTAGGTAGTTCTTTGCGTAAAGGTCGCACATAAGTTGTGCTTAATTGTCTGGTCTGCTTCCAAATCTTGTTAGACGAATGATACTAAAAGGAAAAAAAATATTTCTAAGGACCCTTGGCATCCTTCTTTGTGCTTTTCAGGGTACATTATTCCCCTATCTTAGTATAGATGCATCAAGGTTATGAAAGTATCCAGGTAAGAATAGCACCTCTCAGGGGGCGAGTACTTTAGGTCCATTTATTCATACTCTGAAGAAAACATAATTTAATAAAGAGGTCGGAAGATCTGGCATGGCCTGACCTGACCTCTTCTCCAGTAATGAAATACGGGTCCATACTGGATCAGAGGTCCTTAATGCCAGATATGTTCTCCTACCAGTACCAGTCCATGCTGGACCTGAGGTCAAGTTATGCCTTATCTTCTGATCTTGTTGGCTCCTTGTTACTTTATATCTCTACAATCTTCATTTTGCAATTTTAAATCATTACAACTTGTGTAATTGTTCTGAAATGAAATACGGTGTAAATTATATCATTATGTGTCTTATGCAATGCTAATGCTAGAATGTATTTTGTGACGTGCTGCATCAGTTTTTAATTTTTTTCATTTGGTTAAATTATTAATCAAAATGCAATAGTTTGATTAATATAAACTCAATATGGTCTACCTTCCTTGTCCATTGAGCCTCTGTGTTGCAAAATTGATTGCATACAGGCACTTGTTGAATGTGATGGTGATGCCATAGACTTAAGTGGAGATGTGGGTGCGGTTGGGCGAATAATAATTTCAAATGACCCTGCTGGGAACAAAGAAATGATCTTAGACCTGAAAGGTAATGTTTCTAAAGTATTGTGGATACTTGTACTTTTTCTCTCTTTTCATCTTAATGGTAATGGATGGACTCAACTTTGAGGAGTGTAACATGATTTTTCTCCCCTCGTAATGGAAGGTTATGAGATTTTTATCTTTCCATCACTTTACATTTGATGTCATTTATTGAAGGGTGTTTTTCTCAAATTGCTACACCAACTTTTAACATGTTTGTCATATAAACTACTTTCCAGTTTCCCTATTTAGAACTCCAAGGATGTGATTCAAACTGCAGAAATTGAAATTGCAACCTCAAATGTGTGAGGTTCACTATTGTCCACACTACTTGATGATGAAGCCTGACCAGGACCTCTGAAAGAGAAAGGGCAAATGTGAACTTCAATATGATTTTTAACTTGTCCATTAGTTCAGAATATATACAAAAAATGGCGTTTCTGTTAATTAGTTCAATTGAGGTATTTGTTGACACTGGCTAAAGAGAGAACTGATACCTGACCTCTGGAATCATTGATCAAATTAGCAAATTCAGTGCCCTTTAGGTTACTGCAGAACAGTTGAGCTTGTATCGTGAAACTCAAGTTTCTCATAACCTGCGACAATGTTGTTCTTAGCTATCATTCTTTATTTCATTCAAAGTTTGTTTCTTACCTTTGCTCAACTATACCTTATATACAAAGGACCAGTCCAATACAACCTTTAGGTGTAGTCTTGATAGAACCTTTTAGAATATGCACTTTCAGATTCTCAATGGTTTAAAGAGAAACTTTCTATTTGGCTATTCATACTCCAGGGGTATGTAATTATGTTTCTTTGGTTTCACATGACTGGTCACAGCTTCAACAAAGTCTTCGTAGTCTTTTCTGAAAAAGCAAACAAACTCTCATGTCTCAACTACACAAGGGTTAGTATCAGAAGGATTGTCAAACATGCCAACAACATCATCGGATAGTCTTATCTAAATATGAACAAGAATGCTTGTTAAACTAAAAGGCCCTATTAAGATAAAGTCATAAAACAGAAAAGCAAACATAAAATCCCTTTTTTTTTCAGTACCTTGATTATTCTCTAAAAATTGCTGCCAACTTTATTTATTTTATATATATATCTTTATCCATGTTTACTTGTTTAACCTATTGTATTCAACGTTATTAATATTCTCTGTGCACATTTTTTGATGTAACAGGAAACTTTTATAAATCGACAATAGTTCCTTCTCGGACATTTTGCATTGTATGTAACTGCCTTCAATTTTAGATATTTCTTTTTTGCATTTCATGTATGGTTGTACTCATATATTTGTATTTTTCTAACTGCTGAACATTAACAATTTTCTAATTGTGCAGGTTAGTGTTGGACAGACAGAAGCAAAGGTTTGTTTGCAGTACATAGATTAAGATTTTCTCAGTATTCTTGCTTGCTTTTCGATTAAATTTTTAAGAAAGCTTAAACTGAAAATGGTCAATTTTTCCCTCTATACTACTGAAATCTTCATTCCTTCTGTGCTGGACAGACTGAAGTCTTCTTGCTTGGAGGCATTTCTTTAGAGATCACTGTCCTTATTACTTGCAATTTTCTAACATGGTTTAATGGCTCTTCTTCATGCTTACTTCTCTAGAAGCTGCTTATTGGCAACTAATGTTTAATGGTCAGTGAAATGCTTCATGGCCACATGAGAAATTTTTATTTCATGACGTGACCCTATGATTTGCTTGTGTTTCTTACGGTATGATAGTTGTTAATGTTAAGAGTACGACGTTAAGAAACTGAGTGGAAGGAGGTTTTATGTAGCCAATCCCAATATTTGGGATGTTTGTTATAGTTGCACGTTCTTTATTTTTTTTGTCCTTTTTGTGTGACACTTTAGGGATAACCACTTGAATAACTACCATCGATAGATTGGAGAATGTAAATACAACTTAGGTAGTATTATTTGTTATAATATTTTTGTATTCTGGTTTGACCCGAAGCGTCACAGTGAGACCTGGTTGGATATTTGCCAACCTGAAAAATGGTATTTATTACACGAAGCGTGTGTTGGGTCAATAGGCATGACCCAACACGGATATTGGATGACCTGGTTTTGTCGTTCATCATAAAATGATGCATGGGGGTTATGGTTTGCTGATTTTTTGTATTTTGTATTTTGCATTTTGCATTTTGTTTTTTGTTTTTTGTTTTTTGTTTTTTGTTTTTTTGGAGATGGCACTTTGTAGCCTTCTCTCTTGTGATAGTGAAATCCTCTGTTTTCGCCTGTGGTTGTAGGTGTAGCTGAACCACGTTAAATTTTGTGTCTCGTGTGTATTGTTCTTTGTTTGATTATCTCGAACACTTTGTTTAGCATAGGGTTGGGCCGATAGGCATAGCCCAACACAGTTGGATATTTGACGTCCTGGTTTTGTAGTTCATCATGAAAGCATGATTGGGGTTAGGGTTTGCTGAATTTTATGTTTTTCTCTGAGCTGATATTGTAGCCTTCTCTCTTGTGATAGTGAAATCCTCTTTGTTTTCTCCGAGAATGTAGGCGTAGCTGAACCATATTAAATCTTGTGTCTCCTGTTTGATTGTTCTTTGTTCATTTATAACAAACAATTAGTTTAGTATTGGACAGTGAAACAATTGTTGTTCTCTTACTTTTCCATGCTTAACTTGATGAAATTGTTACTTTATCAGTAATGTGGAAAAGAGGGCATCGATTTGCACGATGATAAGGCAACAAGGCTGTTGCTTGTAATTTAGAAGATTAAATTATAGACATGGGAAAAACTTCTCAATAAAATTGGGTGGTGGGCGGAGGGGGTGCAAGACTGTCTAGGTAATGTTACCTTGTTCATGATTTACACGTTAGCTAGAGACTCGTTCATTTGGATGCCCTTTTATCAGTATTGTGAATGAAACATTAAGAATAGCCTCCAAACTTATCTAGAAGGCCAGATAACATTATGCTTATTATAGCGTAGTGCAATCGGCGTTGGGTAGAAGTTCTCAAGGGATAGTGATTGATTTTGATTACATTAACTTGAGAAGGAAAGATGGTAGCATGAAATTGACAACTAGATTCTTATTTTATACTTAAATCTTTGATGATCAATAAGAGTATTGGTGTGTTTTATAGGCTTAAAATATAAACTGGATGTTATCTGGTTCTTATGTACCCAGCCATAGGGTCAGTTAAATGATTGAAACAACTGAAATTATTAATGGTGTTATATTTTACGAGATATTCTTATATTTTGAAGCCATTCTTATCGTTGCTAATTTGCACTGTCTGCACAGATAGAAGCTATCATGAATGACTTTATACAGCTGGAACCTCAGTCAAATGTCTTTGAAGCTGAAACAATGATCGAAGGTTGGAATTGTGTTTGTTGATTAATAATCTTGGATGGTATGACAGATCTTTTATTTGTACATTAATTAGCAAGTGACCTCATTTTATATTTTAGTATGTATCAAATAGATTGTGGCAAATCATGCCAGTGCATGTCGTTCTTTATTAGAAGGTAGTGCACCCTAATTTCTGTTGAGTAAAAAAAAATTGAATTAGTTCTTAGGGATGTAAGAGGATTGGGGTTGGAGTTTGAAACCTCCGTCAAAATATTTGCCTCCACATCCGCCTCCAACTCCGACTCGGGGGAGAAATATTGACTCCACCCCCACCTCCGTTGAAGGTCCACATTCTCACCTTGGCCTCCGGATAAATATATGTCAAAGGGTTAAGTTTTAAGAAATGTTTGCTTTAATTAATAAAAATTCCAGGGGAATTGAGTATGGAGGTGGAGGTGGTGGCGGAGTCAGAGTCGGATTCATCCCTGCCTCCACCTCCGACTCCGTGTTGGATCTTATCTTCATACACGCTTACACCTCCCCTTTTCTGCCACCAAATCCATCCCAAGTCAGGTCTGGCATGTTGGAGCTCTGCCAGACTGATTCTATTTGCATCCCTAATAGTTGTACATGATATTGGACTGTAATTTCTGTTTTTACTTAATGGACCCTTGCTTTTGAAATGACATGTCACTGATGTCAGACAATGTATGATCTTCTAAGATCTGCATGTCTCTGTGGTGCCTTACATCCTGGCTCGTGCCTTGTACTGGAATGTCACCTTCATATTTCTGGCTTCTGCACTTATAAAGTTGACTTGCATTCTTTTGTCTAGGTACACTGGATGGCTATTCATTTGATTCAGATGAAGAGGGAGAGAAGATGCCCAAGACTACTGCCCCACAAACTGACAAGAATAACGAAAATGGTAACCAACCGAATAAAAGGGCAAAAAGAAAAGCTGAGACTTCGCAGGTATGTCCTGGAGCATAACATAAATTATGTTGACCCACGATCTTGTGGAATTATAAGTTATGTTATTAAACTAGTCATGAATGTTTTGGCCCCAACTACAAGATGGTTTTGATTTTTATGTAATTTCATGCTTATTTTTACAGTAGCTAACAGACTTATCTTTGTCTTTTTGTGTGTTTGGGAAGGAGGGAGGGGGGTTAGGTGTGTCGCCGGTTGGTGTCAGGGTGGGAAACATGGAACCTGGCATTTTTTTCTAGAAGTTTACTTTGTGCGATCATCTTTTCCCTATTTTCTCCCGAATGGCTTTATTAAGTAACAATATGAAAAGTTACTATACTCTTCATAGGCCTCATAATTTACATGGGCTTATCATCATTTAAGAGAAGGTTAACTTTCTAGTTCGTTTAAATTTGGTCTCCTTAAGAAGAATTTTATACCAGAGAAACTATAGGCTAGACTAGCACGTTGTATAATGCATTTCTAGCAATTTGAGGGGAGGTGTCTTGGAATCCTATTAGAATTAGTGCCCCCCCATATTTAAGATTTTTAAGGCTATATATGCAAATATTTAGTTGGGTATACATCATCATAGTCATCAAGGCATTCTCCCATTGGAATAGGGTCGACTAAGGAGTAGCAGAAGCTCCATAAAATACCTACAAATCAATTTGTAGGTAGGTAGACCTACGTTTTTTATCATGTGCATTAAGCTCAAGATTCAAGGAAGCACCCTTCAAGTTCCCCTACATAACAATTAACAAAACAGTCCAGACAAAGAGGTAAAGATTAATACAATTTACAAATTAGTTGGTACACATTGTAAATGTATGTTTTGGGGGCTTTACATGCAAAACACCTCTATGATCATTTTGCATATTTATACCTTATAGTTCCATGTCTGTATCAGTCTGGAACCGAGAAAGAACTATCTGACCTCGTCTTTTTTGCTTGGAGTCGCAATGGACAGTAATTTTCGTCAAATTTTTGAGGAAAAATATATCTGATTTACATATCTATCATGCTCAAGGGCATTAGAGACAAGAATTGTTTCTTAAACCATAGCCTAGCTAGTATTGCTTGTGAAGCTTGCCCAACAATCAGCTTTTGTGAACCTGAACTTTCTATATGATGTACTTCTTATGCAGGGTGGGGCGAAAAAGAAAGCAAAAGCAGTTAAACCCAAGACCGTAAAGAAAACGAAAAAGTCAAAGAAATGAGGTTAATTTGCTCATTTTTGTCTTCTTATAACATTATTGCCTGCTAGGAAAGTTAACATTTACTACTTATTTGTTCTGTTAAGATGGTTCCATAATAATTTGTTAGGCTGGAGGGAGATGAATGTGTGTAGATTAATGAAATATATTGAGTTCAAGTTAGATCCTTGAGTACTATGTGATGCTTTGCATGAATGTTCTTACTTTCTCATATATTTAGTTTGTGGTTGTACTAGAAGTTTAAAGAATAGATCTATCCGACTACAATCCATTTCATTCGCTTTCAAACTTTTCTTTGTTCATCCTGATCCCAGCAGAAAGTTGATATATACTATATCATTTGCTAGACGGAGTCTCAGCATTCCATTTATATTGACAATGGTGTATCGAAGAAATATAATTGGATCGATCGTAGATAAATGGATCTGTTTAACCCGACCCCATTGATTTGGCTCGCCACTTTTCTGTCACTCCTCTAAAGAGAAAAGTGGCCTCCCTGGTTGAAGATCAAGCCATTTGTGAGTTGCTCTTTTCTTTCATGGACCAACCAATCATGTTAGTGTCGATCTTGTGCATACTTATAGCAGTTGAAGTTAACATGCTAATGTCTAGCTGTTATATCAGAATGAGAAAATTTGAGTTGCACCCTTGTTTTACCATAATTCAATGTGCACTCCACTGTATTACCATAATTTACAAATGTTCCCACTTTTAACGGAAACTAACAGTCAATTGTTTTGACTGTTAATTTTTTACCGAAATATCCCTTGGGAGTGCGTAGTAGAGGGGGCTGGGAAGAAGAAAGAAAGAAGTATTTTTGTCCAAAAAAAATGGTCAAAGCAGTTGACCGTGAGTAGGAGACGATTTCCGTTAAAAGTGGGAACATTCGTACATTATGGTAAAGCAGTGGGATGTACCTTGAATAATGGTAAAGAATGTGGAGTACAATTCAAATTTCAGAGAAGCCCTAGCTAGAGCTAATCGAGTGCATTGATATATTCAGAGAAGCCCATAAATCTCCAGTTGATGTAAATGGGCTCTAAGGAAGTTGAACTAGACGACACTCCAACTTGGGCCTTGTGGTGGTTGTAAATGTAACGTCACCACGATTTCTTCTTACGATGCCACTAGAAAGGATTATTTCCTGAAAAAGTAAAAAGTAAACCATTTTACTAGATTTAACATTTTAAATACTTTGTTGTATTTTACATTAAATGATTGAATTTAGAATAGATATAAACAACATATTATGGATTGGTTTTAATCCAATCAACAAACCTATATTATCTTCCAAGAAATTCATTTATTCTTATTGTAAGTTTTTAACATACATTTTATATATAATAGAATTTTTTTTAGGTTTCATTGTGATATATATATATATATATATTTTAACTAGAGTAAAAAAAAATATAATATACACATTTTCATTAATATATTTACTTACCACTAATAATTAGACACTTAAAAGTACAATAATTGTTTACCATTTAAAAATAAATGTTTTAAATTTTATACTATTTCAATAGAAATTGTCATGTAGGTATGCATTTAAAAAGTAAAAAATAAATTTAGTGACAATGCATGATGTACACAACTTCCAGTAACATTTAGTGACAATGATTTTGGCAAACAAAATGTTAGGGGATGACAGAGACCTATGGATTCCTTGAGGCCTTTTTTTAGTTCTTGTTTGTTTGTGTGGATGGCATTGGCCAACCAAAATTATACACAAAAGAAAGAAATGGTGTGGGTTGTAGGTGTACAAAAAAAAGCATGCATGAACAAAAAGAAATCAAGGATAGTTGGTAGGCAGTCCAAGCTCTGTGGTAGGCTCAATGATTTGAAGTTATTTTGTGCTACGACACCTAAAAATGATTACATACTTGGCACTCACTTTTTTAACACCAAATTTAAAAAAATAATAATTAAGATTTTAGAAAATTTACTGTATCGATAATAAATTTATATTAATTAAATATACCGATAGAAGTTTAAATTTTTTTTGAAATTACGATACATATCGCCAACTGAGTTGACGAAAATATGAAATACTAAATTTTTTTTTATATTTTCAAATTTTTGCCAACAGGGTTGGCGAAATTTTCTCCAACCGAGTTGGCAAAAATATGCCAATGATTTTTTTTTTGGTTCTTTTTTTTGTTTGTTTTTTTGGTTTTTTTGTGTTTAGTTTTATTTAGGTTTAGTTCTATTTTAAAAAAAGTTGTTGTAGCAATAATTTTTTTAAATAAATTAGAAAAAATAAAATTTAACATCCAAAATAAAATAAGTTATCATTGAACAAAAAAAAAAAAATTTCTATCGTAAAGAATATTACGTCTGCCGTCAAGCAGACTTCAAACGGCTATAACTATTTGTTTTGAAATCGTTTTTCGTCAAACAATAGGTCGATTTGTATGTTTTCGACAAGAGTAACACAATTCTTGTAGAGAGAATTTTCATCCGAAGTAAGACGTACATGTTATAGGTAAAAATATAAAATATAAAACTTTAAAGTATCATAACTTTGGACTAGGAGATCGAAACAAGGTCCAGTTTGTGCCAAAATGACCGTATGAAAAAGTATTTCGGGATAAACCGTTCCACCGTTTGACGGACTTCCAAAAAATTTAGAATTGCAAAAAAATGATATTTCGACCTCCTAATTTTGCTTTCGATAATTTTATTTTTGATTTTTTTGAAGAAAATTTACTATACCAATAATACATTTATATTAATTAAATATACCGATAGAAATTTGAAATTTTTTGAAATTTCGATACATATTGCCAACTGAGTGAAATTTTGGAGAACTTGATTTTCGCCAGCTGGGTTGGCGAAAATTCGACTTTTTGGCGGGAATAGACAAATTTTTGTCAACTGAGTTACCACCTATTTGCATATCTTGACAACTCCATCAACGCCGATGTCATCTCAAGTGAAGGACAGTCAAGGAGGTGACGACGATGCGGCCCCGGAGAATATACAAGAAAAGAGGGACCGACTCAATCTAAGAGAGATTGATCGTCCGAACTATCGAGAATTAGCCAAGAGAGGTCGATGAAATTGTTATATCAGTACGAACTTTATTTGAATGTAACTTTGTTCTATTTCAATGAAAATTGAGCCGTTGTAAAAATTTGTACGTTAAAATATAAACATTACAATATGAACGTTACTATGACAGAGTTACTATTAACATACCTAGAAAATAAACCTACAAAAATAAAAAATAATGTATTTTCGCCAAACCGAACCAACCACTAAACCGAGGCCAAACCGAACAGCACCGACCAATAAACCGAATTGAACCAACCTACCCCAATTTTCGCGAACTGGGTTGGCGAAAATTTGGGAAACCAAATTTTCGCCAACTCCGTTGGCGAAAATATGATTTTTTTTTAAACGTCGGATTTTGATCGGATTTGGGAACATAAAAATGGTTAGATGCTAAAATAGAAGTATGAGGAAAGACTTGGGAACATAAGAAATCTAGGATTAGTAAAACGAAAACAGAGTATATGAAATATAATTTCAACCCGAAAAATAAATGAGAGGGAGTCCATATAGATGGATAAGAGATACATAAGAGTGATAGTTTTAGGTATTTATGACCAATCATTCATCATGATGGAGAGATTGTGTCACTCCCCGTTCCCGATATAGTAGGAAGTTTTAGGTATTTATGACCAATCATTCATCATGATGGAGAGATTTTTCATGAGTTCTTTGTGTTTTTCGTGGTTTTGATCTATTAAAACATGTTATCTTTGAAAACTAGTTGTTCCACGTGATGAAGCACTTCATTTCGAGCATTTTGGTTTTTGGTTCACTTGATTTGGAGTCAAAACAAAGTTTTTATGGAGAAAATAATTTTTGGTTTTGGAGCTTTTCCGATATGGCTGAACTTGTTGTCTGGAGAAGACGAAGTTCTCATGCGGCCAGCGATCTATGCGGCCGAGAGTTTTATGCGGCCTGATTTCTTATGCGGCCTGGACTCCTTGTCGCATACACCTTCACAGCATGCGTCCATCTTGTTGGATGCATTACTGATTATTACACAAAGTGTTCTGGAGCCAAGTACTTGAAAAAGTCCTAAGTAATGGAAACTTCTTGTGTTGTACTCGCTGAACGAATACGAAATTCGCTAAGTCCAAGAGATATCTATGCGGCAATCAGAGCATGCGACAAGCGGACTTATGCGGCAGTGACCCTATGCGCCTTTTCTCTTTTGGACAAATAACTCTGCTCGCCTTGCACATTTTTTCATGATTTTGTTTCTTTCTTCCTGACACACTTTATGACTTGATATATCACTCACTTCAGTCACTTCACTGACACACATTTATTGGTCGTCACTCCGCACTTGTCGCAAGGAGTGGACTGTGTCTTGACCTATGCGGCCTGGATCTTATGCGGCACCGACCTCTATGCGGTCTTGATCTATGCGACACTGATCCTATGTGCTCATGATTCCTATGATGCCCTATACACGTGTTTTATTGACTTGCTTGGTTTGGATGTTTGGCTGAATTTTGTGATTTTATGTGTGATATTAATTATTGTAAGTGTATGAGAACTAAGTGACCATGTGCCTGACCCGACTAAGGGCAGAACTAGACCATGCGCCAAGTGACTATCAGCACATAGGTAGTCCCTATGTGTTGCTATGTGCTAGAACTCATTTGTTTTACCAATGATTGGTAATTGGACTTGATTATTGGTATCCGTGCTGATACACTTACTACGTGCTATGTGTTCCTGCGTGCTAAGTGTTCCTACGCGATTATGTTACATGTTCTACACCAAGGTGTACCTACGTGCTATGCGACATGTGATACGATTTCCTCCAGCATGGACATGATAGTTGGTTAATAACCAAGCGTGGCTAGGACTTGTGTTGATTATTGCATCACGCTAGGGTGGATCGAAATTGAACTACAAAGTGATAAAGTGGATTCGTATCTAGCGTGCCTGTACTACGGTACGACATATATGATGAATGAGTATGTGACAATGCCATGTGATTTCAGCTAACCGTACGGTTAACTAGACAACTAAAACATGTAGAGCATTGAGAGGGACGGAATCCCGAGATCGTGTTTAACTAGCCACCCTCAATCATTATATGGTAAGTGGAGGCTGGCCCCCATGGATATTGTTTAAATCCTTATTAGTGGATTGCAATATCCGGCTGTTATATTGTACTATATGTTCTATGCGATCTTAGCACGATGGCCTTACGAGGGACCGATGCATAATACTACTATATGCTATGTGGCGATTTATGGCTCGGCTAGCCCTGCTAGTACCTGCTTCGATATGAGAATTCCTATTATATGCATAATATGTTTGGGATAACCCTGACTCCACATAGTAAGCCGTACAAATGATTGACCGATTCTGTAAATGAATTTGGTTGTGATTGTATCTTCTGCTAAATAGTTTAGGGACATAGACTATCATGGTGCAGTGGCCTAACCCTTGTCCTTATTTGGTTATGGGATTAGATTGTCGTATCACGATAGGCTATGGACCAAAACTATGAGACAGAATTAAATATGTATATATGTTTATTCTCACTGGTTTTATTTTTTCATTCGTGCTTCCTTTGTGGTACTTGCTTTTTGGGGTCTAACCCCACTGGTTTTGTATGACCAGATTTAGAGCCAACACCCGAGGATCCAGCTTACTTCTCCCTTCCTGATGGCGCGCACCAAACAGATGGTCGTTGAAGGGCACGAGTGGGTTTCTTGATCACTGCTCGTTATTGCATATTTTATCTTTTTGGACGTTTAGCCACCGATACTTGTTAGTTGTAAATCTGGACATTTAGTTTTCTTTACATGATTGTAATTAATCAGACTACAGCTGATCATGGTCATATACTTTTACTACTCCGTCAGCTTCTCATTTTGTACAGCTGGTTCCCAGAATATTTTGGCAGGGTGTTTGGACGCCTTACTTTTTTGTCATATATATTCTATGTTTACTGTCCTCATTGACTGATTAAGATATTAGATGTTCTATGTGACCCTAAGTAATTTGCTTGTAGTATACATCCCTTGTCTAGTTACAGCCGTGACCGCGGTACGACGTTCTATACCTTCTACGCTGGAGCTGGTCATGTTCGTCTCCGTATTCCGGTACTGGGGCGTGACAAGGTTTTAGTGGTGGCACATGCATGTCTGTGTTTTCAGACTTGTGGGGTGTTATAGTCATATGAGTCTCAATCAAACATGTCATCTTTGATATCTTGCTTCGTCTTCCTTGATACCAATGCTTGAACTGTTAAAACTGCTTGTCTACTTGATCCTTCCCGTCCTGTTCTTGATGTTTCTTGTTCTTTTCCTTAGGGCTTCTTCAGTTACTGGAGCAGCAGGCATGGCAGGACAAGGTTCCCCTAGGCAACAACGGGAGGTAGCACCAGCCCAGAGTCAGATCCGGATAGAGCCAGTAGTTGAGCAAGCTGGCACAGTGGAACCAAAAGTTGGACATGTTGAGCAACCAACCCCTGAGATCCCAAAACCCCCCGTAGTGCCAATGGTACTTGACACCCCGCCATTATTGTAGATACTCCGAGGAATGATTGTAACACCCCGTTCCGTTCTAGCGGACTACCGTCTCAAACGGCAAAAGTGCAACTGTCCCGACCCGCTTTGCCTCAAAGAAGAAGCAAAGGATATCCAGACTTGTCCCTACAGGAATCCGGCTTAGGCTTTCAGAGGCTCGCTCAGGCGTATCGCTCTACCGAGGCGAATCATCGCTAAGGTGGGTGGCTACGGTGAACTTGTCTTTGCTTAGCCAGCACACATAAAATCTGGAATATTTATGCTAGTCGCTAGGTGATTCACCCCTGCATGCTAATAAATCCAACGCACCTAGCTAAGGGAATAATCCCAACTTGTATTGCTTGTTAGAACATGGAAAATGAAATACTGCTTATATTCAGACCCTCGCATGCTAAGTCCCTTAACGGTTTCAACTCTCAGCTTACCTTCGGGTCCGAGCAACGTGCCTGCTTATGTTCCTTAGAACGCATGCTTGTCTGCTTGATTGTTACCGTGTTATCATCCAAACCCCGGAAGACTACTACGTAGTCGTTCCGTGCCTGAACGAACCTGCAAGTATTCGGGACCGCTAGGTCACCAAGGCAATCTCCGCCCCAGGAGAATTGCATCAAGGCAAGCTATTGACTGTACAGAATCATGATTCAAGTATCTCTTGTACTCGTGTTCTTGTGTGCACTCGTGTTCTCTTGTTCTAGTGCACTCTTGTTCTCGTGTATCTTGTGATAATTGGAAAG
This sequence comes from Iris macrosiphon, assembly GCA_036927795.1. Taxonomy (NCBI): domain Eukaryota; kingdom Viridiplantae; phylum Streptophyta; class Magnoliopsida; order Asparagales; family Iridaceae; genus Iris; species Iris macrosiphon. The sequence continues at coordinate 9,292,494 of JAYESA010000016.1, read as the reverse complement.
ACCCAACGATTGCATGTCGCGGACAACTCGGAAACGAGGTATAGTTCCACGGACGGTCATCGGGGCACCGGGACCGATCCGATCCGGATGGAACTCATGTTATTGTACAGTCCATTGTGCTGGACGAGATGGCATGTAGCGCCCCTTGTTCTTTCGCTGCATACCATTCTCTCCAGTGACTGAACCGTATTGTATAGTCCATTGTGCTGGACGGAATGGCATGTAGCGCCCCTTGTACTATTGCTGCATACCATTAACGCCAGTGACTATTGTCCTTTATGGCTATGCTAGCGACTCCTGTTCATATAGATAAGTCATCCTCGCTTAGCGGCTATCCGTGTGCGAGTCACTGCATCGCATCGACTGAACACCTAAACGATCATGTTAAAAACGACCCTCGTGTTGCATATGCTTGCCTCCTGAATGCTTATACTTGCCCGTGCTTGAATTAACATGTTTGCCTCAATGTTTGCCTTGGACAGGGAAGGAATGGTAAGTTGGTAAGTCTCGCAGTGTTTTCTCTCATGTTGCACGGCGCACTGCCCGACACGTTAGGCTATTAAATGCTTGCATGAAACTGATCCTAAGGCAACTAGAAAGACAACTTAATAGTTGTGCACGGAACCTGTATTACGTGTTTGGATTTGTCGAGCGGGCGAGTAGCTTCCCCACCAGTGCATTCAATGTACTGATAATCCACCAGTTTGTATGCAGGGTGCGGGATAACCTCGTTCGGTGCAGATGCCTCCAACGTGCGTGCTAAGGCCAGGAGTTCCCTCTGAAGCCTTGCAACGGTGCGTCCGAGACTGAAGCACATATATAAGACATAATGTTGGAGCGTCGCCTGACCATCGCCTGTACAATCATTCCACTGTTGTAGCCACTTGGCACGCTTTTACTGTTTCAGAGAGAGGCTTGAGCGACTTGTAATCTCGGCTATACGCCGCCTGTAACACAAGTTTATATCAATAAAAGAGCTTGCTTTACTTCAACTTGTGTTTCAATGCTTCCGCTATATTGTCGACTCAGTGAACCTGTTACCGATCGCCTATACGTTCATGACTCCGCTGCACTCGGACAATCTGTGCGACTCTGTGGCTTAGAACTCTTGCCGCCAGCCAATGAACCATGGCCTTGCACGGGCGTGGCTCACGCTCGTGCGGCATCACGCCCGGATGGGTTAAGCGATCGTTACGCGGGAGCGCTGGTGAGGGTAATTCCCGCCTAGCGGGAACGGCCGAAATAGCCTGCGGGAGATCGGGGGGTGACAGAATGATATCAGAGCCTGGCTTCTACGCCTTTGGACTTCGATTCGATATCTCTGTTTCGAAAGCTCGTTCGTGGGTTATGTGCACGCTCTCTCTCAATGCCTCGATGGGATGTTCCAACAATAAGTCTAAATACTTTCAAAATGCGTTTTGAACGATATGCTTGCTTGTCTGGTTGTATGCTGCGAGTGGCCTTTGTGCCAACCTGTGCGAACCCTTGAGAGTATCGCTAGTAGCTTGTCCGATTTTCACTAACTCTAAGTTTGGTTGAATGCATCTATTCGAGGGACGCCTTGAACTAGTGCACCATCCAAGACTTAAGAAAAGGTGAAACTCGAGTGCTAAGACTTCGCTATCACTGAGCTGATTGACGTGTTCACGCTAGAGGGTACCTTCGAAAGTGCGCACGATCCAGTCTAAGCGATATGCTAAGATCGACGCTTGTGCAAGTGAATATCCAAATGAACAAGTACAACGACTTGTCTAGGATTGCCTCAAACCTAGATCACTGCTTATCCTTAGTAAGTCTCGAGGACGAGACTTTTTCTAAGTTGGGTAGGATGTAACACCCCGTTCCGTTCTAGCGGACTACCGTCTCAAACGGCAAAAGTGCAACTGTCCCGACCCGCTTTGCCTCAAAGAAGAAGCAAAGGATATCCAGACTTGTCCCTACAGGAATCCGGCTTAGGCTTTCAGAGGCTCGCTCAGGCGTATCGCTCTACCGAGGCGAATCATCGCTAAGGTGGGTGGCTACGGTGAACTTGTCTTTGCTTAGCCAGCACACATAAAATCTGGAATATTTATGCTAGTCGCTAGGTGATTCACCCCTGCATGCTAATAAATCCAACGCACCTAGCTAAGGAAATAATCCCAACTTGTATTGCTTGTTAGAACATGGAAAATGAAATACTGCTTATATTCAGACCCTCGCATGCTAAGTCCCTTAACGGTTTCAACTCTCGGCTTACCTTCGGGTTCGAGCAACGTGCCTGCTTATGTTCCTTAGAACGCATGCTTGTCTGCTTGATTGTTACCGTGTTATCATCCAAACCCCGGAAGACTATTACGTAGTCGTTCCGTGCCTGAACGAACCTGCAAGTATTCGGGACCGCTAGGTCACCAAGGCAATCTTCGCCCCAGGAGAATTGCATCAAGGCAAGTTATTGACTGTACAGAATCATGATTCAAGTATCTCTTGTACTCGTGTTCTTGTGTGCACTCGTGTTCTCTTGTTCTAGTGCACTCTTGTTCTCGTGTATCTTGTGATAATTGGAAAGACCCAACGATTGCATGTCGCGGACAACTCGGAAACGAGGTATAGTTCCACGGACGGTCACCGGGGCACCGGGACCGATCCGATCCGGATGGAACTCATGTTATTGTACAGTCCATTGTGCTGGACGAGATGGCATGTAGCGCCCCTTGTTCTTTCGCTGCATACCATTCTCTCCAGTGACTGAACCGTATTGTATAGTCCATTGTGCTGGACGAAATGGCATGTAGCGCCCCTTGTACTATTGCTGCATACCATTACCGCCAGTGACTATTGTCCTTTATGGCTATGCCAGCGACTCCTGTTCATATAGATAAGTCATCCTCGCTTAGCGGCTATCCGCGTGCGAGTCACTGCATCGCATCGACTGAACACCTGAACGATCATGTTAAAAATGACCCTCGTGTTGCATATGCTTGCCTCCTGAATGCTTATACTTGCCCGTGCTTGAATTAACATGTTTGCCTCAATGTTTGCCTTGGACAGGGAAGGAATGGTAAGTTGGTAAGTCAGTGACTATTGTCCTTTATGGCTATGCCAGCGACTCCTGTTCATATAGATAAGTCATCCTCGCTTAGCGGCTATCCGCGTGCGAGTCACTGCATCGCATCGACTGAACACCTGAACGATCATGTTAAAAATGACCCTCGTGTTGCATATGCTTGCCTCCTGAATGCTTATACTTGCCCGTGCTTGAATTAACATGTTTGCCTCAATGTTTGCCTTGGACAGGGAAGGAATGGTAAGTTGGTAAGTCTCGCCGTGTTTTCTCTCATGTTGCACGACGCACTGCCCGACACGTTAGGCTATTAAATGCTTGCATGAAACTGATCCTAAGGCAACTAGAAAGATAACTTAATAGTTGTGCACGGAACATGTATTACGTGTTTGGATTTATCGAGCGGGCGAGTAGCTTCTCCACCAGTGCATTCAATGTACTGATAATCCACCAGTTTGTATGCAGGGTGCGGGATAACCTCGTTCGGTGCAGATGCCTCCAACGTGCGTGCTAAGGCCAGGAGTTTCCTCTGAAGCCTTGCAACGGTACGTCCGGGACTGAAGCACATATATAAGACATAATGTTGGAGCATCGCCTGACCATCGCCTGTACAATCATTCCACTGTTGTAGCCACTTGGCACGCTTTTACTGTTTCAGAGAGAGAGGCTTGAGCGACTTGTAATCTCGGCTATACGCCGCCTGTAACACAAGTTTATATCAATAAAAGAGCTTGCTTTACTTCAACTTGTGTTTCAATGCTTCCGCTATATTGTCGACTCAGTGAACCTGTTACCGATCGCCTATGCGTTCATGACTCCGCTGCACTCGGACAATCTGTGCGACTCTGTGGCTTAGAACTCTTGCCGCCAGCCAATGAACTATGGCATTGCACGGGCGTGGCTCACGCTCGTGCGGCATCACGCCCGGATGGGTTAAGCGATCGTTCCGCGGGAGCGCTGGCGAGGGTGATTCCCGCCTAGCGGGAACGGCCGAAATAGCCTGCGGGAGATCGGGGGGTGACAGAATGGTATCAGAGCCTGGCTTCTACGCCTTTGGACTTCGATTCGATATCTCTGTTTCGAAAGCTCGTTCGTGGGTTATGTGCACGCTCTCTCTCAATGCCTCGATGGGATGTTCCAACAATAAGTCTAAATACTTTCAAAATACGTTTTGAACGATATGCTTGCTTGTCTGGTTGTATGCTGCGAGTGGCCTTTGTGCCAACCTGTGCGAACCCTTGAGAGTATCGCTAGTAGCTTGTCCGATTTTCACTAACTCTAAGTTTGGTTGAATGCATCTATTCGAGGGACGCCTTGAACTAGTGCACCATCCAAGACTTAAGAAAATGTGAAACTCGAGTGCTAAGACTTCGTTATCACTGAGCTGATTGACGTGTTCACGCTAGAGGGTACCTTCGAAAGTGCGCACGATCCAGTCTAAGCGATATGCTAAGATCGACGCTTGTGCAAGTGAATATCCAAATGAACAAGTACAACGACTTGTCTAGGATTGCCTCAAACCTAGATCACTGCTTATCCTTAGTAAGTCTCGAGGACGAGACTTTTTCTAAGTTGGGTAGGATATAACATCCCGTTCTGTTCTAGCGGACTACCGTCTCAAACGGCAAAAGTGCAACTGTCCCGACCCGCTTTGCCTCAAAGAAGAAGCAAAGGATATCCAGACTTGTCCCTACAGGAATCCGGCTTAGGCTTTCAGAGGCTCGCTCAGGCGTATCGCTCTACCGAGGCGAATCATCGCTAAGGTGGGTGGCTACGGTGAACTTGTCTTTGCTTAGCCAGCACACATAAAATCTGGAATATTTATGCTAGTCGCTAGGTGATTCACCCCTGCATGCTAATAAATCCAACGCACCTAGCTAAGGGAATAATCCCAACTTGTATTGCTTGTTAGAACATGGAAAATAAAATACTACTTATATTCAGACCCTCGCATGCTAAGTCCCTTAACGGTTTCAACTCTCGGCTTACCTTCGGGTCCGAGCAACGTGCCTGCTTATGTTCCTTAGAACGCATGCTTGTCTGCTTGATTGTTACCGTGTTATCATCCAAACCCCGGAAGACTACTACGTAGTCGTTCCGTGCCTGAACGAACCTGCAAGTATTCGGGACCGCTAGGTCACCAAGGCAATCTCCGCCCCAAGAGAATTGCATCAAGGCAAGTTATTGACTGTACAGAATCATGATTCAAGTATCTCTTGTACTCGTGTTCTTGTGTGCACTCGTGTTCTCTTGTTCTAGTGCACTCTTGTTCTCGTGTATCTTATGATAATTGGAAAGACCCAACGATTGCATGTCGCGGACAACTCGAAAACGAGGTATAGTTCCACGGACGGTCACCGGGGCACCGGGACCGATCCGATCCGGATGGAACTCATGTTATTGTACAGTCCATTGTGCTGGACGAGATGGCATGTAGCGCCCCTTGTTCTTTCGCTGCATACCATTCTCTCCAGTGACTGAACCGTATTGTATAGTCCATTGTGCTGGACGGAATGGCATGTAGCGCCCCTTGTACTATTGCTGCATACCATTACCGCCAGTGACTATTGTCTTTTATGGCTATGCCAGCGACTCCTGTTCATATAGATAAGTCATCCTCGCTTAGCGGATATCCACGTGCGAGTCACTGCATCGCATCGACTGAACACCTGAACGATCATGTTAAAAATGACCCTCGTGTTGCATATGCTTGCCTCCTGAATGCTTATACTTGCCCGTGCTTGAATTAACATGTTTGCCTCAATGTTTGCCATGGACAGGGAAGGAATGGTAAGTTGGTAAGTCTCGCCGTATTTCCTCTCATGTTGCACGGCGCACTGCCCGACACGTTAGGCTATTAAATGCTTGCATGAAACTGATCCTAAGGCAACTAGAAAGACAACTTAATAGTTGTGCACGGAACCTGTATTACGTGTTTGGATTTGTCGAGCGGGCGAGTAGCTTCCCCACCAGTGCATTCAATGTACTGATAATCCACCAGTTTGTATGCAGGGTGCGGGATAACCTCGTTCGGTGCAGATGCCTCCAACGTGCGTGCTAAGGCCAGGAGTTCCCTCTGAAGCCTTGCAATGGTGCGTCCGGGACTGAAGCACATATATAAGACATAATGTTGGAGCGTCGCCTGACCATCGCCTGTACAATCATTCCACTGTTGTAGCCACTTGGCACGCTTTCTGTTTCAGAGAGAGAGGCTTGAGCGACTTGTAATCTCGGCTATACGCCGCCTGTAACACAAGTTTATATCAATAAAAGAGCTTGCTTTACTTTAACTTGTGTTTCAATGCTTCCGCTATATTGTCGACTCAGTGAACCTGTTACCGATCGCCTATGCGTTCATGACTCCGCTGCACTCGGACAATCTGTGCGACTCTGTGGCTTAGAACTCTTGCCGCCAGCCAATGAACCATGGCCTTGCACGGGCGTGGCTCACGCTCGTGCGGCATCACGCCCGGATGGGTTAAGCGATCGTTCCGCGGGAGCGCTGGCGAGGGTGATCCCGCCTAGCGGGAACGACCGAAATAGCCTGCGGGAGATCGGGGCGTGACAATGATGGCTACGCAGCAACATTAGATGGCGGTGCAACAACATCAATAATTTTAACAACAAGAGCATAATGCCTTATTGAGCCAGGGTTTACAAACTACTCTAGAGAGAGGTGGAATGACTGATTCAGGGACATCGGTTAGATTTTGCCGACTTAACCCGAGGTATTTCGATGGTAAGGAGGACGCCATCACAACAGACTCATGGTTGCATGACATTGAGATTATTCTGGCAGCAACGAAGGTTCCAGCTGATGAATAAGTTGACTAGGTCCGACTGTAGCTTAAAGACCTTACCCGTGACTGGTGAGCGTCAATGGAGGTTGGCTTGATGTCACGCCCCAGTCCCAAAATACGTAGGACCAGGAATACGTGACACGCCAGCTACGCATTCGACCAGACTCTGGTCTGACTCGAATACGTATAAGCTGTAATATAAAGGGCACTATCTAGATATTCCGTAAATGTAAACCTCTATGTCTCAATCCACAATGTACAACAGTATACAAGAAAGAGCTATATGTGCTAGAGTCGGCCGCCCAATAACACACTAACTCGAATAGACTCGAGAAGAAGTATGAGTCTATAAAAACTAGACTACAACAACAGATGAAATAAACAATGTAAAATAACCATAATGCCGGTAGATATAATGTGAGTACCTGGTACCATGTCCGCAAGACATGCAACTCCAACAGCAACTCCAAATGCTCCGTAATCATCTATGCTGCAAAACTGGCAGGGAACCAGGTCCTCAGAGGGACGTAACAAGGTACAGAAATACAATATGCCAAGTAAACAGAAAGTACAAGTGCAACAGGGTATACTATCATAACCAAACAAGTGTGACACAGTTTAAAGACAACGTTCGACGCGTGGGCTTTCTAAAATAAACCGTAGCTCCGAACACAGAGACACACGGGTCGTACAGTAGCTCCGAGCACATAGACACACGGGTGATACCACTACACTATAATACAGGATCACTACATATACATATATAAGCGCGTGCAGAGTAGCCCAAACGTCTAGTAACTGTCTTCCCCTTCCGAAGCGGTCAACGATTGTGCGTTGAACCTGAACCTCTAACTACAGTCTCGACACACAGAAATAACTCAACAGACGCGACCCTAAGGTCGTCCCAGTCTCTGGTCATGATGTCAGTATCAGGATACAGGAATCTGGCACGATCACAGTGTATGAGTGTGTCCTGGGATGTCGATGTACTCAAGTACGTGCATCGAGGTACTACAAAGCATCTAACAATTATTCAAATACGTTACGACGACCGTCAGCACCCGATTGTGATCCGGACGCGAAGTATCGAACGTCAACATAAATACGTGCACAATGTACATAACGAAACAATAAATATATGTAACTGAAATACAGGGTGGCAAGGTACACTTGCCTGCGTGCGGCTGCTGATGACGGGGTCCCTGTACCACGTCCAAATCCTCAGGTCTCGTAGTACCTAGAGATGAGATACAACTCAATCAATAAACTATCACGAAGCTGAAATAAGATAGGACACACACCTAACCATAAATTCCACTCAGCTACAACTCACAGGGACACGACGCTAGAGGGTTAACCCAGGTTGACTAAGGTTATTTACAAATACGATCAATCACCTGTTTAATATCATCAGAATAGTCCTCGATCATTTACAATCAGCTATCATTCATCTTAAAACTACTCCTCGATCAATTTCCTTACTATTCCTCCGTCTTACTGTATTCATCACGATATTCCATTAGTCTAACCCTGATCAAATCCTCAGTCTTCACCTTAGTGTTCACAGACGTTAACATGCACATTTTCTATTATCCTCGAAATAAATAAATAATAATTATTTATTTAAACCCTCAATTATATATAACATTTACCATCCCACCATAACTACTACTCATTTAAGTTCAACATTATTTATCAGTTCTTACAGAATGACTAGTGGTTTGTTATTGCACCAAGTTTCCAAATCAATCACCTGCCCCTCCATGTCCATCAATATCTTGGAACGATTGTATCAAACCTTAAAACTTGACGCATTCATAAACCCTCACATAATCTATATCATTTCCCTCCCAACTCAATGCATATACAATAGACCATAAAACTCGAAATAGCATTCACCAATCCTAAGGCTCGACTAAACCAAAGTTTTGTTATCACATACTATTTCACCGTAATTTTAATCATGCTTCCTCAATAACCATCGAACTGCACCAAACCATGAGATATCCCGTCTAGTATTTTATCCACCGTAACCTCGATATATATATTATACGCAAGCCCTAAAGTAACTAAGTTCTATTTAACAATATACAATAATACAATACACATGGAGAGGGGGAGTGTTTACCTTGACCCATAGCTTCTCCTTGCTGCTATGGAATAAAATCTACAGTTGTTGGCCCTTGTCCTTTGCTATATTCTGGATCGTTCCGTGCATCCAAAGAGACATCTGATTCTTCAACTCTAATAAACGAAACAGTCATGCTAGGAGCCATCTGATCCTCAAGTCTCTTCTGAGAAATCACTGAATCCTTCTTCAGTTCCATTCTCCATGGCAGCTCTGGAGACACCTTCAAGTTGCCACATCTCGGTAAGAGCAGCCGAGTTCCATTCCTGCGGCTTGTAGTACAGTTTCAGGTGCTTCCCATGGGTGGTGTAGGGATGATGACAACGGTGGTGTGGAAGGAGTTCAGGCAGGGTGGCCGAGGGGTTGGCGTTGGTGTGCGGTGGCTCGGAATGCTTGACCGGAGGGAAAATCTCGTGGTGATGGTGAAGAAGCGGTCAGGGATGGAGTTCAGGCTACGCTCAGGCGTGGAGTCGACGGTGGATTAGCTGTGGGTGGCTGCTCCGGTGAAGTTAGGGACGAGTCGGGGTCGTGACAGCGTGGCTAGCGGAGTTGGTGTTGATAGTGGTGCTGTGGTGGATCACCGTCGGGTGGCCGACTCATGGGTGCAGCGGCTCATGGGGGTGATGGCGGCTTGTAGAGGCCGGGGTGGAGTGGTGGTGAAGACTCGGCCGAAGCTCGTGGCGATGAAGTCGGGTCGATGGCCGGAGAGGGGATGTCGATATACAGCAGTTCGTCGGGGGGGGGGGGGACGGGTTGACGTCGAAGAGCAGCGGGGCTGCGGGTGCACTGTCGTGGAGGCGGAGTGCGGGCTGCTGATGACGGGGAGCAGCGGGACTGCGGGGGACTACAGTAGGCCGAAGTCGGGAGCGGGATGCTGCACTGACCGGAGTAGCTCGAGGTGGTGGAGTGGTGCATAGTCGCCGGAGTCGCGTGTAGCAGTGGCGGAGCGGGGACAGCAAGGTGGAAGACCGCGGCTGCAGCAGGCCGGATTTGGCCTGAGCTGCGGTGGTGCGCCGGAGTACAAGGCCGGAGCTAGGCTCGGGGGGAAGAAGCTTCCCAAGGGAGAAGAAGAAAGGAAGGAGAAGAAGAAAGGAAGAAGGAGGAAATTCGGCTGGGAATAGAAGAGGGAGGAGAGAGAGAGGGGGGGTTTTCCCAAATGTGGGGATTAGGGCCTGCTTGGGATGTGTGCATTGAAGAGGCATTTAATAGGGGATGTGTTGTGAGAATGTGTGGTCAGGATTTGCCCATTAAAAATGGGTGGAGCTGATTACATATGAAGGAATAAACTCTTCATCCAAAATGAAAGGGGGAGGGAGGCTTGACTTAGTCAAAGGAGAGGGGGCTTCTCCATTTGGCCTAGACCAATGATGTTAGGACACCTATTTTATTAAATTGTAACTAAGCCCCTTAAATTCGGGAAATTGCACGAACACATAAAATGACGCAAAAATAGTAGAGAAAATTGTGTTTAGTAATTTTCATGGTAAGAGGGTGTTGTGCGTGAGGTACGGGTTTAAATAAATGGGCATTGGGATTAATTGGGGATTAAAATAGGATTAGGCAAAATTGGTATCCACGATTAAAATAGAATTAAAGTGTCCCGCGCTTTTAAATTAAATGGGGGCACTTGGGGTCAAAATTCGGAAATGACACAGAGGTCAAAAATGGTGGGGGCTTGGAGTCAGTCTTGGACCCTTTAGTTGGTCCGGCTCAACGGGTTAAGTTGGTATCTCAAAATTGAGGGTAACGACACAGGTGTCCGACACGGAATTAAATATAGATTACGGTTTCGGAAAATTGTGCAACTAATTTAGAGCACAACGAAAATCTGATTTTGAGGGACGGAAAAGTCCAGTGCCTAAATTGGCGAGTCAAGTCAGTAGTACAAAAGTCCGATGGAATTTATGGGCTGATACTGGCTCCGAATATTTAAACTATGATAGGGCGCGCCAAGGGTTTTAATTAAATAAAATAAAATCACAGACAACCTTAACTCCACTCTAAACCTCAACATTTGCTGTTAAAACCAAAATTTTCCAAATCCAAACCTGACTATCTATAGAATAAATCGAGGGGGTTTACACTTGAGGTGTCATATCTCTTAGGACAATTTCAGGACTCGATTTTGGACAACGTATTTTGGAGTTGTCGCACTATATGAGCTTCAACAGAGGTTTATCGGTCTCAAGCAGGCCGGTAGTGTAACGCCCCGCTCCGCGTCGGCGTTATGTATCAAGGTGAGTGGGCAGAACTTCGTTCTCTGATTCTTGCACGCCTTAATAATAACCTGAGTTTTTGCTTGCAATGTTTTCTTAAGAGAATGATAGAACCTGCCTTGCATGTTAATGAATGAACTCACCTAGCTTGTCTTTGAAACAATGCCTGCTTAACGAGAATCCTGAATCGCCTGCTTAGAGTGCATGAATATGTTCACTATCGTCTATGCTTCGAGAGAACCATACTGTGCCTGAACGTGTTCAAGTGATAAGTCGGATTGCCCCGCAACAATGAGTGTATTCTGATGGTTCGTCTCGTCTGCATACTAGAGTTTATTTGATAGTGTTCCATGCATTCGCACGCGGTCGGACAATGGCTATTGGTGGAGAGCTGAACTGCATGTGTCACGGCTGCTACCATGATAGTGCAAAGCAACCATGAGTCACAGCTGCCTCTAGCATCAGATAAAGAGTCATTGGTATGCTGTTCCACCAGCTGCCGATCCTGAGATACTCGGGGACCGCCCTGCATATAGCTAAGTCATTGTGTTGGCTTGGATAGTGACTGCCCCTAAGAATGTGCATTGTGTGTCTAGCTTTGCATCAGACCCTCGAGTCGCACGAGACACGCTGCGCACACCCTGAAACATGAACGATTTGCTTGCTTGCATATTCAATATAAAACTCTGTTTCCAAACATGTTTCTAAACAAGTAAATCGACTCTGCTAGAACTGCATGAAACGAACCTAGGTAAAACTAGAAAGATCACTAGTAATGTAATATTTTATAACATGATTACTTAGTGCCTGTTTGAGTGAATGCTTGTTTCTGTTCAGTTGATTTATCTCACCAGTACTTGTATAAAGTGCTGACCCACCAACAGTTTACTTGTTCGCAGGTACTGGATCGTCCGAGGGAGCGATAGGCGTGCCACAGTCCCGAAGACCCGGAATCCTGGTTTCGATTGTTGCCCCGAGAATGCTATCGTATAAGGGGGCATAATGTATGGAACGAACGTGTGCCTTTGCTAAAGGAAACCCAAGTTGCCTCGATTGTCCCGAACACTCAGTTGGCTAATGCATTGCATTGCAACAAGTCCCTTTTCGCTGCTTACTCGATTGATGCGATGATAGACAACTATCAACTTAAACGATTGGCCTTGCACGGGCGCAACCCCAGGCCCGTGCGGCATCACGTCCCCCGAAAGCTCGAACGGGCCATTCGCTTGGCTCCCTTCCTCCCTCGCACCCGCGGGACGGGCGCGGTGATTCGCGTCCGGCGCGCCGAGGCACGGTGATACGTGTCCGGTTCATTAATTCTCGGCCGCACGGGGCGGAGCGTGACAGGTAGGACTGTGGACGGATATGCAGCAGAATTTTGTAGGCTGAGTAGATTCGCTCCGACCCTGGTGGCTACGGAGTTGGTCAGAACGATGAGGTTCCAGCAAGGACTTCATCTGAAGATTTTACAACTGCTAGAGGGGCACGACTACTAGACTTATGAAGAAGCATTGATAGCAGCTCGGGGGCACGAGCTTACCATGCAGAGGTTGTCAGCGAGGGTAGGAGGCCAAAAGATGTCTCATGCTCAGAGTGGAGGAGGAGGTGGAGGTGTACCTAGAACATCAGCACCATCACCTGGCGTTCGTATCCATGATTCAACGTCGCGGAGGACTGCAGTTTCAACAGTGACAGTACCAGCTCGGCATCAGCCGAGGCAACAACAACATCAGTGCCAGGGAGCATTAGTGGGTTACACTTACTATGGCAAGGGAGGCCACACTAGAGATGTATGCCGGGTGGCTAATGGACTGTATATGAGGTGCGGTAGTCCAGATCACCGGATTGCCAATTGTCCGATGATACAAAGGACATGAGGGCCAGTCCAACAGTTTTCAGCACTGCCAGCACCAGGGGCAGTTCAGCACAGAGGGCTAGCAGTAGCAGTGCAGCCATTAGCTCAACGTTCGTTACCGACGCAAACTCAGATGTACCAACAACAACAGAATCAACAACAGGGCCAACATAGGCCACAATAACGCTTCCAAGAGAGGCAACAACGATAAGCGCAACTTGGCCAAGGGAAATCATTAACTTTTTCCTTGGAGGAAGCTTTGGCATCGGGTGACGTGGTGGCAGGTAACATTTTTGTCGCCTCTATTCCTGTAGTAGCATTGTTTCATTCCGGTGCATCTCATTCATTTATATCTGCACGATTTGTGACACACATTGGATTGGAGTTTGAGGTGTTGCTAGAGAGGTTTAATATACTCACTGTTAATGGGCTCGTAGGAGTTAGTAGAGTGTGTATAGCGTGTACAGTTGTAGTGTGCGGGCATTCATTACCTGCACGGTTGATCGAGTTTCCTATGGGTAACTTTGACGTTATCTTAGGCATGTATTGGCTGAGAGACAGTCATGCTACGATAGATTGCCATAGGGGTAGGGTATTGTTTAGTATCCCAGGCACAGAAAACTTCGTCTTTGATAGATCTGTGAGAGATCAGCAGGAAGAGGTGATCACAATGGCATCAATAACAGAAGAACAGCTTTCCGAGATAGTCAATGAGTTTCTAGATGTCTTCCCAGAAGAACTTTCAGGGTTACTACCAGTGAGAGATGTGAAATTCTATATAGAATTGATTACCGGAGCAGGACCAATTGTAGAAGCATAGAAAATCCAGATACACGCGTACAACAAACATGCGCCCCAAGTCCGACTCATAAGAAATTAAGCCAAAGAGTAAGCCGTATAGTAGAATTCATGTGGCCTGAACAACCACGAAGTAAGGGCCGCATGAGATCCCCTGACATGGCATTCAATGCCTGTCAAAAGTTCTGACACACCACTCATTACCCAGAGCGCTTCAAAAATTATAAGAGAAGCGACGACTCATAAAAAGATAAAAAGTCACATCAGTGTATTAATGACTTCGTTATACGTGCTATGCCACATATTCCCTCATATGCGGCTACGGCCCTATGCGTCCCCGTCATCATGCGGCCAAAGTGTCCATTTGACCAAGGCCAGATGGGAGTTTGCATGCGACCACAACGCCATGTGGACAAAGTGTCCATAAGACCAAGGCCAAAGGAGAGCACATATGCGGCCAAGACGCTATACGACTTTCTGCAAGATCTGTCTGTTGCAACCGAAAAGATCTTCACACAGTTAGTGCTGATTACGTGTCCAGCTGACCGAGTCACGCATATGAGGGAGTTGAAAACAACCCCGAGATCTTATCAAATAGCAGATCCCAATCGAAGTCGCGTGACAGCTTGCCCATAGTATGCAGCTACAGTTGCAACCGTATTCTGTTGAAGGAGTCCCCTGCGGCCACCAAACAGAAGCATATGCGACACCTATAGCCCATCAGCATGGTAGTTATAAATAGGAGAAACTTGGACGTTCCAAAGGGCTGGATTTTTTGCTTCAGAGACCATACCACCCCCAGGCGAGCTACGTACATGCACACAAGCTCAAGAGAGAGAAAAGAGAAGAGAGCATCCTCATTCTCTCGTCGGACCGTCAATGGAGTAAAGGAGTCACTGTAGTACTCGATCTCCATCGTCACATTTCCTAGATAAAAAATATTGTTCTTAGATTTTCTGTCTAGGATTTCTTACTTTTTGTTGGTTAAGTAAAAGTTTCTTAAACTCACTTTAATGGCGAACAAGGTGACGACTCTGCTGGGGGCTTCCTTCTCCTCTGATGAGAATGTCGTGACGCAGTCCGATGCGTCGAAGCTGGATTCGACCCAGAGGATGCTGGTTGTACACTTCGACCAACAAGCCTTTGAGAGGGCGGTGCTTCACCGAGGCTGACAAAGCCTAAGAAGACCCTTACGCATGGGTTGCAAAGGCCGATGTGCCTCACCCAACTACGGAGTATGTGCTTTCCGTCTCTCCCTGCCGCAGGAAACACACATCATGCATCCACACGAGCTGACCCCACTCATGCGACAGCCTCTTCTGACAAGAAAGGTGCTCAGCACTTGAGCTATGGCAGAGAAAAATACTACAATGTCAGGAGTTCGATCACTAAGACACGTTCCATGCGACCACGTCAAAGGCCGCATAAGGAGGACTATGTGGTACCGGTCGGCAGCCGCAGACAGATGGCTGCATGCGGTCAGGACAGCAACAAAAGTTCCGTCTTCGACCGAATCTTACGCAGCGCTGACTCCATGTGCAATGTTGAGAAAGGAAAAGATGTAAACTTGGACTCTTCATACTACGCACCAGTGCGTGCTAGGATGAAGAAGTCTAGGGTAATGCGAGCTCGCCAAGCTCAAGCAATTGCTCATTCGACCGACTGTCAGCAGACGCCGCTAACTGTAATGCGTGCCCCTAACGGAAAGTTATACAAAATTGACCCATGTGTCCAGCCTCCAGTGGCAATTGGACATGGTCAGTCTAAAGAGTCTTCCATTAGCAACCTGAAAAAGTTTTTGTACGAACCCCAAGTCAGGAAGCAAAGTCCATACCTACGCACCCATGTGCTCGGTCTATCCGGGCTCATAAAAAGGTTGCAAAGGTGAATCGGCCCTTGCTTGAATTACGCAACATGATCAATCACAAGCACAAAACGAGGGAAACAACTATGACATATGAAGTGTCCTCCCCAAGGCATCACTATGCTAGCATTATCATCAACTGCTACTGTAACAAAGTAGCAGTACCCACAAACAGGCAGTCGGCATTCCAGCATATGCAACCAAAGACACCCACCCGGATGCAACTCGAAGAACAGATGCAAGCACCAGAGGAAGAGGAGCTGCCCTTCGCCTCATGTTATTCTGCTCAAAATGCCCCCTCCATAAGGGGAGGCATGAGGGGTGGTCGGAAGTCCAGCAACTCCAGTCCGTCGCTCTCGGCCAGGTCAAGAAGACGGGCCCAAGGAGGATAGGCAGCGAAACCCGCAGAAGATATTTTCTTGGGCACCGCTCAAAGAAGAAGCTATCAGCCACTGGGGGTAGTTCTTCCTTAGGACCTCAGATAGCTACGCAAGGTGGGGGTTATAATCCCTCGGACCTTTATGACAATCCGACGTTCCGAGAGGACGGTGATTCCCAAGGAACAGATGCTGAGATCCCTGGAGGTGGCTGCCCTCGCCAAGAAGACGCAACTTCCTACGTTGAGGGTAGTGTTCTCTCCGAGTCCGAAGATGATGCGGCACTACCAATTTTTTCGAATGACTATTCACGACAATAGTCTGAAGCTGAAAGTACGACGTCCACCGTCCCATCCATGTCTTCCTATGTGAGAACAACATACATGATCAGGAACGATCACGAGGGCCCTAAAGATCAACAAAGTCTGGAAATCCTCGAGGCCATGATGCAAACCATTAGCGCGTCAATGCAGGCCTTGACCCAGACAAAGCTGGATATCAAGGCAATTATAGTCTCACAACCAGCAAGGGCATCTGATGAAGCAAGCCTAGACCCCAGGACCAATGGGGATTCAAATGCAACCGCTCCACCTGCTGGCGGCAATCATCCCCTGCCCGTATTATCTGCTCCTTCCGCAGTCGATGAAGCCCGGGAAGCAATGCGGGAGGTACGAGAACTCCGGGCTCGTCTAGACTCTATGGGCAATCTGGACTCACTGTGCAAGCTCGGGATCCGACAACCGTATCCCCTCGAGTGGAGAGATGTACCGTACCCGCCTAAGTACAAGACTTTTAACTTGACTTCGTTTGATGGGAAGACATCTTCCTGTCAATTCATGAGTTACTTCGAGTCGGCAACGGGGCATCTGCCTCGTAACGATGCCCTCTTAACCATGCTCTTTGTCGGGGCATTGTCTGGAATAGCTTTCGATTGGTTCTGCAGCCTCCAGGATAACTGTATTTCGTCGTTTGACGATCTCAAAGGCCTTTTTCTTGTTCGATTCTACGACGGAGGAAACGACATGATGATGTCCTCTTTAATAGACATTACGCAAAGAGAGAAAGAGTCTGTATGGAATGTATCGAGCGGTACGGACAAGCGGTGCTAAAGTTACCCCCCGGTAACCCTGAGTCTACGCTGATGGACATCTGCCATAGAAATCTCCTTTCCACAGTCAGACTCTAGATGAGCGACTCTCAGTTTAAAGACTAGATGACGTTCATCATAAATGCTATCGGTGCTGAGAAGAAAGTAAAAGACGCCCGCCCCTTGGAAATACATATCCCCGTCGCTAATGATAGGGGAAAACGTCCTTACAACAACAACAACAACGGCAATAACGCCCGTGATGACAAGGAAAAATAGGCTATTGTCTCCAATATAACCAAGAAGCTCGAGTAAAAGCCTGCAGAGGTCTCAAAACTGAAGAAAACTTATTCTTTCGAAGATGATGACGTCATGGCAATCTTTGACATGGTAATGAAGGGAAAGAAGCTTCTGCTCCCCTACGTTAAGCGCCCTGTTGAGGTAGTCGATGTGAATAATTCGAAGTACTGTCACTACCATCGATACGTCCACCATGCGACGCGAGATTGCTAGACACTGAAGCGGTACATCCAGTGTCTGGTCGACACCAAGGCCCTCACCTTGGACTTCGTTGGTAAAACAATTGCTGCTAACATGGTATCTCTCCAGTTCGGTAGCTTTCCGGCAACGGAAGTATAAGACGGAGTGATCCCGATCCCCAGGGCAACAATGTAGGTTGTCAATCTTCCGCCAGCTCGTTACCAAACAACCGGGATGATACCTCTCACCACATCACGCGAGGGGGGGGGGAAGGTCATGTGGGTCCAGACTTGATGCAGCAGGCAGCACCTTCCGCCACCAAGTCCAAGGGCAAGAACTCTAAGTCCTGCTATACGGTTTCTCTCCCTTCCGAAGAAGCTATAGCAGGAACGACAAGGTCAGGCCTGACGTACCAACGAGAATACGACATTCCTAACGATGGTGCGTTCCCAATCGCCGCACCTACAACATCCTATCCGGGTCCATCCCAGCCTCCGGCAGCTGACACGTCCAAGCAGAAAGAAACTCGTTTCGATAAACCGCTGCGCAAAGATACAGCTCAGGGGCTGGAGAAGCCCTACAACTTCGACATCTTGGCACAACTGGCCAATACTCCAGCGAAGTTGTCACTATTCGAGATTCTCCGACTCTCAAAAGACACTCGGGTTGCTCTAAGTGACGCATTACAGAATGTCGACACCAGGTCAAGCCGTTAGCTGAGAATCTTGCCGCATGTCCCACTGTAATAATGTGATGGAGGCGATACCCAACATCACGTTCTCTAAACAAGACATGTTGCTAAAGAACAATAGGCACGATCGTCCTCTGTATTATACATGGTACATTGGCGCCATCAAGGTAGACCGGATACACATCGATCCCGGTTTGTCAATCAACATTATCCCGCGAAGTCTGCTTCAGACCTTGGACATCCCGATGCATCGTCTGGCAGCAACCAATACTACCATTAGTGGCTTCAACACAGGAAGGAGCTACCTTCTGAGCAAGATTCACTTGAAGTGTTAGATCGGCGATTTAAAAACAGAGGTCACCTGCTACGTCATATACATAGACGTATCCTACAATGTCCTGTTAGGACTGTAGTGCCTCAAATCCCGATCCGACCGGGATGTGCACTACGTAATTAGGCTTGTGGCTAGTCCGTTTGAGTCATAACTTAGAACTTCGGTATCTTCTTGCCACGGACGAAATGCGATGATCCTTTCCAACTCATGGAAAGGCCTCTATTGAAACGAGTCCAATAGTTTTCGTGTTTGGTTGCTTGGTTTTCTTGATTGCCGCTTTGGGATTTGATTTGGTGTTGCTTTCGATTTGCTTGGTTTTCGCTGCTGGTTTTATCGTTTGGAGCTTTGATTCTTGGGGAGTTCGGCAAGGAAGGATAGGCAAGATTCTAATTGGTGCTCGTGCTGTGCAGGTCCGCGTAACTGACGTTTGATCGTCGCTAGGCGGGAATCTTTGTTTCAGCTACCTTTTCCTTAACCAGTGAGTGGTTTGGACCCTTCTTTCCTACTTCTTCACGCCAACATCTTTAATGTTTCAAACGTTCACTCGATGATGCCCGGTTGGACGCCTAGGAAATCCTTGCCACAATGCATGCCAGCCACTAAGAAAGGAACAGGGGATTTTTGTAGACTAATATTTCTATATGCTTGCACACCTTATAACTGAGTTTGTTTATAATGGGGATTGGTTGTTGGTGGTGGCCTAGTGCCTCGGACGGAGTTTGGACCAATGGGATATCAAAATCGGAACACCGTGTTGAGAAAATATGAACTGTTGCATGAGATATATATTGCTGCTTAAACTTCTTTTTGTTTCAATCGATGCATTGTATGATATATGAATTGTTCATGCATTTGCATGGTCTGGGACAACTTGTGCACAAGGTTTATCATTTCCTCGAAACGGCTTTCCGGGGCACTGGAACCGTATCGATCCGGAGGGAAATATTTGATTCGTGCTCGTCACGATGCATTGCGGGACCTCCAGCAGGGCTTGCTACCCGGGCTGATAGGGCGCGCCGCTAATGCTTGAATATGTCCCTAAGGTGTCGATCACACCAATGACCGCATAGACTAGAACACATGCTAATCTATTGTCTTGTGCAGATGGTAAGTATACTTGTGTTTCGTTGCAGGGAAGGCGTGCATCGGTTGAGTAAGCAATCGATGCACTGGTTGGATTCGCTATTATTTTCATTCCTATCAAAACATGCAACTGATATGAATTGAATTCACTTGCCTCTTTATAGAAGTCATCTTAATGCATGCTCGCCCCTAATAAGCTAGTATCGATTTAGTCGAGTGGGTTCATCCCGCTCACCAGTACAAGTTGAGTACTGACCCACGTTGTGGGCAACTATTTCAGGCACTCAGACGGTGCAACGCTAGTGGATAGACGAGGAGGCGTTAGGAGCACCTCTATTTTGAAGTATAGTTGGAGTCAGATCATTTTGGAGGCTTGGACTTTCAACCTATACAAGGGCGTAATGTATGAACGACGTGGACTATCTGATGGAGCGCGCCCTGCCTTTTGAGTTTATCTTTTGTAATGCAAATCAAGTAGCCGAGAGGCGCATCAATGTAAACTCTATGTAAATTACTCTGAATTATCAATGAAAAAGCATGTTTCTTCCTGCACTGTGTTCAAATCTCTGTGAATGTGTTTTATAAATTGTGTTTCAAAATGGGTTCCTATAACTGTAAGTCCTTGCCTTGTACGAGCGCAACTCCAGGCTCGTACGGCATCACGCCCCAAGCGAGGACGAATCGGTTCCGTAAAGGATCAAGCGAGGACGACCGACCCCTTCGGGATCGGGGCGTGACATATTGGTATCAGAGCCTAGGCTTTACTTCCACGGGATTTCAAAAGATTATAAAGGAGTTTGATGCGCCTCTCAATTGAGTTGCGTTCGGCGTCCGCTGCATGGGAAGAGTCGCTTATACAATGAGCCCATAGATATAAATCTATCGTTTTTGGAGTGTTAACAAGTTACTCTCTTTTGTAGCCATGGCTAAGAAGAACACTGCAACTGCCAGCAGTGCTCAACCCATTCAGAGCGATCCAGCAAGCTCTGGAGAATCCGGAGGAGCGGGTTCAACCGGAATGGCGGAACGGCTTATGCACCTCATGGAGGCGCAGCAACAACAAGCTGTTACCCAACAAGCTAACATACAAGCGCAGTTTGCTTCTCAACAGAAGCAAATGGATACAATGATGCAACTGATTGCATCCCTGGTACCGAGCAACGGGACATCCGCAGCGACGCCTGTCACGCCGCCAGCCGTGGCGGTAGAAGACGAGTCAGAAGAGACACAGCCTTCAGCGAAGAACTCCTGCCGAGCAGCTGAGTTTACAAAAATGCATCCCCCTACGTTCAACGGACGAGCGGAGCCGGACGTGGTATTGGGGTGGATTGCTAAGCTGGAGGGACTCTTCAACCTGGTTGGCATCCGGGGATCCAAGCGAGTTGCCTGTGCATCGGTTCAGCTGGAACTGCGTGCGCATGATTGGTGGGAGGCAACGAAGCAAGGAATTTACGATGCCAATCCCAACTGCAAGATTACTTGGGAAATGTTCAAATCTGCATTCATTGAACAGTATATTCCCCGAGCAGTCCGGCAGCAAAAGGAAGACGACTTCAGCAATCTGGTCCAAGGAAGTCTGTCTGTGGATGATTATGATTCAGTATTCGCTAAGCTAGCAAAGTTTGCTGGGCAATTCTTGCCTAATCAGCAGGCGTGGTGCTACCGATTTCAGAAAGGTTTGAATGACGATTTGCGTAGGGACGTCATCAACCAAAGATGCCAAACATATAGGGAATGTTATGAAGCGGCTCTGAACAGCGAGCGGATCTTTGGGCGCCCTCTCCCAAAGACCGAAGTGCAAACCCCCCGTGCCAATAATAATAAACGTCCTCATGAAACGGGAGGGTCTGGAGCACACAAGCGCTCGCACACGTCTGATAATAGGGGCCAATCCCAATCACTGAACTGCAGCCGGTGCGGCAAATCAGGGTATAAAGTGAATGATTGTCGGGTTCAAGGATGTTTCAAATGTGGTCGCCTGGGTCACAAACAGTTTAACTGCAGAGAGGGCAAGCCGAATCAGAATAATGGAAATCAAAACAAAGGGCCTCCAGCAAGTGATGCAAATGCTGTGCCAGTAAATCCACAACGCCAGGGTGCTCAGGGCCGAGTCTATGCATTGACTCGGGATGAGGCATCTGTATCCGACACTGTTGTAACAGGTACTCTACTATACCGAGAATTACCCGCTAGAGTCTTATTCGATTCAGGTGCTACGCATAGTTTCATATCTGCTGATTTTACTGTTGAGCATAAATTAGCTTCTACTGCTTTAAATATGAACCTTTGCGTAAGTACCCCTTCGGGAGTCGATATGCCCGCCCATGCGATCTGTAGGGATGGTTACATTTGCATCGGAGGTAGGAAGCTTTCCTTAGATGTCATTGTACTAGACATCAAGGATTATGATATTATTCTCGGTATGGACTGGTTGGGTGCTTGCCATGCAACAATCGAGTGCGCGGAGAAGCGAGTCGTATTCCGTCTACCCGGCGAGGCAGACTTCTACTATTCGTGCAGCGCTGCACCGAAGACGGCAATGGTGATATCAGCAATTTCGGCTAGGCGTATGTTGCATTCGGGCTGTGAAGGGTACTTAGCTTCTGTTCGAGACATCCGACGGGAATGTGCAGATGCAGCTCAGGCTGAAGTCATTGCAGATTTTCTCGACGTGTTCCCAGACGAGCTGCCTGGAATGCCTCCTGATCGTGAGATCGAATTCAGCATTGACACTTTTCCGGATTCGCGACCGATATCAAAGGCACCTTATCGCATGGCCCCAGCAGAGCTTAAGGAACTTAAAGTTCAGTTGCAAGATCTGTTGGACCGAGGATACATTCGTCCAAGCGTTTCTCCGTGGGGCGCTCCGGTGCTGTTCGTGAAAAAGAAGGATGGATCCATGCGGCTGTGCATTGACTACCGAGAACTGAATAAAGCGACCGTGAGGAATCAGTACCCTTTGCCAAGAATAGATGACTTGTTTGATCAGTTGCAAGGTGCAAGAGTTTTCTCTAAAGTTGATCTCAGGTCAGGGTATCACCAGTTGAAAATCAAATCAGAGGATATTCAAAAATCTGCTTTCAGAACCCGTTACGGACACTATGAGTTCCTCGTGATGTCGTTCGGTTTGACGAACGCCCCTGCAGCTTTCATGGATCTGATGAACCGCGTATTTCGGCCGTTTGTGGATAAGTTTGTAGTCGTGTTCATAGACGACATACTAATCTATTCCAAGAACAAGGCGGAGCACAAGGAACACCTGAAGATCGTGCTGCAGACATTACGAGACCATCAGTTGTTCGCTAAGCTCAGCAAGTGTGAGTTCTGGTTGAACAGCGTGGCGTTCCTTGGTCATGTCATCTCGGCCGAAGGCGTCACCGTAGACCCGAAGAAAATAGAAGCGGTGGTGGACTGGAAGCAACCTACGTCAGCCAGCGAAGTTCGAAGCTTTCTGGGCCTGGCGGGATACTACCGTAGGTTCGTGAAGGATTTCTCTAAACTGGCCTCGCCTATGACTCGCCTTACTCAAAAAGGGATTGCATACGAATGGGGTGATGACTGCGAAGCCAGCTTTCGGGAACTTAAGCGGCGTCTTGTTTCAGCTTCGATCCTTGCACTTCCAGATGGGGTAGAAGAGTTTCAGATATACAGCGACGCTTCAGGACTCGGCTTAGGGTGTGTGCTCATGCAGAGGGACAAGGTAATATCGTACGCCTCCAGGCAACTGAAGCCGCACGAGAAGAACTACCCGACGCATGATCTGGAATTGGCGGCAATCGTGTTTGCTCTGAAGTTGTGGAGGCATTATCTTTATGGTGTTGCTTGCAAAATCTTCACAGATCACAAGAGCCTCAAGTATCTTTTCACCCAGCGGGAATTGAACCTCCGGCAGCGGCGTTGGCTAGAACTTATTAAGGACTATGACCTAACGATCGCGTATACTCCGGGCAAGGGAAACGTCGTTGCTGATGCTCTGAGTCGGAAGCACGTGGGCTCGTTATCTATAGACAATCGTTTACTTCGAGATCTAGAGGCGATGGGCATCGAGTTTCGAGTTCGGCATCCAGGAGTGCAGCTGGCACCACTCCATCTTGAACTGGGTTTACGTGGTAGAATCAAATCAGCTCAGGAGGGCGATCAGTTCTTAGCGAAGGTGCGCGGATTGATCTCGGCGGGGAAGACGTCTGACTTTGGGGCAGGCGAAGATGGGGCCTTACAGATGAAAGGGAGGCTATGTGTTCCTAACGACCCAGAACTCCGAAGGGAAATTATGGCGGAAGCACACTACGCGAAGTATTCTTTACATCCGGGGAGCACTAAGATGTACAAGGACTTGCGCGGGACCTTCTGGTGGCACGGTATAAAGCGGGATATGGCGACCTTTGTGTCACAGTGCATGGCCTGTCAACAGGTGAAAGCTGAGCATCAGAGGCCCGGCGGGGAACTGCAGAACCTCGCTATTCCCGAGTGGAAATGGGACAACATCACTATGGATTTTATTGTGGGATTTCCGAAGACGCCACGGGGGCACGATGCGATTTGGGTCATAGTTGATCGTTTGACCAAATCAGCCCACTTTCTTCCCATAAAAGTTACTTGGAGCGTCGATCGGTTAGCACAAATTTACATAGATGAGATCGTCCGATTACACGGAGTACCTGCCTCAATCGTCTCTGACCGTGACGGACGCTTCTTATCTCATTTCTGGACTAGTTTACAAGCTGCTTTGGGAACCAAGCTACAGTTCAGTACCGCATACCACCCGCAGACTGATGGACAGACAGAGAGGACAAATCAGATACTTGAAGATATGTTACGGCTGTGTGCTATTGATTTAAAGACTAGTTGGGACACGCATCTTCCTTTGGCAGAGTTTGCGTACAACAACAGCTACCAATCAAGCATTCAGATGGCACCGTACGAAGCACTATATGGGAAGGTGTCGATCTCCAATCTGTTGGGACGAAGTCGGCGAGCGGCAGGTACTCGGGCCAGAGCTGGTAGAGCAGGCAGTTGAAAAAGTTCGCTTGATTCGGGAAAGACTCCGCACAGCACAGAGCCGACAGAAAAGTTATGCTGATGCACATAGAAGACCCTTGGAATTCTTGGTCGGGGATCATGTCTTCTTGAAAGTGACGCCGATGCGAGGTGTGATGCGTTTCGGCGTGAAGGGCAAACTGAGTCCCCGGTTTGTCGGCCCCTTTGAGATACTAGAACGAGTTGCAGCTGTGGCATACAG
This sequence comes from Iris macrosiphon, assembly GCA_036927795.1. Lineage (NCBI taxonomy): Eukaryota > Viridiplantae > Streptophyta > Magnoliopsida > Asparagales > Iridaceae > Iris > Iris macrosiphon. The sequence continues at coordinate 9,267,502 of JAYESA010000016.1, read as the reverse complement.
AATAGCACTACCTCCCGCCTTGGCAGAAGTGCATGACGTATTCCATGTTTCCCAACTACGCAAGTATGTGCATGACCCAAGTCATGTGGTTAGTTTTGTACAGTTGGAACTGCGCGCGGACTTGTCATACTCAGAAGAACCGGTGCAGATCCTGGATCGTAAGGAAAAAGTACTTCGCAACCGTACGATGTCCTTGGTTCGCGTGCTGTGGCGGAACCATTCAGCTGGGGAATCAACCTGGGAAATGGAATCGGAGATGAAGGAGAAGTACCCTTCATTGTTCATTCAGTCGGAGGTAGGGCCTTGTTCTTACGTTTCGGGTCGGCCTTGTTCTTAAGTTTCGGGTCGAAACTTTTTCTTAGTGGTATATTATGTAGTGCCTCAAATCCCGATCCGACCGGGATGTGCACTACGTAATTGGGCTTGTGGCTAGTCCGTTTGAGTCATAACTTAGAACTTCGGCATCTTCTTGCCACGGACGAAATGCGATGATCCTTTCCAACTCATGGAAAGGCCTCTATTGAAACGAGTCCAATAGTTTTCGTGTTTGGTTGCTTGATTTTCTTGATTGCCGCTTTGGGATTTGATTTGGTGTTGCTTTCGATTTGCTTGGTTTTCGCTGCTGGTTTTATCGTTTGGAGCTTTGATTCTTGGGGAGTTCGGCAAGGAAGGATAGGCAAGATTCTAATTGGTGCTCGTGCTGTGCAGGTCCGCGTAACTGACGTTTGATCGTCGCTAGGCGGGAATCTTTGTTTCAGCTACCTTTTCCTTAACCAGTGAGTGGTTTGGACCCTTCTTTCCTACTTCTTCACGCCAACATCTTTAATGTTTCAAACGTTCACTCGATGATGCCCGGTTGGACGCCTAGGAAATCCTTGCCACAATGCATGCCAGCCACTAAGAAAGGAACAGGGGATTTTTGTAGACTAATATTTCTATATGCTTGCACACCTTATAACTGAGTTTGTTTATAATGGGGATTGGTTGTTGGTGGTGGCCTAGTGCCTCGGACGGAGTTTGGACCTATGGGATATCAAAATCGGAACACCGTGTTGAGAAAATATGAACTGTTGCATGAGATATATATTGCTGCTTAAACTTCTTTTTGTTTCAATCGATGCATTGTATGATATATGAATTGTTCATGCATTTGCATGGTCTGGGACAACTTGTGCACAAGGTTTATCATTTCCTCGAAACGGCTTTCCGGGACACTGGAACCGTATCGATCCGGAGGGAAATATTTGATTCGTGCTCGTCACGATGCATTGCGGGACCTCCAGCAGGGCTTGCTACCCGGGCTGATAGGGCGCGCCGCTAATGCTTGAATATGTCCCTAAGGTGTCGATCACACCAATGACCGCATAGACTAGAACACATGCTAATCTATTGTCTTGTGCAGATGGTAAGTATACTTGTGTTTCGTTGCAGGGAAGGCGTGCATCGGTTGAGTAAGCAATCGATGCACTGGTTGGATTCGCTATTATTTTCATTCCTATCAAAACATGCAACTGATATGAATTAAATTCACTTGCCTCTTTATAGAAGTCATCTTAATGCATGCTCGCCCCTAATAAGCTAGTGTCGATTTAGTCGAGTGGGTTCATCCCGCTCACCAGTACAAGTTGAGTACTGACCCACGTTGTGGGCAACTATTTCAGGCACTCAGACGGTGCAACGCTAGTGGATAGACGAGGAGGCGTTAGGAGCACCTCTATTTTGAAGTATAGTTGGAGTCAGATCATTTTGGAGGCTTGGACTTTCAACCTATACAAGGGCGTAATGTATGAACGACGTGGACTATCTGATGGAGCGCGCCCTGCCTTTTGAGTTTATCTTTTGTAATGCAAATCAAGTAGCCGAGAGGCGCATCAATGTAAACTCTATGTAAATTACTCTGAATTATCAATGAAAAAGCATGTTTCTTCCTGCACTGTGTTCAAATCTCTGTGAATGTGTTTTATAAATTGTGTTTCAAAATGGGTTCCTATAACTGCAAGTCCTTGCCTTGTACGAGCGCAACTCCAGGCTCGTACGGCATCACGCCTCAAGCGAGGACGAATCGGTTCCGTAAAGGATCAAGCGAGGACGACCGACCCTTTCGGGATCGGGGCGTGACAAGGACGTCCATAGATACATTAGTATATGATCGTATCGTCAACCTTGCACCAGTGCTTGAAGTACGTGGACGATTATGGCGTCGTCAAGACAAAATTTGCCAACGTGGATCTATTCAAAGAGGTTGAGGCCTATTACTCTAACTCGATCCTCTACAAGCAAGTCCACCAAGATGAATGTGTCAATGATGCCGACGATGAGGCAGAGATTGGGACAACGTTGGACGAACCCTTCAGCGTCCATCTCAAAGTACGTGCTCCCAACACAGTCCCTCCCCTCATGGTGAAACTGCACAAGAAAGCACCAAAACCTCCGTTCGTTCTCCTTCGTAGACCGAGTCGACCACTGAAGGAAGATCCGGCACCTACTACGACTTTCGAACCTCTAGTGGTAAAGCTGCACAGGAGACCTCCGAAGACGTCGCTCATACTTGGGGTAGATCTCAGGAAGGACAAACTGGAAGAGTACGTAGCCGCATATGCTAACGTCCCTTCTCTTGACGATGTAATTCCTGAGAATAATTCCTGAGGATAAGATACCTTATTTTATGAATAAAGGGCTATCTTTGAACTACTCGGATGTTGCACAACTACTCGGATGTTGCACATCTCAGTACATTATATTCCATTGAGCACGGTCTAGGCTTGTACCTGCATACATGGGTGACTATCACATATGCAGTGAACCGAGTTCTCTCCAGTCAAAGCTCCTACTTCATAGTTCCATCAAGGAAGATGGGAGACAAACTCATCTTCGGCAGAGTGGAAATTTTCCAATCCTTCGTCCCAGAGGAACTGGAGCCAGAACTCGACACCGGCAAAATATCACTTCACCGATAAATCTCTCAAACCAAGCACCTTATCCAGAAGATGTGATACGATCTGAAAGCCGCTAAAGGCTTAGGCCGACGGTTGCCTCTGCGTCTGTACACTCCTGCACGCAAGCCCGAGAATTAATACCCCGAGAATTAATACCATAAGACCAAGCATGGCTTAGGGTACATTATGCCTCTTACAACCTCCAAATCGCGGTCCACAAACTCAACATCTTGCCAAACGCTAAACCGGTCAAGCAACAGCAACGACGGTTCCTGCCTGACACCATGAATGACATCAAAGATGAAGTCAACAAACTGATAGCTAATGGCTTCATCCGCAAGCAACAACATCCGGATTGGGTAGCCAACATCGTGCCCGTCGTAAAAATGAACGAGACGATTCGAATCTGCTGTGACTTTCGTGATCTGAACGCGACATGCCCTAAGGACTAGTTTCTCCTTCTAATCACGTACATAATGATCGACAACACTTGTGGCTTTGAGCGCATGAACTTCATGAACGGATTCTCAGGCTATAATCAAATCAAAATATTTCCTGACGACAAGAAGCACGCATCGTTCCGAACGTCGAAGGAGTATACTGCTACACAGTCATGCCCTTCGGTCTGAAGAACGCAGGTGCTACATATCAGCGAGCTATGAGCACCATCTTCTGTGAACATCTATACAAAATAGTGGAGTGTTACGTTGATGACATCACTGTCACGCCCTGATCTTCCGCAAGATTGGCCTTCTCCGCTATGTGCGAACCATCGCGCCAGCCCTCCCGCAGGACGCTCATTTCCATCAGGACGTTATATCGTGCGAGCACAAGCTGCGCCCGCGCAAAGCCATGATCCAAACAGGCGATGAAATAGCTAAACCACAGAGTCACACAGATAGTCCGAATGCAACGGAATAAGAACCCGAACATGCGATTGGTAACAAGTTCACATATTCGTCATAGCAGAAGCATTGAATGAATTCAAGTATGAAACAATAACAAGCTCTTTATTGAGAATCAAGAGTTATTACAAACAGCTCTAGGTCGAGATTATAAGTCGCTCAAGATCTCTCTCTCTCTCTCTCTCTCTCTCTCTCTCTCACAAATAATAAGGGCGTGTCAAGCGGCTTACAACTTGGGATGATACATAAGCGATGTTCTAACATAATGTCTTGTATAAGTGCTTCAGCTCCAGACACAACACTCCAAGGCTCCAAAGTTAGCTCCACGTCTTAGCGCGCACGAGGGGACACTCCGCATCGAACGAGGTTCTCCCGTATCCTGCAAGCAATCTGGTGGGTTATCAGTATATGAATGCACTGGTGGAGAGGGTTCTCGCCCGCTCGACAAACCCAAACACGTTATATAGGTTCTGTGCACCAACTATTATGTTGTCTTTCTAGTCTTACCTTAGGATCAGTTTTATGGCAATGGTGTAAATCCTAACTTGTGTGGCAGTGTGCCGTGCGATATAAGAGAAACACGACAAAACTTACAATTTTACCATTGTTCCTTCTCTGTCCAATGATACAACCAAGTTAACCAATCACAAATATGTATATAATGACTTAAAACTTTGCATAAGGAAACACAAGTGTCTCGAGCATGTTTCTGATTCAGGTGAACGATATACTCAGATATGTGATACTCAGATTACTTTGTTACTTTGATTGTTCAAACACATAATACTCAGGCCGTTCAAGTGTGTTATATTTAGATATGTACAATACAAATGACTCGCACGCGGATTGCCACAACCGAGCCAACTTAATCTACATGAAGGCCACTGGCATAGCCATAAAGGACTAGTCTCTCTCAGTATTGAGACTTCCGTTGAGATAGATGGGTAAACCAAGTGTATGATGCCATATCTTGGTCCCTCTACCGATATTTTTGTCGCCCCAAACCGGCGGAGCATCCTGACCGTTTGGTCACTAAAATACCCTATGATTTCTCCTAGGTCGGCACGATCCCGGTGCCCCGGTGATTCGTCTGAGGAATCCACATACCTCGTGCACGAGTTATTCGTGACAATTTATGATTCTTTCCTTTATCTTTATCTTTTCTTTCTTTCTCTCTCTTTTTTTTTCTTTATCTGTACAACGACGATGGTTGTAGACGTGGTAGGCCATTACCCGCTACAAGCCATCCCGAGCGATTATTAGATTATCGACTTGGTTGGCGGCGCTCCATGCAACGCGAGTAGCGAGCCCCGCTACACGTCCCCGACATACCCGTCTATAATCTATCTTCACTTTCATTATTGCTTATCAATTCTTCATCTTTGTCAATCTTGCATTATGCGGTTCCCGACACGAAAAATTGCCTTGTCGAGCCCTTCCATGTTTTCTTTACTTGGCTCGAAAATGACTATTTTGATAGTCTTTCTGCTTCCAGTGAGTGAACCATAATTAAGTGAAGTGCATCGATTGTGGGATGAATCTGTGTGACAAGCATTGAAACGAGACGAACGAGTACTAGTTAGCATATAAAGCAGGCAAGCATTGCATCAGTAAGAAACATAAGCATGATAAGAAATATGTGGCATACTCTACTAGAAACATCATCCGTTATACTAGCACGGTCTAAGGGGCAGATCAAGGAACCATCTAAAATCCAAGTTTCATGTCCATGTTCTACACAAGCAATACAAAATGGGATTATTCCCTCAGCTAGGTGCGTTGTATTCTTTATTAGCATGCAAGGGTGATTCACCTAGCGACTAGCATATATTGTCCATGTTTTATGGTGTTCAGGCTAAGCAAAGATAGGTTCATCGTAGCCACCCCTTTAGCGATGATTCGTTTCGGTCGAGCGATACTCCGAGCGCGCCTTTGAAAGTTTAAGTCTGAACTCTTGAAGGGCCAAGTCTGAAATTTTTTACCTCAAGCGAGTCTCCTCACTGAGCAAAGCGGGTCAGGTCGTCACACTAGTGCAATTTGAATCGGCTCTTCGCTTGAGCGGAACGGGTCGTTACATTATACACTACCCAGAACAAGTCTCGTCCTCGAGACTTCCTGAGCGCAAAATGTTCTATCACAAGACTATCGAATCTATCTCAAGCATATTGTAACCTCCGATTTCCAATTTCCAAAATAATTAGATTTTTATTTATTTTAAAATATCAAGTTTATAAAATAATTCTCCTTAAAATTTTTTATTTTATTTTGAACGATGTTTGATTGTAGAAGGTAATTTAAAAATCTTTTATAAAAGTCATTTTTTCTAAATGTCGATGAATTACAAAATAAATAAATAAATAATAATATATATTTTTCTAGTTTCAAATGTTTATTGGCTTGAAATAATAAAATTTTTATTGATGAAATTATTATAGGACTAGTTGTTTTCATAATAAAATTTCATATCCATTTTGGAATAGTAAATAAACAAATTACATATTTTCTAGGGTTTTGCAAAATGAAGTTAATTCGTAGCTAATTTAATCAGTCAGCCTTTGAAAGCCTCTTAAAAACATTTTCTTAAATTTCTTTTCTATTTAAATTTACCAGTTTACTGTCTCCCCTTTTGCACCCTCATTTTTCCCACATGTAAAACCCGTTTAATTAATTCTGGGCCATTCATTATTGGGCCAACCCGCAACCCTTTATCCCACACCATCTCTCCCTATTTAGGTTCTCATTCTCACATTTCCCTAGAAACCCTAATCTTCAATTCATTGGCTAGCCTCCACAATTCCCAAAGCCAAAGCCACCACCATTTTGTGTGCTCGTGTCCGTGTGTCCAGCATCCGTGTCAGCCGTGATGGCCTCGGGTCCGACCCCGGGTGTCCTACCGTATCCATTCATTTTTCTGTGTCCAGTTATTACAATATTACAAACAGATTTTCGTGTCCGACACACCCGGACACATCCACATCCTCCACTGTACAACCTCATCCCCGTGTCCGGCAGACCCGGACACGTCCACAGTACAGCTACCCTCGTGTCCAGACCGGACACATACCCAAACCCCGACACAGAACCTAACCCTAACCCAGATCCCGCTGCCGCCGGCGACGGAGTCCTCCTCGTCGTCGTCGAACGCCGGTGGCCGCCTGCAACCGCTGCTCCAGAGAAGCGCCGAGCCCGCCGTCTTGATCAGAGCGCCCGCCGTCGAGCTGCGCCGACCTTCGACCGGTGACCGCCACCGCCGCTGAGTCGACGACCGCCGCTGCCTCGAAGAACCCGCCTCCTCGAACCCAGCGCCGTCGCCTCGGAGCGCCCGCTTCCTCGAACAGAGCGTCCGCCCCTCGGGCAGAGCGCCGCCTCGAGCCGAGTGACGCCGCCGCCGACTGGGACCAACGCCTCCGCCTCCGCCGAGTTCGACGCCGCCGCCGCGTCGACCCTGCGTCGCCCAGCCGCCGCTGCCCTCGAGATCCCGCCGCTGCCCTCGAGATCCCGCCGCTGCCGAGTTCGAAGTCGCCGCTGCGCCGAGACGAACGCCGACCGCCCCGGCGAGCTTCTCCTCCGCTGACCACCGAAGCCGACGCCGGAAGCCTGAAACCCCTCCCGCAGTGAGCCTCTTCTTCCCCTTTCCTTTCTCTGATTTTAATTAGTTAAGTGAATATATGTAATTAGTTAAGTTAATATATGTAATTAGTTAAGTTAATGTATGTAATTAGTTAAGTTAAGTAATTTATAATTAGTTAAATTAATTAACTAGTTTAGTAAATGATTAGATTAGTAATTATTAATAAACAGTAATTAGTTATTAATCAGGAATTTAATTACTAACCAGTTAGTAAATATCAATTAATTAGTTTAGTATTTTCTTATAATTAGTTTAGTTAATTTGTAATTTATGTAGTAAATTTTATGTAACTAGTTTAGTACTTGTAACTAGCTAATTTTATGTAATTGGTCTATTTAGTTATAATTAAAAGGTTTTTGATTATGTTAAATATAATAAATCTTGGGGTTTATTATTATTATTAAAAATATAGTTCCAATAATAAAATGAGTTCAAAATTAGTTTATTTGGATCGGTGACCGATTTTACCATAAATGAAAATATTGGCTTTTACGTAAATCCTAGTTTTTATAAATAAACCTTTAAATTGTATTTTTGTTCAAAAGGGAAGTTTTAACAATTATTGTTCAAAATAATTTCGAAACGATTTATATACGTAAATACGCATTCCAGTGTATGTAATTGATTTGGTATATATGAATATATATTTTTAGTATATGTATATAATTATTTTGGTATATATATATGTATATATGTATATTTGGTATAATGATACATATATTTAATCGGTATAATTTCATGTAGTATAAGTGTAATAAAACGTATTTTTATATATGAATTAATTGGCATCTGTACATATATATATAGTATAAATTTGAATTGGTAAATTAATATTAGTATATTCTAAAATGATGTTAACAAAATATATGTATATTTAAACAGTGTTTTTGCATATATATGAGTATACGTATGGTTCAACTAGAATAAATCAGATATGTATTTAAAGGGCATATATATATATTGTAAATACATTAAGTGGTGCATGTATAAATATTGTAAGTATAATAAGTGTAATGTGTATTATATACGTAGCCCTACTAGATGACCCTAGTTGACTAGAGCCATGCCTGGCAGAGCCCCTGAGTTCATGTATTTGTGATGTGTTAGTGTAGCATCTGATGCAAATATGGTTTGCTTGTGTTATGTTTATAGGACTGTTGGTTTACCCAGGGGATACTCTGGAACAGGACATTGGTTTTACCAAGCTAAGGACCCAAGGCAAGTACATTCTCTGATTAGTTTCTAAATTTATGATATCTCCTATGTTCACTGTATCTAGTGTAAATATCCATGTTTCCGACACATTGGTTACACGGATTGGTATACACGGATCTCGTCATGAGATGTTATTCCTTATTCATGGTGTAGCTTGTATGAGACTTGTTTTCCTTGTTATCTCGTGCATGTACAGACACTGATTCCCGGGAAGATTTGCTACCTTCCTAGGGAATCCCGTGCCATAGCGTACCATGATTGGATCTACTATACCAGTCGGGGGTTTGGGGAGTATTTTAGTGTAGATATGTGATCATACCCAACTTTCTATGCATCATAGCTCACCCCACATCTCACGTCGGGTGTGGCCTGACCATCTCCATGCCTCATAGCTGTTACGTGTGATTAGCCTGACCTCTCCATGCATCATAGCTAACCAACGGTTAGCCTGACCTTCCATGAATCATAGCTAATCACATGTAACCAGCCTGATCAAGTTCCCAAGCCGATCACATGTTAAAGCTAGTACTCACACACTTAATCATAGGTTTCTTGCTCATGGACATATTGTTTTCTTTCCTGCATTTACTTACAGTATTTTCAGTATTTCTCTCATTGTACATTTCTCGTACCTATACATGCATCTGGTATGTTTCCATCTAGAACTGCTACATAGTTTATGTCATTTATATAGAACTGCTAATTAGAGATGTACTTTGCTCCTTCCTGACTGAAAAATATTTTTCCAGACTGTGACCTTAGTGGACTTGTTCTGACACTTGGAGATTGGTTGTTACTGATTACAGGTATGATGGTTTTATCATTAGTCTTGTGTTGTACTCTTTTGTTCTTCAAATTCTTATCGTGCTGTAATTGTGATTGAGTATGTTGTTCATTTTTATAGTATTATCCGAATCTCCTTATGGAGTTGGATACTAGCGTGAGATTGTTAGATAGTACTTGACCTAGACAGCGTTCTACCGCCGATGCTGCGGCGTAGGCTGGACGTACCCACGCTCTCGTGCCCCTAAACCGGGTGCGGGTCGTGACACGTTTTTAGTGGTGGCCCATGCAGGTCAGACTTCGCAAGTTGTGCGATGTCGTGGTGGTGCGACGTTATAGTTGTACTACTACGTGCCTGCTGTAGAATATAGGACATATGATACTAGGATGAGAGAGGATACTCAATCACAAATTCTTGAAAGATTTCCTGGGATGACCCCATGAGAATCTTATTTTCAATTTAAATCTTTCCTTGTTTCCGTCCGCTCTCGCTTGTTGTTACTGAACTTGATCCTTGTTGAGCAGTTATTAAATTAAATTCTTGGTATCATTGTTGAGTTTGATTCTTGTTGACCAGTTGTTAACTTTAATTCTTGGTATCGTTGTTGAGTTGATTTCAAATTGAGATGAATTTTTACGGACTAGGATTTATGGTATCATCTGATGACATATATTGATGAGGACAGTGAGGAAGGTAAAACGTCTACTTTGGTTATGGAACCTAGAATTTATCGCAGCCATATTAGCTGTGGTGACGAGAACGTAGGGACCTGACTTGGATGTACATACTATAGTTATGAAGCTTAGAGTCTTTCGCAGCCATACCGGTTGGCGTGGCGAAGATTCTAGACGACATGATTATAGAGTGCATACCTTAGTTACGAAACCTATCGTTTATCGCATCTATGCGTACTGGCGTGGCGAGGATTCTGAGTGTCATGATTTCAGACAGACGTGTATGATTATCAGGTTGTATCCTAAATTGGTTCTTAAAATATCATCTCAAGACTTATCTATTTCTGTTATTCCAGGACTTTGTTCCACCGCTTCTTTCTTTACTAGCAGTAAAGATACCTTCTGTCCTCAATTCAGTCTTTGAGCTCCTATTCCTTGAGGATTTCTTGTTAAGCATGATAATTAGTGGCTTGTAATTTGTTTGTGTCTTGTATTAGTATTGACTGAGTTGCTAGTGAGTTGTGAGTGCCTCTTAGTTGGACATGTGAGCAGTAGGCTTTAATCTAGAGTTAGCCCTTAGCATAGTACCTTGTACCAATGGTTCTAGGAGTAGTGTCATTAGAGACGGAGAGTTAAGGAGAGTATAGAGTATCAGTGATAGTTCTCAGAGTTAGTATCAGAGCCAATTACCCGTCCTGGATAATCATGATTTTGTAATTGAGTGATCTATGTAAACGATTAAGTATCCGAGAGTTGTGTTAAGGATTTTGGAGCATGATGTTCAATTTGATGATTAATATCGGAAGTGTTAAAGGTAAGGAAATACATACGCATAAAGAGTTAATGAGATGTCATAAGTAGAGAAATATCAGGATTAGTAATGGAAGTTGTGAAGCGTATCACAGATTAGTCTAACAGGCTGTAAAGGATTACAGGGAAATGCCTACACAAAAATCGAGATGAGGAACCATATACTTGCCCATGAGAATAAGAAACATGAGTGTTATAGAGGATACAGGTGATCATGAGTCTAATGAGCTTGATGAGATAATCCATTAATGCAGCTAGTAATATAATACCAAGAGTGCCGATGGTTCTATATCAAGGATTATTGAAAATAGTGCTAGTAACAGTAAGCACTCGGTGTGATGATAATTAGATGATATACCAGTTGACATAAATTGAAATTATGAAAGAAAACACAGTTGATGGTAACTTTGATCATTGGAGGTAATAGTGCAAGTGATTCGGGCAGTACAAATTTAGTACACAGTTCTAGACAATATAGGTATTGAGTGCACCTTGAGTATCAGAGACCGTGAGCACTGATATGTACATTGAGGAGTTATAAATTAAAAGGTGGAAATGAATTTTAAATTTTCAGAATTTTTAAGGAGTTGAGATTTTATGTTGTTAAAATATTGAGGATTTAAATTGATTCACTAAACATAGTTAAGGCTACAAAGATTTTAGAAGTGATTAAATTTTATTTCGATGTGAAGTATCTAATTATGAGGAGGTATATGCATTTATTTTAAGTTGATCGGGAAGTTAGACCTTGACGATTACTTTGAGGATTAATTTGTGGTAGATGAGAGATATGAATATTAATATATGATTAGTTGATATGGGTACCAGTGTACATGAATAGGAATTTGTTAGTGTGCTAGAGTTAAGTGTTTGTTAGAGATAGTAGACACTACAAGTAATATGTTAACATGATCCTTCTTCCTTCCTAATGTTCCTTTTCTTTCGCCTTTCGATTGATTGATTGATTTTCCTAGTACTGTGGTTCACATGCATGATTTTCTTGTTAGAATATAACTAGTAGTACCCCTAACAGAGACTGAAATACCATGACAAAAGGCACATGACCTATATATTTTCTCAAATTGCATGGCTGTAGGTAGAGTTTTCTTAAACTATGATCATTGGGTTTTGACCATAGCAGAGATCTATGACGAGGTTATGACTGACGAGAAGAGACAAGAGGATTAAATTTGTGGATGAGCATTAAATTAAATAAAGAATTTAGGGGTTGTTATAACGGAATTGATGGATCATTGATTTTATAAAAATCGAGGTATGATTGAAATTCGAGGACAAACATTTACTTAAAGGGAGAATTAAGAAATTCACAGAGCCAAAAAAATTGAGGATTTATTAATTTTAAGGAGGTCTTGATATGATTGAATTGATTATTAAAAATTTGAGAAATCTTAGAGATTATCATTTTATCTATTTGATTGCAAGATAGAAATTTTATTGAAGATACTGGAAGCATCGCATCGTTGAGTATTTGAGGAAAAAGAAAAACAGGAAATAAAATCGTAAATGGAATAGTGTCAAATTAAATTCTTGGGATGAGGAGTTAGATTGGAATAAGCATCAATTGAATTTGAGTTAGATGATTGATGAGTGTTTAAAGTTAAATTTTGGGATGCAGATTTTTAAGTTTTATAAATATGCATTGATTGGATTTCAATTAAAAGGATTGGATAGTAAATTTTGTATTTAGTTATTTACTCAAAATTTGAGGAGATTATGATACGACTGTAATTCACTTAAAATAATGAGGATTTGAGTAGTAAAATTTTTACATTGGGATAATAAATTCAGAGGAAAAAAAAAAAAATATTAGTTCAAAATTTCGGAAACATTATACATACGGATAAAGAGATATGGAATGAAATGAAGCTCATGGTAAAGAAGATTATAATATAACTGATTATGGGATCATATAATTGAAGGTCGTAAGGTAAGATCATGGTATATTGAGGTTGTGATTTAAATTAAATCTTAACCATGACAATAACATTTGAAATCGAAGAAAATAATCGAGGTATAGTTGATGCTAAGATAAACAAACTCGAATTTGATGATAAGGATTTTGGACAGGTAATAAATTTTGATTCAGAAATTCTAAGATCTAATCTAATAAAGTTTGTGATATTAGTTAATGATGAATCACAAGATTGAGAAAAGTAAAATGAATGAGGATAAAAAGGAAGGATTATTTTCAGATGGTAGTAAAGACTACTCTATTTCCTAGAAATTAAGAAAGGCGATTAGATGTCTCTTGATTACATTCTAAAGGATGTATTTAAGTTTCTTAAATCAAATTGTCGATCGTATCTTTCGAATTAGCTATAACTTTCATGTCTATATCATTCATTATACTGGGTCTTCCTTGGTTTAGTTACTTTGAAAAGGTAACGTGCATTATTCCAATTATCTGTTTTGTGATCGTGTCTACTTCCCAAAATCTAAACTTTCTAGAGGATTCAAGGCCGAGCCATGATTCCTTCAAGTTACTCCTATCTTAAACCATATTTTCTTTTTCTTCATGTTTCCTTCTGTTTGGTAAATATTTTCCTTATAGAAATATTTTTTCAATGATATATTCATCATTATGAACAACAAATTTTTTTCTATCCTAGTCATCCCTAAAATTTCGAGGACGAAATTTTTCTAAGGTGGATAGACTTGTAACCTCCGATTTCCAATTTCCAAAATAATTAGATTTTTATTTATTTTAAAATATCAAGTTTATAAAATAATTCTCCTTAAAAATTTTTATTTTATTTTGAACGATGTTTGATTGTAGAAGGTAATTTAAAAATCTTTTATAAAAGTCATTTTTTCTAAATGTCGATGTATTACAAAATAAATAAATAAATAATAATATATATTTTTCTAGTTTCAAATGTTTATTGGCTTGAAATAATAAATTTTTTATTGATGAAATTATTATAGGACTAGTTGTTTTCATAATAAAATTTCATATCCATTTTGGAATAGTAAATAAACAAATTACATATTTTCTAGGGTTTTGCAAAATGAAGTTAATTCGTAGCTAATTTAATCAGTCAGCCTTTGAAAGCCTCTTAAAAACATTTTCTTAAATTTCTTTTCTATTTAAATTTACCAGTTTACTGTCTCCCCTTTTGCACCCTCATTTTTCCCACATGTAAAACCCGTTTAATTAATTCTGGGCCATTCATTATTGGGCCAACCCGCAACCCTTTATCCCACACCATCTCTCCCTATTTAGGTTCTCATTCTCACATTTCCCTAGAAACCCTAATCTTTAATTCATTGGCTAGCCTCCACAATTCCCAAAGCCAAAGCCACCACCATTTTGTGTGCTCGTGTCCGTGTGTCCAGCATCCGTGTCAGCCGTGATGGCCTCGGGGCCGACCCCGGGTGTCCCACCGTATCCATTCATTTTTCTGTGTCCAGTTATTACAATATTACAAACAGATTTTCGTGTCCGACACACCCGGACACATCCACATCCTCCACTGTACAACCTCATCCCCGTGTCCGGCAGACCCGGACACGTCCACAGTACAGCTACCCTCGTGTCCAGACCGAACACGTACCCAAACCCCGACACAGAACCTAACCCTAACCCAGATCCCGCTGCCGCCGGCGACTGAGTCCTCCTCGTCGTCGTCGAACGCCGGTGGCCGCCTGCAACCGCTGCTCCAGAGAAGCGCCGAGCCCGCCGTCTTGATCAGAGCGCCCGCCGTCGAGCTCCGCCGACCTTCGACCGGTGACCGCCACCGCCGCTGAGTCGTCGACCGCCGCTGCCTCGAAGAACCCGCCTCCTCGAACCCAGCGCCGTCGCCTCGGAGCGCCCGCTTCCTCGAACAGAGCGTCCGCCCCTCGGGCAGAGCGCCGCCTCGAGCCGAGTGACGCCGCCGCCGACTGGGACCAACGCCTCCGCCTCCGCCGAGTTCGACGCCGCCGCCGCGTCGACCCTGCGTCGCCCAGCCGCCGCTGCCCTCGAGATCCCACCGCTGCCCTCGAGATCCCGCCGCTGCCGAGTTCGAAGTCGCCGCTGCGCCGAGACGAACGCCGACCGCCCCGGCGAGCTTCTCCTCCGCTGACCACCGAAGCCGACGCCGGAAGCCTGAAACCCCTCCCGCAGTGAGCCTCTTCTTCCCCTTTCCTTTCTCTGATTTTAATTAGTTAAGTGAATATATGTAATTAGTTAAGTTAATATATGTAATTAGTTAAGTTAATGTATGTAATTAGTTAAGTTAAGTAATTTATAATTAGTTAAATTAATTAACTAGTTTAGTAAATGATTAGATTAGTAATTATTAATAAACAGTAATTAGTTATTAATCAGGAATTTAATTACTAACCAGTTAGTAAATATCAATTAATTAGTTTAGTATTTTCTTATAATTAGTTTAGTTAATTTGTAATTTATGTAGTAAATTTTATGTAACTAGTTTAGTACTTGTAACTAGCTAATTTTATGTAATTGGTCTATTTAGTTATAATTAAAAGGTTTTTGATTATGTTAAATATAATAAATCTTGGGGTTTATTATTATTATTAAAAATATAGTTCCAATAATAAAATGAGTTCAAAATTAGTTTATTTGGATCGGTGACCGATTTTACCATAAATGAAAATATTGGCTTTTACGTAAATCCTAGTTTTTATAAATAAACCTTTAAATTGTATTTTTGTTCAAAAGGGAAGTTTTAACAATTATTGTTCAAAATAATTTCGAAACGATTTATATACGTAAATACGCATTCCAGTGTATGTAATTGATTTGGTATATATGAATATATATTTTTAGTATATGTATATAATTATTTTGGTATATATATATGTATATATGTATATTTGGTATAATGATACATATATTTAATCGGTATAATTTCATGTAGTATAAGTGTAATAAAACGTATTTTTATATATGAATTAATTGGCATCTGTACATATATATATAGTATAAATTTGAATTGGTAAATTAATATTAGTATATTCTAAAATGATGTTAACAAAATATATGTATATTTAAACAGTGTTTTTGCATATATATGAGTATACGTATGGTTCAACTAGAATAAATCAGATATGTATTTAAAGGGCATATATATATATTGTAAATACATTAAGTGGTGCATGTATAAATATTGTAAGTATAATAAGTGTAATGTGTATTATATACGTAGCCCTACTAGATGACCCTAGTTGACTAGAGCCATGCCTGGCAGAGCCCCTGAGTTCATGTATTTGTGATGTGTTAGTGTAGCATCTGATGCAAATATGGTTTGCTTGTGCTATGTTTATAGGACTGTTGGTTTACCCAGGGGATACTCTGGAACAGGACATTGGTTTTACCAAGCTAAGGACCCAAGGCAAGTACATTCTCTGATTAGTTTCTAAATTTATGATATCTCCTATGTTCACTGTATCTAGTGTAAATATCCATGTTTCCGACACATTGGTTACACGGATTGGTATACACGGATCTCGTCATGAGATGTTATTCCTTATTCATGGTGTAGCTTGTATGAGACTTGTTTTCCTTGTTATCTCGTGCATGTACAGACACTGATTCCCGGGGAGATTTGCTACCTTCCTAGGGAATCCCGTGCCATAGCGTACCATGATTGGATCTACTATACCAGTCGGGGGTTTGGGGAGTATTTTAGTGTAGATATGTGATCATACCCAACTTTCCATGCATCATAGCTCACCCCACATCTCACGTCGGGTGTGGCCTGACCATCTCCATGCCTCATAGCTGTTATGTGTGATTAGCCTGACCTCTCCATGCATCATAGCTAACCAACGGTTAGCCTGACCTTCCATGAATCATAGCTAATCACATGTAACCAGCCTGATCAAGTTCCCAAGCCGATCACATGTTAAAGCTAGTACTCACACACTTAATCATAGGTTTCTTGCTCATGGACATATTGTTTTCTTTCCTGCATTTACTTACAGTATTTCCAGTATTTCTCTCATTGTACATTTCTCGTACCTATACATGCATCTGGTATGTTTCCATCTAGAACTGCTACATAGTTTATGTCATTTATATAGAACTGCTAATTAGAGATGTACTTTGCTCCTTCCTGACTGGAAAATATTTTTCCAGACTGTGACCTTAGTGGACTTGTTCTGACACTTGGAGATTGGTTGTTACTGATTACAGGTATAATAGTTTTATCATTAGTCTTGTGTTGTACTCTTTTGTTCTTCAAATTCTTATCGTGCTGTAATTGTGATTGAGTATGTTGTTTATTTTTATAGTATTATCCGAATCTCCTTATGGAGTTGGATACTAGCGTGAGATTGTTAGATAGTACTTGACCTAGACAGCGTTCTACCGCCGATGCTGCGGCGTAGGCTGGACGTACCCACGCTCTCGTGCCCCTAAACCGGGTGCGGGTCGTGACACATATAAATCTGTATCACTAGATCCGTTCGAACACAACTTCATACTCGTTTCTCATTTCGTGTCGCGTGTATGCTGGGTCTGTCTTATTGAATGACTCTATCATTCAATCCAAGCTCTAACTCGGTCTTTAGTGCTCCTTAGCGCGGAACATATATCGCTTAACGTGGGGTACGATATAATCCATCTTGAATGACGATCTAAGGCTGAGGAAAACTTATCTAAATCGTTATACTCGTCCATGCGAATCTAGCATATTCACTTGTACTAGCATTCGATATCAGCATATTGCGAGTCTGGATCATGCACATATTCAAGGTGTCCCTCAGACATATGCATGTCAACCAACTTAGCAATAGTGAAGTCTTTGCACTCGAGTTCAACATATCACCGAGTCTTGGATCGGGCCCACGTTCAAGGCATCCATTGTAGTGCCCCGCTCCGCGTCGGCACTATGTACAAGTGGGATCGACTTGCTTGCTCGAACGGAAGTCTTCTCGGAGAGTTCCCGACCGATTAATCAAGGTGAGTGGGCAGAACTGCATTCTCTGATTCTTGCACGACTTAATAATGAATCTGAGTTTTTGAATGCTTGCATGCTAAGAAGATCGTTTAATAAGAAGAATGATAGAACCGACTCAGTATGCTAATAAGAGAACTCACATAGCTTGTCACTGAAACGAATATGCTGCCTAGCTAAGAAAATATGTATGCTTGTCTAAAATGAGATAGAACCATTGCTATGCTAAGAAGATAGAACTGCATATTTACTTGATGTGATAATAGACCCGTGCCATGCTAGTCTAAACTAAAAGATCGTTCATATGTTTGCTTGTCATCGTGTTCATATGGATTGTCTTGAATGCTTGTTTCGATATGAGAGTAAATGCTTGTCTTGTGTGTGTGCTAGACTAGTAGCCCGCCTTGCATAAAGGTCCTACGGGATCTTGGGGGTGCGGCTATTAGGAATGTGATAAGAGGATATGAATGTGCTTGTCATATTGTGTGCTATTGTGAAAGAGACAAGAGATATGTGGGTGCTTGCGGTGGATGGAGGACAAACAAAATGTGGGAGTCCAATAACGCGCCCTTGCTTCAAGGTCCTTCGGGATTGAGGGGCGTGGATATTGGGGGGAGGATAGTGATGCGATGGGGGAGACTAATAGTGCGCCCTTGCTTCAAGGTCCTTCGGGATTGAGGGGCGTGGCTATTAGAGGGAGGCGGCGCTTCTGTTGAGAAGAGTCGAGTCTGCATTAGAGAAGTGTATGGAGATAAGCTGCATTCAGGTCGTTAGGGAGCATGCTAGGCTAGCCTTCTTGCATACCTAACTGTTTGATGCAGAGACGGACAGGGAACTAAAGAACGGTAAATCATATATGTTTATGCAATTGTTGCTAACTTGTATGTCTGTTGCAGGGATAACCGTTCAACCATGGGGTAAGAAATATGAGTTTATGCTCATGCCTGCTTATTCATTTTGTCTGCATCATAGAGACCCTCCCGTTAGTGCTTCATGCATTGCATTCGGTCGGACAATGTCTATTAGTGCAGAGCTGAACCTTGGCTACGGCTGCTTCGGCAGTAATGTGCAACCATGAGTCACAGCTGCTAATAGGTCAGAATATGAGTCATTGGTTAGCTGGATTACCGCTACCGATCCTGAGTTACTCGGGGACCGACTTCTGATTGATAGTTAACTTGTGTGCTAGCTTGAATGATAGTCCCTAAATGCTGCCTGTCCCTAGAATCCGTGCATATAGTTCACCGAACACGCTGCGCACACCCGAACAGGATTCCTCGTGCTTGAATTGGTTGCCTCGATTGATTGGTTGTTTGATTATGGTTTCAAAAGACATATTTCCAAATAAAGTAATATGACTCTGCTATAGAACTACATGTAAAGAATCTAAGTAAAACTAGCAAGATCACTAGTAATGCAATGTTTTGCCACATGATTACTTAGTGTGGGTTTCAGGGGGTGTAGCTTCTGTTCAGTTGTTTTATCTCACCAGTACTTGCATAAAGTGCTGACCCACCAACAGTTTGCTTGTTCTCAGGTGCTCGTTCGTCTGAGGAAGCGATAGCCGTGCCTCATCCCAAGGAGCCAGAAATCTGGAGTCGATGCCAGGAGCCGCATCGAGTTTGTGCCTGCTTTGAGCTGCTTTTATATAGAGGGACATAATGTATGGAACGGTGATATTGTAATCGAGAGAAGAGTGCTTGAGCGATTTATAATCTCGGCCATGCGCCGCTTGTAACACTTTCGATTATCAATAAAAGAGACTATTTTTCATATGCCATGAGTTCTTCACTTTTCTGCAATGTTATATGCCGCTGCTTCAGTATCGAATAGCTTACTTGCCCTTGTATCAAAGCTTTGGCCTTGTGCAGGCGCACTTTAGGCTTGTACGGTATCACGTCCCGATGGGAACGACTGTCCTGCGGGAGAGCTGTAACGTGGTGATTCACGTTCAGCGGGGACGATCGAGCTCGCGGGAGATTGGGGCGTGACATAATGGTATCAGAGCGACTCGATTCTTTGCCCATTCCGTTGCTTCCAACTCTGAGATTTGCCTGATGTGAGATGCAATGAACGTTCCATACAATGAGTCCGTAAATATTCTCAAAGTTGCCGGCAAAAGTTTTCTGGATTTGGTTTTCATTGCTTGAGATGTGATTTGTGATTTTGTTGGCTAGAGTTTTATTGAGTTGTGATTGCCTGAGTTTTGATTTAGGATGGCGAGGGATGAGGACTATCGCTGCTTTATGGTTTCGTGAGTTTCTCCTTGAGTTTCGAGGACGAAACTCTTTGTTGGTGGGTAAGTATGTAGTGCCCCGCTCCGCGTCGGCACTATGTACAAGTGGGATCGACTTGCTTGCTCGAACGGAAGTCTTCTCGGAGAGTTCCCGACCGATTAATCAAGGTGAGTGGGCAGAACTGCATTCTCTGATTCTTGCACGACTTAATAATGAATCTGAGTTTTTGAATGCTTGCATGCTAAGAAGATCGTTTAATAAGAAGAATGATAGAACCGACTCAGTATGCTAATAAGAGAACTCACATAGCTTGTCACTGAAACGAATATGCTGCCTAGCTAAGAAAATATGTATGCTTGTCTAAAATGAGATAGAACCATTGCTATGCTAAGAAGATAGAACTGCATATTTACTTGATGTGATAATAGACCCGTGCCATGCTAGTCTAAACTAAAAGATCGTTCATATGTTTGCTTGTCATCGTGTTCATATGGATTGTCTTGAATGCTTGTTTCGATATGAGAGTAAATGCTTGTCTTGTGTGTGTGCTAGACTAGTAGCCCGCCTTGCATAAAGGTCCTACGGGATCTTGGGGGTGCGGCTATTAGGAATGTGATAAGAGGATATGAATGTGCTTGTCATGTTGTGTGCTATTGTGAAAGAGACAAGAGATATGTGGGTGCTTGCGGTGGATGGAGGACAAACGAAATGTGGGAGTCCAATAACGCGCCCTTGCTTCAAGGTCCTTCGGGATTGAGGGGCGTGGATATTGGGGGGAGGATGGTGATGCGATGGGGGAGACTAATAGTGCGCCCTTACTTCAAGGTCCTTCGGGATTGAGGGGCGTGGCTATTAGAGGGAGGCGGCGCTTCTGTTGAGAAGAGTCGAGTCTGCATTAGAGAAGTGTATGGAGATAAGCTGCATTCAGGTCGTTAGGGAGCATGCTAGGCTAGCCTTCTTGCATACCTAACTGTTTGATGCAGAGACGGACAGGGAACTAAAGAACGGTAAATCATATATGTTTATGCAATTGTTGCTAACTTGTATGTCTGTTGCAGGGATAACCGTTCAACCATGGGGTAAGAAATATGAGTTTATGCTCATGCCTGCTTATTCATTTTGTCTGCATCATAGAGACCCTCCCGTTAGTGCTTCATGCATTGCATTCGGTCGGACAATGTCTATTAGTGCAGAGCTGAACCTTGGCTACGGCTGCTTCGGCAGTAATGTGCAACCATGAGTCACAGCTGCTAATAGGTCAGAATATGAGTCATTGGTTAGCTGGATTACCGCTACCGATCATGAGTTACTCGGGGACCGACTTCTGATTGATAGTTAACTTGTGTGCTAGCTTGAATGATAGTCCCTAAATGCTGCCTGTCCCTAGAATCCGTGCATATAGTTCACCGAACACGCTGCGCACACCCGAACAGGATTCCTCATGCTTGAATTGGTTGCCTCGATTGATTGGTTGTTTGATTATGGTTTCAAAAGACATGTTTCCAAACAAAGTAATATGACTCTGCTATAGAACTGCATGTAAAGAATCTAAGTAAAACTAGCAAGATTACTAGTAATGCAATGTTTTGCCACATGATTACTTAGTGTGGGTTTCAGGGGGTGTAGCTTCTGTTCAGTTATTTTATCTCACCAGTACTTGCATAAAGTGCTGACCCACCAACAGTTTGCTTGTTCTCAGGTGCTCGTTCGTCTGAGGAAGCGATAGCCGTGCCTCATCCCAAGGAGCCGGAAATCTGGAGTCGATGCCAGGAGCCGCATCGAGTTTGTGCCTGCTTTGAGCTGCTTTTATATAGAGGGACATAATGTATGGAACGGTGATATTGTAATCGAGAGAAGAGTGCTTGAGCGATTTATAATCTCGGCCATGCGCCGCTTGTAACACTTTCGATTATCAATAAAAGAGACTATTTTTCATATGCCATGAGTTCTTCACTTTTCTGCAATGTTATATGCCGCTGCTTCAGTATCGAATAGCTTACTTGCCCTTGTATCAAAGCTTTGGCCTTGTGCAGGCGCACTTTAGGCTTGTACGGCATCACGTCCCGATGGGAACGATTGTCCTGCGGGAGAGCTGTAACGTGGTGATTCACGTTCAGCGGGGACGATCGAGCTCGCGGGAGATTGGGGCGTGACATCCATCAAATATATGCATTCAACCAAACTTAGCGATAATGAATTCGGAAAAACTACTCGCGAAAATTTTAAGGGTTATCGTCTTACGAATCACAATGATACCTCTAACGAGGTCAATCAAAATTTAAGTCATTTCCAATCCCACACAAACCATGCATTGCACTACCGTCAAGCACGATCTATCCTATCAATCGACTAGCGTCCATGTCCTATCGTCCATTCCGTTCGTGTCAAACATAGCACACACTTACCGTTTCAAGTCTAATTCTAAGTCTTGCTGCCCCAGTTTTATGGCTTGCCCAAGCAATACTCTAAAGTTAGTCACACAAGTTCTTTCACTCGGCACATGGTCGTCTGCCTAATTACTAGGTCAGCTCACAAGGTCATAGGTACAGTTCATGCTCACGACTCATCGGGCAAAATTGACGTACGATGCTTGTCCCAATTCCTAAGATCAAACTATTATTCTTTCGTTCGGGGTATTCTACCCAAGCTCGTTTTACTCAGATTTTAAACATCGAGCAAAGATCATCCCACTCACATTAATACGCTCGGTGCACAGGATCCGAGTTCATTTAGCAAAATCGTTCCTAGGACACGTTCGTTCAATCGAATCCACGATATATCCACGTCGTATGTCAAACCTAACGATTTGTATAATCTATCTCCCCGACTATGTTTCGATAGAATCCACATATACAATCTTTTCTAAGTCTAGACCACCAAGTCACGATTCAATTCTAAATCTTCGATCTCAATCATAACTTTAAGTTGTCCAACATGATTCATGTAACCACTCATGATGCCATCAAGCGTGTCTTACTTCATGTTCTAGACTAACTCATCCTTGAAATGCTTCCGATTCACTTGTATTATAAAATTTGTCTTATCGTGTCGAACCACAAGTTAAAATGATTCTTCAATTGTCACGCTGCGGTCTCCCGTAAGTTCAATCATCCATGTTGGACGAGAAATCACCACCTCAATGCTCCCACGGGATAATCGTCTTAATCCGGACGTGACGCATGTGCGAGCAAGGAGTTGCGCTCGCATAAGACAAGAACGTCAACATTATGGTTATCATCGAACGAACAGATACCTTATCGTTACACTTTGTTCCATCCAAGTTATACATTGATCCATCAAGTCATGCTCATCTAATAATCGTTCATGCCATGATCATAATTTGTCTAGCTAAATCATCCAACTTCAATGTTACCGTTCGATCAATCTGTAGTCTGCTTCTAGCATTCCTCAAACAACTATGTTCAAATCCTCAAGCCAAAGTCTATCCACCTTCGTTACGTTCCAATTCAAAGAGTTTCTGAATAATTATCGAACATGTTCATGTGAGTTTGATCATCCCCGCTGGACGTGAAATCACTACGCCAGTGCTCCCGTGGAATAATCGTTCCCATCTGGGCCTGATGTCGAGTGCTATCATTTGAACTCGATTCAAGATCGTTCGTCAAAATTCAAGATTAAGTCCGTTATCACCTATCTCAATCATTGAACCACACAATTTCTTAACTTGTATCAATCCGTGATATCTTCCAACTTATCGATATCATATCAAGTCATCCAAATTCGAAACTATAACAACCGTACTCAAGCTAAATTCTAGCGAGCGATATCCTACTCTATCCAAGTTTTTCATTCGCGCTATCATTTGTTCGCGTTATTATTCCAATTGTACTAACTCCGATCACATCTAATTTTTCCATCTCAAACTCAAGTTTCAATTTATTTGATTCTATTCGAAATCGCTCTACGATCTACTAAGTTCTGTCGACCAAGATGTTGATTCCAACTCTTTGAATTCCTTTCTGATATAAGCCTTATCACTTGCTCAATGCATTCTAACTTGATGGAATAAAATCTCGCGCGATTCCTTCGAATTCGCTTACTTGCTAGGCATCACTTATACTAAGGTTTTGCACAATCACGTTATTTGCTGCTAGACTCGTTTGCTATCCCAAAATTCTGGATTCGCTCGAACATTTCTAAGGCAATCAATACACCACTCAGGGTTCAAGCTATACTCTACGAATCTTTAAATCGCTTATTCGTTCCTAAGCTATTGCATACACCACTTAGGAATCGAGTCATCCAATTAATCGTCAATTGTATTCGTATCAATCCATCCAACTCGTTCCATAAAACTCCTGTGCGATCCCTATGCATCGCCTCGATAAATCTCATTCTCGTATATACCTCTATCAATAATCATCAACACAATCTTTGTTTGAGTCATAACTTGTTGATACGAATAACCGTCCAAACTATATCACGAAACCCAGACACGACTCCCTAAATTCGCCTTAGCGATAGTCCGATAACGTTTCTATCAATAGTCATTTAAAATATGACTTATCTTATCCGAACGATATTCCAATCTCGCTTACAACTCACTAGCACCAATGGTCTTGGCTTGCAATATTCAACACAACTTAGCCAAAGGGCTGTGTGCATAGCTACCCGTTCGAATGATATTCTATCTCTCCTACTAACCAGCTTGGTATTTACGTAAAGGTATTCAGGTTTACACATAACTTGTAATTCTAGCATGAGTCTATTCCCATAAAGTCTGACACAGGTTGACACAAAGGCCTTCGTATAACAATTACGTTTAAGCAAATCATATCATTCACAAGCACTTTCAAAAATATTTAGACTCATTGTATGGAACATCCTGTAGTAACATTGAGAGGGAGCGTTTTGTAACATAACCCACGAATGAGCTTTCAAAACTGAGAGAACCGATAAGAAGTCCAAGGACGTAAAGCCATGCTCTGATACCAATATGTAAAGCCCCGATGTCACGACCCGCACCCGGATTTTGGGGCACGAGTACGTGGGTACGTCTAGCCTACGCCGCAGCATCGACGGTAGAACGCTGTCTAGGTCACAATGCTATCTAATCATTCTCACACGAGCATCCAACTCCATAAGGAGTCACAGATATCACAATACAATATGAACAATACTCAATCACATAGATAAAGCACGATAAGATATCGAAGGAAATAAGTAAAATGCAACACAAGTCTAAAATAGAAATAATCTAACTCAATAATAATATCCAAGTCTCAAAGTATGTTGGAAACAAATCCGGTACCAATAAACTGCTAAAAGAAACTAACTAAACAACTAGTGATCCCGGCTAGACCTCCCGAGAATCACACCTGCTACAAATTCCAAGGCTGCAGCTACTCTCCCGGTGGTCCATAAAATGTCGGACACTAGTCCTCTAAGGCGCAGTCTGGAAAAATATTTTCAGTCAGGATGGAGCAAAGTACAACCCAAATAACAGTTCTAGTTAATTGATAAGGACTATAAAACAATAAATAGATGATGTTATATACTGAGAGAAGACAATGAATAAATGCAATGGCAAAATAAAGAGACATGCAATATAGGCAATATGGTACAGTCAGTGCATATATGAAATGAAGAGAACGAGGTACAATATCATATACGGGTGATGTAGTATATGAACTAAAATAGAGAATTGTAACTATTATAAGTGTTTGAAATCGTAGTTTCAAAATGTGATCGGCTTGGGAACTTGTACGATAGCTACATGGCCTGGCTAATCATACGTGAGGTGTATGATTAACACTTAACAATATTTTACACTTGTACGATAGGTATTTGATCACATCTCTCACTAGCAATTTCCCCGCCCCCAACTAGTACTGTGGATCCAACCATGACACGTCATGATACACGATCAATGTCCAATATATCATGTACAATGTCTAATATCAATGTCGTGTACAATATCAATACGATAACCAATGTAACATCTCATGACTGCAGATCTAATCTATATACTAGTCCGTGTAGCACAGTGTCGAGAATCAGATGTAATATTTCTAAATACTGGAATTATAGAAATTATCAAATAACGAAAGTTATCAGAGAATGTACTCGCCTGGAATCCTTAGCTGGAAATACCAATGTCCTGTTTCCAAAGTATCGTCTGAATGATCCAACAGTCCTATAGACATATCATATAATACAATATGATCAGACATTACACTAACACACACAATCAACACAATGAACTCAGAGACTATGCTAGGGGTGTCACATCTGTAGTTGCGGTACATAACAGACAGTCAATGATACGGGTCTTGCCAGTACGTCAGTGTACCTATGGCAGTCTGCTATCATACTACGTGGTCACAGGTCAATGTAACTACGGGTTATCTGTGGTTACACTCGGGTCATTTAGTACATAGACATATTATACATATTATTAACTAACATATACATTAATACTTACAATATACATATACACCAATTAAATACAAATACAATATATATATATATATATATATATATATATATATATATGTATATATACTAATTGAATTTATACTATATATTTACATATACATACCAATCAATTATATTCATATTAAACGTATACTAGGAAATACATCTACAATACATATACATATGTATATATATACTAATTTGAGAAATATACTATATATATATATATATATGTGTGTGTGTGTGTGTGTGTGTGTATATACCAATTATACATATTAAATATATACTACATACATACACTAATACATACTAATACATACACCCTTCTATTAATATACAATACGCGTATACGCATACGTGTACGCAAGGGGAAGAACTCGAACCTGTGCGCGTGTGAACGGTGTATTCGACGTCGAGGTTCAGCGAGGGAGTGTGCTGCTGTCGATCTTCGGCCTGCTCGTGCACGAGATTGGCTTGACGACGATGACGAAGACGTTGATGACGAGGCAGGGTCGATGATGATGATGGTGAAGATGATGATGATGATGATAAAGATGGAGATACTGGTGGTGGAGATGGAGATGCTAGTGGTGGAGGGTGGCCGGAGGAGAAGCGGCCGGAGGTGATGTGGTGAACGAGGTGGCTCATAGAGGTGGGTGGTGGATGTTGCAGCGGGTGGCAGTGAGGCTCGGTCGAGGTGGTGGTGGAGTGGTCGGGTGAGGCGGTCACGGTGGTGCTGGTGATGGTTCGGTGATCATGGGGTGGTTGCAGTGGCTCGGGATGGCTGCTGGAGAAGCTCGACTGGCCGGAGAGTGGGGGTGAAGGGAGGCAGCGGGTGATCGAGAGGATGGTGGTGTTGTTGCCGGAGGGGAGCGGGTGGCTGCGATGGCTCGGGTGGAGGAGAAGTTCGGTCTGGGTGGAGATGTGGGCCGCCGGAGGGGATGTGTTGAGCGGGGGGGCGGAGTTTAGGGTGGCCGGTTTAAATAAAGAAGGAGAAGTGGAGTGGAAGAAGGAGAAGAAGAAGAAGAATAAGAGAAAAACCTATGACTGTGTATGGAGAAGAGGGAGGAGAGAGAAAGTGGGGAGTTTCCCTAGGTGTAGGGATTAAGGCCGGCTTGGGGGAAGAGAGGAGTGATGGTGATGTTTTATAGGAATGTGTGATGGTGAGTGTGTGGTGATGATGAGTCCCCATTTGAATGGGTGGCTCAGATTCATCATGGAGAAATATACATACAAGGGAGGGAGAGAGGAGTGAGGTTGACTAGTCAATGAGTTGAGGGCTTCTCCATTTGGTTTGAGCTAATGGGGTGATGACACCTAGTGCAACATTTGTAATTAAGTCCCTTAAATTTGAGTATTTGCACAGACACATGAAACAATAGAAAATTGGTGGGGAAATTGGTGTTTGGTATTTTGTAGGGTGAGGGGGTGTTGTGTGTTATGCATGGATTTAATTAAAGGGGTATTGGGATTAAATTGGGATTAAGATGGGATTAGTCAAAGTTGGTATCCCCAATTTAATTAGAATAAATTGTCATGTGCTCTTAAATTAAATGGGGTCACATGGGGTCTCATTTTTGAGTGACACAAAGGTCATGGAAGGTGTAGGCCTGGTGTCAGTCTTGGACCCATTAATTGGTCCGGCTAAACGGATTGAGTTGGTGTCTCAAAATTGATGACAACGACACAGGTGTGCGATACAGGATTAAATAATAGATTTCGGACACGGAAAGTTGTGCAATTAAATTAGAGCACAAAGGATTATGATTTTGAGTGACGGAAAAGTCCAGTGCCTAAGTTGGCGTGTTAAGTCTAGAATGCAATAACTTGTTGGAAATTATGGGCTAATGTTGGGCTCCGAATATTGCAACAACGGTAGGGTGTAACAATTAAATAAATCACAATAATAATTATAATCCTCAACATTTAATCCCAAATAATTACAAATTAAATCCATAACACTATATTTCGGTCAGGGCTCCATCTAGTGGGCATCTAGGTCTAGTCTACTAACTCATGCATTAATGAACACTATATATAATACACACACACATATATATACACATATCATGCAATTATTTTAAAATAAATACACACAACAATACCTATAATATATAAAATGACAAAAATACCCCTATTTTCAGAATGTGGTAGTGACAAGTCTACCCTCCTTAAAAGAATTTTGTCCTCAAAATTTAAAATCCTCAATAGTTGTATTTACTAAAAAATAATTTTTTATCAAAAATTAAATTCATTTAACCATATAATCATGAAGTAAATCCATATTGTTATTTCGCAATTTCTTTCAAAAATCTATAAGTATCATATTCCTGCAAATCTTCAAAATTAAAAATCAAATTCCATTCTTATCACAATTTCCTCCGAAATTTTAAGTTAATGATTAAATACTCAAAAATTTAATATCAAATCCTCTAATTTAAATCAAATCAATGTATTTTATAAGATTGAATCTCATCCCAAAAATTTGATTTCAAACTCTAATCCATTAGTGATCTTACTCTTCTATTCTTTTCCCACACAATAATCAAATAATATACGACTCGGCGAAATCTTCAAATACAACATTCAAAATATAAGCTTAAAATTATATCTTCAAGCCAAATAAATATACTGATAATCTTCTTAATTCCTCAAAATTTAATGACAAATTCAATTATATCATAATCTTCATAAAATTAATGATTTAACAAAATTGTCAATTATGCCGTATTGGATTCTCAACTCTTTATTTTAATCAATGTTTATCCTCGAATTTTAAGCATCTAGTCTCTCTTTGTCAAGTCATAACCTCTTCACTAATCTTCACTATGGTCAAATCCCAATAATCACGGTCTAAGAAAATTCTACCTACAGTCATTTAATATGCAATCTAAAGAAAACATGTATGGTTATGGTGTCTTTTGTCATAGTATTGCAGTCTCTGCCAGGGTGTACTACTAACTACATTATAGCAAGAAATTTATTGATACAAGCTACGGTACTAAGAAATCGATCAATCAATCAAATAGGCGAAAAAGGAACAAAATGAAAGAACAGAACAGAATCTGCTAACACATCACCCGGACATTTTCAACTTCCAACATGTACTTAACTCTGGCACGTTCACTCACTAATTCCTATCCTTATACACTGATACCCATATCAACTAATCACCAGTCCACAAGATATCCATGGATACATCCACGTTACATACACATGTCTTTTAATACCAAAATCTGATACCAAGGACCTCTAACACAATCATAGGTCAAATGATGCATCCAAAGTTTGATACTCCTATCCTTTGGTACAATTGTTTCTACTACAAGCATACCCACTACTAACTCTCTTACCTACTGCAATTGCTTATACTAGTTGTTCTTATCACTCAAGTGCATATCAAGTGCAACACAGTACACTAAGTATTACTCCCTCTAATACAACTCTAGATGGACACCCAAGTCAGTTTGCAGTGTCATCTCAAGCATGTTCAAGCCAACAGAACCTTACACATGCACTTCATCCACTCATATACTGATATACCATAAAATTTTATCCTCAAATAAAAATTCTCAAGATTTAACTTCTCGAACAATTTAAAATAAAATGCATATACTTTCCTCAAAGTCAAATATTCAAATATTGATACGAAATTTTGATCACTTCCAAAAATCCTTATAGCTTTGTCTATGTTTATTGAATTGAATCTGAATCCTCAAAATTTTTAATAACATAATATCTTAACTCCTCAAAATTCTTAAAAATTAAAATTTATTTCCAATCTTCAAATTATAAATTTAAATCCACATCTTGTAGTCCAATAGCTCTAATGTTAATCTTTCTTACTGTCCTCATCAACATATGTTATCAGATGATACCGTAGATTAGTCCGTAAAATTTATCTCGATATAAAATCAAACTTAACAATGACACCAAGATTTTAATTTAATAACTGATCAACAAGAATCAAATTCGATAAGTGAGAACGGACAGAAAATAAAGGAAAAGATTTAAATTGGAAATTATAATGAGGTTCTCAGGGGTCGTCCCAGGAATCTCTCAAGGAATTTTATGATTGAGTATTCGCTCTCACCCTAGTATCCGATGTACTATATCCTATCGCAGGCACGCAGTAGTACAACTAAGACGTCACACTACCACGATATCGCACAACTTGCGAAGTCTGACCTGCATGGGCCACCACTAAAAAGGTGTCACGACCCGCACCCGGATTTTGGGGCACGAGTACGTGGGTATATCCAGCCTACGCCGCAGCATCGGCGGTAAAATATTGTCTAGGTCACAATGCTATCTAATCATTCTCATACGAGCATCCAACTCCATAAGGAGTCACAGATATCACAATACAATATGAACAATACTCAATCACATAGATAAAGCACGATAAGATATCGAAGGAAATAAGTAAAATGCAACACAAGTCTAAAATAGAAATAATCTAACTCAACAGTAATATCCAAGTCTCAAAGTATGTTGGAAACAAATCTGGTACCAATAAACTGCTAAAAGAAACTAACTAAACAACTAGTGATCCAGGCTAGACCTCCCGAGAATCACACCTGCTACAAAGTCCAAGGCTGCAGCTACTCTCCGGTGGTCCATAAAATATCGGACACCAGTCCTCTAAGGCGCAGTCTGAAAAAATATTTTCAGTCAGGATGGAGCAAAGTACAACCCAAATAACAGTTCTAGTTAATTGATAAGGACTATAAAACAATAAATAGATGATGCTATATACTGAGAGAAGACAATGAATAAATGCAATAGCAAAATAAAGAGACATGCAATATAGGCAATATGGTACAGTCAGTGCATATATGAAATGAAGAGAACGAGGTACAATATCATATACGGGTGATGTAGTATATGAACTAAAATAGAGAATTGTAACTATTATAAGTGTTTGAAATCGTAGTTTCAAAATGTGATCCGCTTGGGAACTTGTACGATAGCTACATGGCCTGGCTAATCATACGTGAGGTGTATGATTAACACTTAACAATATTTTACACTTGTACGATAGGTATTTGATCACATCTCTCACTAGCAATTTCCCCGCCCCCAACTAGTACTGTGGATCCAACCATGACACGTCACGATACACGATCAATGTCCAATATATCATGTACAATGTCTAATATCAATGTCGTGTACAATGTCAATACGATAACCAATGTAACATCTCATGACTGCAGATCCAATCTATATACTAGTCCGTGTAGCACAGTGTCGAGAATCAGATATAATATTTCTAAATACTGGAATTATAGAAATTATCAAATAACAAAAATTATCAGAGAATGTACTCTCATGGGATCCTTAGCTGGAAATACCAATGTCCTGTTTACAAAGTATCGTCTGAATGATCCAACAGTCCTATAGACATATCATATAATACAATATGATCAGACATTACACAAAACACACACAATCAACACAATGAACTCAGAGACTATGCTAGGGGTGTCACGTCTGTAGTTGCTGTGCATAACAGACAGTCAATGATACGGGTCTTGCCAGTACGTCAGTGTACCTATGGCAGTCTGCTATCATGCTACGTGGTCACAGGTCAATGTAACTACGGGGTATCCGTGGTTACACTCGGGTCATCTAGTACATAGACATATTATACATATTATTAACTAACATATACATTAATAATTATAATATACATATACACCAATTAAATACATATACAATATATATATATATATATATATATATATATATATATATATATATATATATATATATATATATATATATATATATATATATACACTAATTGAATTTATACTATATATATTTACATATACATACTAATCAATTATATTCATATTAAACGTATACTAGGGAATACATCTACAATACATATACATATGTATATATATACTAATTTGAGAAATATACTATATATTTATATGTGTGTATATATACCAATTATACATATTAAATATATACTACATACATACACTAATACATACTAATACATACAACCTTCTATTAATATACAATACGCTTATACGCGTATGTGTATGCAAGGGGAAGAACTCGAACCTGTGGGCGTATGAACGGTGTATTCGACGTCGAGGTTCAGCGAGGGAGTGTGCTGCTGTCGAGCTCCGGCGTGCTCGTGCACGAGACCGGCTTGACGGCGATGACGACGACGTTGATGACGAGGCAGGGTCGATGATGATGATGATGATGATGATGATGATGATGGTGAAGATGATGATGATGATGATAAAGATGGAGTTGCTGGTGGTGAAGATGGAGATGCTGGTGGTGGAGATGGAGATGCTGGTGGTGGAGGGTGGCCGGAGGAGAAGCGGCCGGAGGTGATGTGGTGAACGGGGTGGCTCGTAGAGGTGGGTGGTGGATGTTGCAGCGGGTAGCAGTGAAGGAGTGAGTCTCGGTCGAGGTGGTGGTGGAGTGGTCGGGTGAGGCGGTCACGGTGGTGCTGGTGATGGTTCGGTGATCGTGGGGTCGTTGCAGTGGCTCGGGGTGGCTGCTGGAGAAGCTCGACTGTCCGGAGAGTGGGGGTGAAGGGAGGCAGCGGGTGATCGAGGGGATGGTGGTGTTGTTAAGGGAACGGGTGGCTGCGATGGCTCAGGTGGAGGAGAAGTTCGGTCTGGGTGGAGATGTAGGCCGCCAGAGGGGATGTGTTTAGCGGGGGGCTGGAGTTTAGGTTGGCCGGTTTAAATGAAGAAGGAGAAGTGGAGTGGAAGAAGGAGAAGAAGAAGAAGAGAAAAACCTACGGCTGTGTATGGAGAAGAGGGAGGAGAAAGAAAGTGGGAAGTTTCCCTAGGTGTGGGGATTAGGGCCGGCTTGGGGGAAGAGGGGAGTGATGGTGATGTTTTATAGGGATGTGTGATGGTGAGTGTGTGGTGATGATGAGTTCCCATTTGAATAGGTGGCTCAGATTTATCGTGGAGAAATATACATACAAGGGAGGGAGAGAGGAGTGAGGTTGACTAGTCAATGAGTTGAGGGCTTCTCCATTTGGTTTGAGCCAATGGAGTGATGACACCTAGTGCAACATTTGCAATTAAGTCCCTTAAATTTGGGTATTTGCATAGACACATGAAATGATAAAAAATTGGTGGGAAAATTGGTGTTTGGTATTTTGTAGGGTGATGGGGTGTTGTGTGTTTTGCATGGGTTTAATTAAAGGGGTATTGGAATTAAATTGGGATTAAGATGGGATTAGTCAAAGTTGGTATCCCCAA
This sequence comes from Iris macrosiphon, assembly GCA_036927795.1. NCBI lineage: Eukaryota > Viridiplantae > Streptophyta > Magnoliopsida > Asparagales > Iridaceae > Iris > Iris macrosiphon. The sequence goes on along the minus strand of JAYESA010000016.1, from coordinate 9,233,696 downwards.
TTTAATTAGAATAAATTGTCATGTGCTCTTAAATTAAATGGGGGCACATAGGGTCTCAATTTGGAGTGACACAAAGGTCATGAAAGGTGTAGGCCTGGTGTCAGTCTTGGACCCATTAATTGGTCCGGCTAAACAGATTGAGTTGGTGTCTCAAAATTGATGACAACGACACAGGTGCGCGACACATGATTAAATAATAGATTTCGGACACGGGAAGTTGTGCAATTAAATTAGATGACAAAGGATTATGATTTTGAGTGACGAAAAAGTCCAGCGCCTAAGTTGGCGTGTCAAGTCTAGAATACAACAACTTGTTGGAAATTATGGGCTAATGTTGGGCTCCGAATATTGCAACAACGGTAGGGTGTAAATAAATCACAAAAATAATTATAATCCTCAACTTTTACTCCCAAATAATTACAAATTAAATCCATAACACTATATTTCGGTCAGGGCTCCATCTAGTGGGCATCTAGGTCTAGTCTACTAACTCATGCATTAATGAACACTATATATAATACACACACATATATATACACATATCATGTAATTATTTTAAAATAAATACACACAATACCTATAATATATAAAATGACAAAAATATTCCTATTTTCAGGATGTGGTATTGACACCCAATCTCTCGCAGGATTGGCCATGCGGCCCAAAATTCATGCGGCCACTGAACAACTATAAATAACATGGTATTACTCTTATACAATGAGGCTGGCTATCTGCGGATTTACACTCAAGCGAGAAAGAAGAACTTCTGCATCGGATCATCCACGGAGTAAAGAGAGTTGCTACACTCCTAATCCTCCATTGTCACCCCCCAGAAAATAATTTTGTACTTAGATTGTCTTCTAGGACTTTTCTTTGTACTATCTTTAGTTTGTCCAATTGAATCAAGTTTCTTCCAACTTTCGTATTTAATGGCAAACAACAACCGAGCCAACTTAATCTATATGAAGGTCACTGGCATAGCCAAAAAGGACCAGTCTCTCTCAGGACCGAGACTTCCGTTGAGATAGATGGGTAAACCAAGTGTACGATGCCATACCTTGGGCTCTCTACCGATATTTGCCTCGCCCCAAACCGACGGAGCATCCTGACCGTTTGGTCGCGCAAATACCTTATGAGTCCTCCTAGGCCAGCACGATCCCGGTGCCCCGGTGATTCGTCCGAGGAATCCACAGACCTCGTGCACGAGTTGTCCGTGACCATTTAAGATTCTTTCCTTTATCTTTATCTTTATCTTTTCTTTCTCTTTCTCTTTTCTTTTCTTTATTTGTTTAACGACGATGGTTGTAGACGCGGTAGGCTATCACCCGCTACAAGCCATCTCAAGCGATTCTTGGATTATCGACTTGGTTGGCGGCGCTCCATGCAACGCGGGTAGCGAGCTCCACTACACGTCTCCGACATACCCATCTATAATCTATCTTCACTTTCATTCTTGCTTATCAATTTTTCATCTTTGTCAATCTTGCTTTTATATCTCCAATGTTGTACAAGGGGTAAATATTAAAATTTCTAGGGATTACAATGGTCATTTTATCTCCAATTAGAGGTTTGGTTGCAAAAAAAGTAACAAGTGATTGCTTTCTTTTTTGAAGCCTCTACTTAACTTCATCTAATCAGGTGAAAAAAAATAACGATATTTTTATGGACCCACCTCTAATTAGATCCAATTGGTGATTCATCTATAATTAATCAAAGGTAGAAACAAACACCCCCTAACCAATCTCATCTCCCCCTACCTTTCGGAGGTTCCATCGTGCTGTCCTTGAGGCTGAGCATCTTCTCCAACCCCCACCTTGTTGACCTTACCCTCGTCTTTTCCAACACCTAGACAACCCCAATGGTTGTTTATCCCCCTTGTTTACCCCATCCTCGCTGACCCAGCTCCTAGACGACCCTCTTTCTTGGATGACACCCTTTCATTAAGCATTTATTAAATTTATAGATAAATTTAGTTTCAGGGTTAGGGTAAGTATGGGAAAGAAAGGGTAAGTTAGGTTTTCTTTTTTAATTAAAGGACAACCATAATTGTCTTGTGATGTGGACATGACCATTAACTTGGATGACATTCTAAGAAGGTTATTAACTTGTAAATACTTAAAACTTTATCGTATTAATTTGTCTGTTAAAATATTTCTGGACATCAAGCTGCAAATCAGTAATAGTTCATGATATTTAGTTACAAATAAGTCACAATTCTATAAAATTTGTTTAAAATACATGTATTGACTAACAAAAATTGCCACATGATGGTCCAATGATTAAGACTTTGAAATTTGACATCAATGTAGACTTCAAATTACATTGATCTATGATATTTTATTTCAATTAGTCTAATCTTATTAATATAGATCTTATAACTATATATAACAGAGAATGAATAAATATAAATTATGTAAAATTAATACTCGATAAAAAATATTATAACATAATATAACTTACAGTCTTGAATAAAGGCATTGTAAGAACACATAAGTATAAAGATATAAAATAAAATAAAAATATGATAATTGCGACTACCTAACTTTTTAATAATAATAATTAAATAAATTAGAATAGACATTTCTTTAAGATACAAATTTCGTAGAGCTTCATCCTCCATGCCCTATGAGCCTTATCTTACTCAAGAGGGTATATATTAGATACAATGATCTATATGTCTATGTAGTATACACGTCATTTTAGCCTAGGTACTCATGTTATTCGAGTTCTATATTTCAGTCATCCAACATGAGTTACACTCCTGACTAGTGTAATATTTTCATTCTAAGTTCCGATGAAGTCTTCCCAAGTACTTGACGAACTGGGACGAGGAGGCTCTCCTCCTCCTTGGCCTTATACTCAGTAGTTACTTCTGTCGAGGTAGCAGATATTGTGATTGCATACGTTGGTTATTATTCATTATTCATGCTCTTTAGACTAGTATTGGACCAGGTCAGGTATACCAGATACATAGATTAATGATGGAGAATTACCAAATCCAATGGTCACCATAAACTAGTTATGCATCGTCAACATCCCTATATCATCAACCTCGTCCTCTTCTTCTAGGCCCTTGATAAAGGCACTAAAAAAACTCAGGACAACCCAATTTTTTTTAGATAATTACAAATTTACAACTCTCCAAACTTGATCAGGACAGCCAACTTATTTTTTCAGGACTATCAAAATTTTGATAGTCCTAACAATAGGAATGACTCTCAAAATTTTGGCAGTCCTACCAATTGGAAGGACTTTCAAAATTTTGACAGTCCTAAAAAAAATATGTCGATTCTTTAGGACTGTCAAAATTTTGACAGTCCTTCAAATTGGTAGGACTATCAAAATTTTGACAGTCCGAAGGGGGAGGGTGTCTGCGCGAGACGAGACAAGGGAGGATGAGGAGGAGGCAAGAGCAGCAGCGGCGGCAGCTGTCTTCCTCCTCTACCTCGTCGTCTTCCTCCTCCTCCTCCTCGAGCAGCTCCGCCTCCTTCTCCCTCCTTTTCGTCATCTTCTTCCTCCTTATCGTCATATTCTTCCTCCTCCTTCTCTCTCCTCAGTTAGAGTTAATCATGTTGAGGAGGTTGAAGAGGTTATTATTTGGGTTTCAATAAATTTAAGTCTTTAGGAATATTGTTATTTGATCTATTCTTTTGATTTGTTATCACTTAGTTAAAATATGGTTAGAGAGTGCTACTTTTATGCATTATGTTAGAGTTGTAAATGGCTATTTAAAGGCCAAGTTGAGTTTGAACAAATACATAGATTATTCTGATCAAGAATCAAATACTCCTTTTGTCTTACATTTGGTATCAGAGCTATGGTAACCAACGACGAGCAAAGCCCCACGATGCTGACATCTATGAAGGAGACATCATTCACCTTCAAGTACCCCATGCTGACACGGACCAACTACGTGAATTGGGCTCTCTTAATGAGAGTCAACATGTAGGCACAAGGCCTGTGGGAGGCGATCAAACCTGGGAAAGCCGACTACTGCGACGACATGATGGCCCTGTCAGTCATACTTCGTAGCGTGCCGCCAGAGATGCTGCGGACACTGGCAGTAAAAGACACTGCAAAGGAAGCATGGGACGCTGTAAAGATGATGCGGATGGGGGTCGAGCGCGTGCGCAAGGCCAAGGCACAAAAATTGTGTGCCGACTTCGAATCAATGAAGTTCAAGGACGACGAGTCCGTCGAGGACTTCGCGATGCGGCTCACGGACTCGTCAACGACCTGCAACTACTCGGCAACAAAATGGACAACGAGAAGGTAGTTAAAAGATTCTTTCGAGTCATCCCATCCAAGTACACACAAGTCGCCATCACCATTGAGACTTAATGGATCTCAAGACGCTGTCAATTGAAGAGCTTACCGGACGGTTTCTAGCCGTCGAGGAGCGGTACGATCTTGGCAGCAACTCCGGCGACACAAGTAGCCGTCTTCTCCTCTCTGAAGAGGAGTGGCTCGCCCGCACGAAACAGAGGAGGCAAGGCGAGGCCTACTCCGATGGTGACAAAAGCTGTGGTCGCGGGCGAGCAAGCCAAGAGGTCGTGGCCGCGGCGACACGAACAACGGCAATGGCAACGCGTTCGGGGCATGCGCAACAAGAAGTGTAAGTGCCACAATTTTGGCATTTACTGCCACTAAGAGAAGGACTGTCGCAAGCCTAAGCGCGATGAGCGGGCCAACCTGACGCAAGCTGACGACAATGAGCCCGCACTGCTGATGGCGCAGGAGTACACGTTCGCCGAGACCACAGTGGGCACGACCAAAAACGTTGTATTCGACGAGGTGCACGCTCTGGTACATCTGGGCCATGAGGACGACCACCACGGTGAAGCATGCTACCTCGACACCTACGTACAGAAGCTAGAAGATCACAGCAAGCACATGGTCTTCATCGGCTACGAGCCCAGCACCAAGGTGTACCGGGTATACGACCCCGCTGGCACGCGCGTACACGTCACACGCGATGTCTTGGACGAGGAAGCCAAGTTGGACTGGGACGTGCAAGGCAACGTAGGTGAGACATTTAATGTTGAGTATACTATGATCTCCATACCACATGTTGAACACGCTGGTGCACGAGGGTGGCGATCCATCAACACTAGTGGCACCCAGTCCAGGGCCGTTGACGCCTGTATCCGGGGCAGAAACATCCAACTCGGTGGTACAAAGTGGAGTGGAATTTGTCCCACCACCTACCAATGCCTCGGCCATGCTCGACGCCGATGACGACGGGCCGTGCAGGTACAGGACCTTGGCGAGCTTGCTTGACACGACCACCGTCCGCGAGCTCGATGCCAACGAGCTGCTCCTCATGGTTGGCGAGGAACCTGCCACTTTCTTTGAAGCCGAGAAACACCGATGTTGGCACCAAGCGATGCTCGAGGAGATGAGCTACATTGAGGAGAACCGTACATGGCAACTCGTAGACCTCCCACCCGTCCACTGTCCGATCAGTTTGAGGTGGTTCTACAAGCTCAAGAAGGGCAAGCACAATACCGTCCTCAAGCACAAGGCGCGACTCATGGCAAAAGGCTATGTGCAAAGGCAATGAGTGGACTTTGAGGAAGTGTTCGCACCGGTTGCTCGCCTCGAGTCCGTCCGTTTGTTGATCGCACTTGCCGCGCATGAGGGGTGGGTGTTGCACCACATGGACGTAAAGACGGCGTTCCTCAACGGCGACCTCAAGGAGGAGGTGTATGTCACCCAACCTCCCAGCTTTGTTGTCGAAGGACAGGTGCCCAAAGTACTGAAACTTGACAAGGCACTGTACGGGCTGCGACAAGCACTGAGGGCTTGGAACACCAAGCTTGCAACTGTCACTTGGTTTCCACCGAAGTGCACAGGAGCACGCTGTGTATACACGCGACAAAGGTCTAGCTCGCCTACTTGTGGGTGTGTACGTCGACGATCTCATCATCACCGGGATGGACCCACAAGAGATTTCTAAGTTCAAGGAGGAGATGAAGGCCTTGTTTAAAATGAGTGACTTGGAATTTCTCACCTTCTACCTCGGCATCAAGGTGCAGCAGTCCAATTGCTTCATCACCCTCAGTCAGGAGGCATATGCGCTCAAAATCTTGGAGAAGAGTGGCATGGTGGATTGCAATCCGTGTTACGTCCCCATGGAACCGAGGTTCAAGCTAAGCAAGGTGAGCTGAGCCCGTCCGACTGACTCCACATTCTACAGGAGCATCGTCAGGAGCCTTTGATACTTGGTGGACACGCGCCCAGACATCTTGTACACGGTGGGCTACGTGAGTTGGTTCATGGAGAACCCGACCACCGAATACCTTGCTGCCGTCAAGCGCATCCTTCGCTACGTCGCTGGCACACATCACTTTGGCTGTCATTACGCAAAGAAGACGGAGGAACCACGGTTGATCGGCTATAGCGACAGTGACATGGCAGGTGACATCGATACCCGCAAGAGCACCACTGACGTGTTATTCTTCCTCGGTCGTAGCCTCATTAGCTCGCAATCTCAGAAGCAGAAGGTCGTGGCATTGTCATCCTGCGAGGCCGAGTACATTGCCGCAACAACGGCGGCATGCCAAGGCATTTGACTTGCAAAACTCCTTGGTGACTTAAAGAACAAGGAGGCCGACAACGTCATGCTCAAGGTAGAAACAAGTCTGCCATCTCCCTCAGCAAGAATCTCGTCTTCCATGACCGAAACAAACATATTGATACAATGTATCATTTCATTCGAGAGTGCGTCGGGAGAGGGAAGGTTGAGGTCGAGTACATCAACACTGAAGAACAACTCGCATACATTCTTACCAATGCGCTCGGACGAGTCAAGTTCATTGAGATGAGACAGAAGCTTAGCGTCATAGAGGTGAATCCCATGCAACAGGCTTAGGGGGTGATTTGTTAGAGTTTATCCTGTTGATGAGGTTCTTATTTGGGTTTAATAAATCATAGTCTTTAGGAATGTTGTTATTTGATCTATTCTTTTGATTTGTTATCACTTAGTTAAAATATGGTTAGAGAGTGCTATTTTTATGCATTTTTGTTAGAGTTGTAAATGACTATTTAAAGGCCAAGTTGAGTTTAAACAAATACATAGATTATTCTGATAAAGAATCAAATACTCCTCTTGTCTTACATCCTTCTCGTCGTCTTCCTCCTCCTCGAGCAGCTCCGCTTCCTTCTCCCTCATTCTCGTCATTTTCTCACTTAGTTAAAATATGGTTAGATAGTGCTCCTTTTATGCATTTTGTTAGAGTTGTAAATGGCTATTTAAATGCCAAGTTGAGTTTGAACAAATACATAGATTATTCTGATCAAGAATCAAATACTCCTCTTGTCTTACATCCTCCTCGTCGTCTTCCTCCCTCCTCCTTGAGCAGCTCCGCCTCCTTTTCCCTCCTTCCCGTCATCTTCTTACTCCTCCTCCTCTAGCAACAGAAGCGGCGGCGGCAAGAACAGCTGTACGCAGCCGTACTGTGCTCGCGCGCGTCCGGTGGTTGGGACACGGACGCGGAGGCCGGAGGTGGGTAGGGGTGGGAGAGGAGCGGGAGGAGGGAGGAGGAGAGGTGGACAGCTCCAGTAAAATTTAGACTAGTCTGAGTAAAAAAAAAATTTTAATTGGATTAACACTCATTCTTGACTAGTTTCGAATTTTGTTTAGTAGCAGAAATATTTGAGATTCCCATAAAGAAAACAAAAAAAAACGTGTTGATAATATATTCTGCTGACCGACCAACTGCTAATGGAGCACGTTATTGCTTACGTATTTGGACGGTGCGAACACTTTTTTCAGTGCAGCCAAATCCCTAAAATTATATTATGTCAATAAATTAATTGTTAAGAGTTTTATTTATTTAAGGAAACGTTGCTGTCATTCCAACTTTAATTATTTCCATGCATGATCCAATAGTTTTATTCTGTTCTTTTTTTAATTATTTTGTCACCTCAATAATTGGGATCTTGTCTTGCCCACCCACTTGAAATGACACGAGGCAAGAGGAGTAGGTCTTTCAAATTTGTCTCTGCTAGGTGAGGTGAGGTGGGTGCTTGTATTTGTCTTGTGATTGACGGAAGACCATATATTTCATCCGTGGGAGCTGCAATCATTCATTCATTTTTATTTATTTACTTATTTGTATAAATAAGTTTGCATCCAGCTCTGAATATAATGGAATATATTTTGATAATTTTTACAATCTAAGATACATTTTCTAATCTTTATTGAAATAATTAGTTATCTCCTTTTTCTTTTTTTAAATGGAGTTGGATTAGCCATCACTAAAGGGGGGAAGAAGGGAAAGAATTTTCTTTAAAAAAAATTCTACCAAGGCCCAATAGATGGTACTCACGTGGGATAAATGAGAGGTCCTCGGTTCAAGTTCAGTCTAAAACAATTTCTATATAAAAAGGAGAGTTAATTGTCGAAATAGTACAAGAGAAATGTAGTATTTATCATTTTGGTAATCAAATTTTTTTGGGTCGAAATGGTGTACGAGCTTTACATTTTGGCTCAATTATTGACTGAAGTAAATTTGGTTGGTATTTTTTGATGAAAATCGATAAAAATGGATATGTGATGGTCACGTGTCATATTTTTAATGGTTATTTTGTCAAGTTTATAATTTTTGACTACTATTTTTAACGATTTTTAACTATTTTCATCCAAACAATTTTCTTCGAACACTAATATTCTTCTGAAAATGATAGTCCAAAATCCAAAACTTGACAAAAAAAATCCATTAAAAATAGGGCACATGACTATAATATGTCCATTTTTATCGATTTTTATCCAAAAATACCAACGAAATTTACTTCAGGTACTAATTGAGTCAAAATGCAAAACCCATGCATCATTTCGACCAAAAAAAAGTTCGATAATCAAAATGACAAACACTATATTCTCCATGTACTATTTCGATAATTAACTCTAAAAAAAATACTGTTTTTAAAGTTGAGGATAACACTATCATTTTGTACACTTGTAAAAGACTAACTTAGCATTGGCCACACTTAGTCACGACTGCAATGAGTTCATAGGATGATCCTATATTTTGCTCTAATTGTAAGTTTTGTTCCAAAATGATGATTTTTTATTGAGAGGGGCGGGGATAGCTCCCTGGGCGTCAGTTCTACGCTGGGTATGAAATTCAACAATTAAGTGAAAAGTGATTTTGCCTTCTCAAGATGATCTATAGGCTATTTGATACCTGGCCAATAGTCAACCCTAGATCCTTACATCACTTGGATTTGAATTTGATGTGTCAAATTAAAAGGCGGTAGGGCCTACACCTTTTAATCTCACACATCCAATTCAAATCCAAGTGCTGTTAGTCTCGGGGCTTAATCAAAAGATGGAAGAACGGGTCAGGAACAGAGCTTTCAAGCAAACTTTACAGGCTGTCCTCTGTTTGATCCTGAAGTTGTAGTCGAGACACAAAGGCTTCAGCAAACAAGTTTGTCCTCTAAAGAACTCGATTCCAATGAAATACTTTAATAACAATATTTCTGATTACAACTTGCAAAAGAATACAATAACAAGAAATCAAACTATGTTCTTCCTTGCAATCGTAGTTGCAGACGGACAGAACAAGTTACAACTAGAAGATAAAAAAAAGGAGAAGATGGATCTCTGCTTGCTGGGGTGATGAAGATAATCGTTGCTCAAAGTAAGATTCGTCCCACACGATCTGCTCCCAAGAACTAGCAAGTTCTCGAAGAACTTCTGGAACGCTCGCGTCACCTTTTCTTGAACTCGAACGAACTCCTAGACTCCGATGGCGGCAGCAGTCGAACCTCTCTTTGTCTCCCACTTTTTGAAGTAAGTTCCGAAAGGGGCTACAAAGAGAGTATTTTTAGAGGAGCCTGGCCGCCCATCAGTTACGGAAAGATATAAATAAATTAAATTCAAATTTCACAAAAAAAATAGATCTAAATTAATTATCCAAATCTTTTCATAATAGCCAAACCGATATGCAGTAGCACAACAGCACAGCGGTCCAATAGCACATGCGCTCAACAGTGCAGCAGCGCTCATGCGCATAGCTGCACATAGCCCGTACACCAGCCCGTGCAACGCTCGCTCAACACCCACTCAGCACCAGGCTCATGTTCTCTCGTATGCACCCGCCAGGCTAGCAATAGTGCATGCAACTCGCACATAAAACTAGCATACGAGTGCAACTAATGCGCGCAAATACCATGCACCCACAGACTTTCCTCTACCAGTGGCCTTGTAGCAATCAGCACCACAAAATCTACACGCATCTTCATCCTTGTCGTCTTTGTAGTACAACATGCACCCGTTGTGACATGCATCGATTTTTTCGTATCTCATCCAGAGCGATCTCACCATCCTCTTAGATCGATAGAAGTCTTTAGGCAACTTTGCATCCTCGGACAAGATCTCTATAATCAAATCGATCAGTCGATTATAGCATTCTTGTGACATGTTAAAATCGGACTTGATGCTCAACAATCTTGTAACCACCTCCAACGGTGAATGATCCTCACAACCAGGATATAATGGATTCCTTGCATTCTCCAACAACTCCATAAACTTTGCACCATCGGCATTCGGTGCCTCCTCAGCTGTATCATAATTGTCCAGATTAAAACTAGGCCCCGCCGCATCAAAAACCATGTTCACCCATCCGTCGTCGTAAGTAGCGTGGTCGTGGACATCCATATACGGCTCCACATAAGTCTTCGACTCCGATGCTAGAGACACAAGTTCTCCGTGCGCGGTCCACTGATAGTAATTCGGCGTGAAGACCTTCGAGTACAAATGATATGTGACTTTCACTTCTGGATGATATTTCAAGTTGTAACATCTCACACACGTACACTTAATTTTGGTACCGTCCATGTACTGAGGGAACGCCTTGGCGAACTGCAGGAACTGTTGTATACCCTCAATAAATTTATCCCGCATACCGCACATGTCATCAGGATGAGGGTTGTACATCTACAAACGATGACGCAAATAGTAATTCATATCCATTTTTAGATACTTCTGCAAAAATGAAAGTATGTGTCCTATAAATTGTTACATACAGTATGATTCTCTGGAGGAAGGTAAGAACTGCTCTAACTTGATACACAATGCCCTGTGTGTGTGTGTGTGTGTGTGTGTGTACATATGGTTGTTTGAGTGATTGAGTGAGATCGGGTCACTAGGGAGAGCAGTTCACAGTTTTCAGTGTGCATCATTTGGCAGTGATCAACTGAAGGAAGAGCACCCATTGGACCTAGAGGAAGCTTGAAGAGGTGTCCAAATCATGTTTGCTTCATCTTCCTCGTGTCCAAATTCAGAGTTCTTCAAGGAGGTCACTCAAAACCTAGGTAATTCTCTATTTTCTACCATATTTATGGTTAAGAGTACCCATTGGACCAATAGGAACCCTCCCATAGGTGGAATTTATTTTATATGGCTAGATCTAGGTGCTAGAAATCCTCATTTATCTAGGTCTATGATTTCTTCTTGTGGAATGTGGATTTGTGTCTCAAAATTGAGAAAAATATGAGTTTAGACCACAAAGTATTTGATGGAATGTCTATTATGCTATTTATACTCTATTGACTATTTTAGTTGTGTTCTCATAGTTTTAGTGGTGTTTGGTGATGTTTGGAAGGAGTATCTTGAGTGTATCATGAAGTACCTCATTGGTGCAAGACAAGTGTGGACTATAAGTCGTAGTGAAATACGTTTTATGTTGGATTGAATGCAGGGATGCATTCAGTTGGGTGTGAGGGTAGGTGTTCCTGAATGTAGGGTATCGAGAAAAGGTTTGCAACACTGTAAGGGCAGTGGGGGAGGCCCTGTAGGCTGAGCACAATTTATGTGCAACAGTATGCACAGGTTGTGCAACCTGATTTAGGGTAAAAAGTGTGCACAGGTTTGGGTAGTGCTTATGACCAGTCTTGAGGTATTACGAATAATGAGTGAGCATTGAGGTTATTTAGGGGCAAGATTGAGGTGTTGAGCGAGGGGTGGTAATTTGGGGTACATGATACTTGATTGTATCAGTGGGTTGAGTAAGGTGAAGATTTGGTTTCTAAATATTGGAGGGTAAGTATGGACAGTGTGTATGTTGGGGGCTTGAGTTCCTGCACCTGCAGATAGTAGGTGGGGGTAATCGGTAAGGGGTACAGGCCTTGAGTATAAGGTATCAAGGTCTAGTACCAAGTTGTTTATGTAGCGTCCTCTAGAGGAGTGACTGATACCTTATAGTATCAGTAGGTGGCAGGCCTATGTGTTAGAAATTGGCTAAGGGTGACTATTAGATACTAGGATATATAGATACACTAAGTATTAGGGGAAATTGACATAAGTTAAGGTATTATGTGATAGTAGCTAGATATTAATACCAAGTTAAGAGGTAAAGTTAGGTTAAGGAGTAGTACCAAGGTATTGAATTTAGATAAGATATATGAGTTATATTAAGATACATGGTAATGTTGGGATACGGGTTGAAACACTAGGATACGGGACTAGGTATTTGTTCTAGACTAAGGTATTAGTAGGTAAATACTATAAATATATGTATTAGCAAGGTATTGACCTAGAAACCTAGATATAACTTAGTTTTGACTAGTGTTGACTAGTTTGAAGAGTCATTTTCGTGTTCTTGTCCGTGTGTCCGTGTGTCCGTGTCAGTATTAGGGTTAGTGTCCGCATGTGTTAGTGTGTCCGCGTGCGTGTGTGTGTGTGTGTGTGTGTGTGTGTGTGTGTGTTTGTGTGTGTTCGAGTTAGGGTTAGGGTTAGTGTGTGTCATGTCGTACTGTATCGTATCGTGTTGTATCATGTTAGAGAGAGAGAGAGAGAGAAAGGAGACAGAGAGAGGAGCTCACCGAGGAGGGGAGCCGGAGGAAGGACGCCAGAGCAAGGAGGAGCTGACGGCAAAGGGGGAAGGACGCGGCCGGAGGGGGGTCGCCGGGAGGGAGGAAGCTAGTCGCTATAGGGAGTGTCACGCCCCAGTCCCAAAATACGTAGGACTAGGAATACGTAACATGCCAGCTACGCATTCGACCAGACTCTGGTCCAATTCGAATACGTATAAGCTGTACTAGAAGGGTTACTATCTATAAATATCTATGCCTCAATCCACAATGAACGAAATATACAAGAATGAGCTACATGTGCTAAAGTCGGCCGCCAGTAACCCATAAGCTCGAATAGACTCGAGGAAGGAATATGAGTCTATAAAACTAGGCTATATCAGCAGATGAATAAATAATATGAATAATAACCAATACTCCGAAAGAAATAATATAAGTACCTAGCACCAATTTCTGCATTACAAAGTAACTCACATCAGCAACTCCAGGCAGGCTCCACAATGGTCTATGCTGCAAAACTGGCAAGGGACCAGGTCCTCAGAGAGACGTAACAAGGTAAAAGAAACAACATGCCAAAATAAATGCAGTATATGAAATGTATCAATAGGACAAACTATGCAACCATCTAAGTGATATGCAAAATGAGAGCAACATTAGACTCAGGCTGAGACCACTACAAGCTCTGTGTCGGGGAGCCGGTAACAGTAATACTATATAGTTTTACTATATAGTTTTACTATGTAGTTTACTATGCAGTTACTATGTAGTGGGCCTCGCACTGTAGTGGCTAAGGTACTGCAATAAATATATATAATCAGTCTGTAGTCTGTGTGTCTCTCCCCACCCAATGTAATCATACGTCTCATGTACACGACGTCTTATATCCATGACACGCAAGATCATATCTAATGCAGCAAGTCATAATGAGATCTAAGCTTGTATATAAAGTATAGGTCATAAACCTGTATCCTATACAGAATCACCATGAATATCTCAGGAAGATTCTGTCTCATGAATAGTGTCAGGTGTCCTAAGGTATGACGTACTTGATAAGGCAAGCACGAGAATGTAAAGGGTCTCGATATCCATCTCTAGGTGATGTTACACAACTCCGCGTACGGGGTTGGCACCCAAATATTATTCGAAAGCTAAGTATTGTCACACGGTCCTAGGTTGAACAGAGATATTACAGTAATAAATCAAGAGATTATTATAAACTAATGCTGCAAGTATGGCAAGGTACACTTGCCTGATGCTTGGATTCCAACTGCTGTTCTGGTATCAGCGGGATCTGCAGGTACTCCTCCGAATGCTGAACAGGGCTCCGTAGAAACTGAAAATACTCGTGTCCGCGAGACGGCGCGATATGACACATTTGCTGTCACGATCCAATTCCGTAGAATCACTTGAGGCGTCCCCCGAATCGTGACCGCCGTGCGGGCCTGGAGTTGCACCCGCACAAGGCTTTAATGATTTGCATAGCAAGCACATATTCAGAGTACGCAGATAAATTAAAACACAGATTTAAAACATAGAAAAGTTCTCTTTATTGATAATGAACATCTATTACAAACTCTTGAACGAGTTAGCTAATATGCCGAACGGCTTACAAAAGAGATGACTCAAAATGAGATAGCAGTCCTGTACATTACATCCTTTTATAAACTCAAAACAATAAAGACCTCCAGGCTGGAGGACGGCTTTGCCACGGAGCTGCATTTGTGTATGAAGAGTTGCAGCTTCGGACTTCAAAAGGCTTCAGGGGCGCGGTGAAGATGCGCGAACAGCTGGACTGGATCGGGAAGACGACTTCGGCTCCTCGCTCGGTTCGCCTTGGTGCGGAGAACCTGTTTCAACGAGGGTCAGCATATCGAAACATGCTGGTGAAGGCGGGCTAGCCGAACTATACCAATCAACACGTTGTTTAGTGAAGCATGCTTATTTTTGTGGGTTTCTATCTTGCCTTAGTTCATTTACAAGTAAGCAGCATATAAAATTTACTGAAATGAACGTGCCACCGTTCGGTGGATTTTACCTGACCGTCTGAATTACCTGTACAATACTTACCATGTCTTTCCTGAAACGAAGACACAAGTTAGTATGCAACAGGTTTAAATATACACAGGGATCACTGGCTTGATGCCACAAAGGGACGGTTTATAGTCTCGGGACAAGAATGTTATGCAACGCAGGTGGCGAGCCCCGCTACATAGCATTCCGTCCATGACAAACGACTATACGAACTCTTTCGCCCGGATCGGATCGGCCCCAGTGCCCTGGCGGCCGTCCGCGGAAGCCAAAATACCTTGTGCACAAGTTGTCCGTGATCGAGCACATTTAGTTCAAATTATTTCACACGAATTTACAAACGAATTTCGAACGAATAGGAGCAAGCTCCATAGCCAAACAGTTTTGCATAGTCTTACTAACAGTTTGTTTCATAACAAGCAATATTTCAAGTCTATTCCCTTTTATCTTGATCTCTTTTATTATTATTACTTGGTATCGTTTGATCGGGGCGAAGGAGTGAGGCTTGGAAGCAAGGCTAGCTAATCGGGTTGGTAGCCACTCACTTAGATTTTGGAAAGAAGAAGAAAAGAGGCGCTTCACGACTCCGCTCGCAAGCCGCCTACTGCTCGTTCACCTGCACACGAACAGCTCGATTAATACTTCTTCCTCTCTTTCCAATCTCGAAATAGAAGTGCAAGTCAATGAACGAAAACAATGAAAACCATCGAAATCGTTCAAGGAAAACAAGCAAATCCCAAAACCAACTCAAAGCACGAACGCAACAAGCGACATCGAAAACCGAGGCAATAAAAGATAGCAGCGGAGAGGTCCCTCCTCACTCTGCCGCTAAGCCGATCCTTGGGGCGCAGTCCACTGAATATGGGAATCGATTCCGAAGAAACAAATCCATAACGAGGACGAGTTCTTAATTCAATCTATCGGTCACTACCACATTCTGAAAACAGGGGTATTTTTGACTTTTTACAATATTTAATATTATTGTAGTTATAATTAATTAATTGCATGATAGTGTATTTGATTTAAATAATTTTGTACGATGTGTAATTAAATATATATAATTATATGCAGTGTTAATTATTTTATTTTAGCTAGCAGACTTGACCTAGAAGCCAGCAGATGAACACTTGTCGGAATTATAGGATTCTGGATTTTATTATTTTATCTAGAATTTAATATTTGGAGATTGTAATTAATTACTGTATTTTATTTAAATATTTTGCGCATTTCCTTTGCTTCGATATTTGGAGCACTATCCAGACTTTTGTCTTCCAACAAAATTCACAATCTTGCTCTAGACATGCCCGCCTTCCATTCTGCTATTTTTGTAACTCATAATTTTGCTTCCTGTACATTATTTCTGGCCGCACAAAAATTGTCGCGGACGTTATTTTAATAAACTCCTATTTTTTCATCGTTGTGCGTTCCAATCGAAAATTGGAAACAATCTTGACCTATTTTTTGTGCGGCCCAAATTAGGGTAATATTCTGTTCTGAGTCTTCTTCAATATTGGTATTGATGACTTGATCTGATTTTGGCCCCAAGTACTCCAAATTAATTGTTGAACACAACTTGCATTTATTTCTATTTAATTTGAGGATACTATTTTATCTGATTTTAAAATCCCAAATTAATTCCAGTGCCCTGCAAATTCAGCCCATACCCATCTTACAGTGCCCCCTGACCCTACAAATTATCGGACCCCGAATCGCCCGCCAAATTTTCGTCATTTATGTGTTGGTGCAATTTCCCGAATTTAAGGGGCTAAGTTGCAATTATTCAATTGTAGGTGCCAACACCTAATTATTTTAATCAATGAGGGAGCCTATTAATTTTTAATTAAGAACCCTCATCCCCCATGAATAATTTCCTCATGTTCAATCCTAGCCATTCATTTGAAATTGGCCCATCATCACCCTACATCATTCCCTCTCTCTTCCTATTTAATGACTTGTACCCTCAAACCCTAATCCCTAGGCAACCTAGGTTTTCCCCCACCTCTCTCTCTCCTCCATCCTCAACACCAAACCGTAGCCTCCTTCTTCTTCTTTTTCTTTTCTCTTTTCCTTTCTTCTTCTCTTCTTCTCCTTCTTTTTCTTCTCCTCCCTTTCTTTCATAGAATTTAAATTTCAAATTCAAAGAGAGGGGGGGAACACTGTTCACCCCCCATCACTGCATCCCGGCCACCCCTCGGTGCACCCGGCCGGCGCCGTCCAACTGCTCCGGCGCAGTCCGAGCCGACTCCCCTCCTCTGCTGATTCACTCCTCCTTCCATCAGCCGTTGCTCCAAGCCCGGCGGATCATCGCCTACTCCCCCTCCACTTCCATCCCTCCGACCCCTTGCTCCGGCCCGGCTGTCCTCCAGCCCGGCGGCAAGTCCATCGCCTGCTCCCCACTCCATCTCCATCAACTCCTCCGGCCTAGCCCGTGCGTCCGGCGGCCCGTCTCCCCACCTGCAAGATCCGACGACCGACGGCTGCTCCCGCTGGAACCGCTGCTCCCATTCCCCTCGGCGTCCGGCGGCGTGCTCTGTGCAGCCGACTCCCCTCTGCGTTCACCCGGCGGCCGAGTTCTCCGGCCCGAGCCCTCCGCACTCCGGCGGCTATGCTGCATCCTCCCCTTCCACTGCTTCTCCCCCTCTGCCGACCCCGGCCGAACTCTGGCGGCCGACCCCCTTCAGTAAGTCTTCTTCTTCCCTTTCTTTCTCTTATATATATATATATATATATATATATATATATATATATATATATATATATATATATATATATATGTATATATACATATGTATATGCATGAGTTTATATATAATATATATATGTATTTGTAGGTATTTTATATTTTGTATATGTATGGTTAATTTATGTATAGGTATATATGATTAATGTAAGTGCATGTATTTAATCTATTTGGTAAATATATATATATGTATGTATATATTTATATACATACGTTTATACGTTTATGTATATAAATATTATTATCAATTAATGTAGTAAATACATAAATATGTATAGCAATTATTAATTAATATTTAAACCCCTAATGTATAGTATAATTAAAATATATATATATCTAATTAATGTGTATGTTAATGTGTATATATAATTTAATATATTTTGTATAAGTAATTAGTATATTCTTAAAATGTATATTTTGTATAAGCATTAGTATAATTCTTAATATGTAAATTTGTATATATTTATTTAAATGCTAGATATAATTTGAATATTGTACTGTATTCTCATATAGAAATATGTATCAAATATGTATATGTATATTATTTGTTTTATTATATTTAATTGTAAATTATAGTATGTAGAATTAATTACTAAGCATGTATAATTAAATGCCTCTGAATAAGTATATTAATTATTTTATTAAGTTGTATAATTGAATATGTATCAATTTAATATTTAAAGTACATAATGTATAGATATGTAAATACGTTTTTGATATATGTTAATATATAAATGTACGAATTTTGGAAAATGTGCAACTATAGCAAGTAAGTTATATTGGTATATATTTTAAATATATTTCATGAATTATGTTTATATGTATATACATACAAGTATTATTTTAGTATGTTTATATGCAAGTATTATTTATTTTTAAAGTATATAGTTATACATATATCTATTATAGTTATTGATGGAAATTATATGTAATTAATTAATAAGATGTTTATTTAAATATGTAGTCCTACTAGATGACCCTAGTTGACTAGTGCCCTGTCTGACATGGCCCTGAGGCCAGTGTTTATAGACTGTGTGTTAGCGTAGCATCTGATGCAAATGTGGTTGTTTGTGATATGTTTATAGGACTGTTGGGTTACCCAGGGGATACTCTGGAACAGGACATCCATAAATACCAGCTAAGGACCAAGGCAAGTACATTCTCTGATAATTTCCAATTCTTGATAATTTCTATAAGTTCAACAATCATGAAATGTTACAACTGAATCTTTAACACTGTGCTACACGGACTAGTATAGCTTGGATCTGCAGTCATGAGATGTTACCTTGATTATCGTATTGACATTATACACGACATTGACATTGACATTGGACATTGATAATTAGACATTGATAATTAGACATTGATATTAAACATTGTACATGATAGACTTGACTTGCTCGTGTATCGTGACGTGTCATGATTGGATCTACAGTACTAGTTGGGGGCGGGGAAATTGCTAGTGAGAAATGTGATCAAATACCTATCGTACAAGTTTATATTATTGGTGTTAATCATACCCCCACGTATGATTAGCCAGACTGTAGCAATCGTACAAGTCCCAAGCCGATCACATTTCGAAACTACAATTTCAAACACTTAGAATAGATTGCAGTTCCCTATTTTAAAATCATATACTACATCACCCGTATATGATACTGCTCCTTGTTTCTTTTTATTTCCATACATGCTCTGATTGTATCATATTGCCTATTGCCTGTCTCTTTACATTGCCTGTCTCTCTTAAATTGCCATTGCATTTATTTCACTGTCTTCTCAGTAGCTAGCATGACATGTTTTATTGTATTATAGACATTATCAATTAATGGAACTGTTATTTGAGAGTGTTGCTTTGCTCCTTCCTGACTGGAAATATTTTTCCAGACTATGCCTTAGAGAACCGCTGTCCGACACTTTATGGACCATATGGTGAGTAGCTGCAGACTTGGTAGTAGTTGTGATTCCGGAAAGTCTAGACGGAAATTACTATTTTAGTTAGTGCTTTAATTAGACTATTTGGTACCGGATTTGTCTCCGGCATTTTTGATGACTTGGATATTGTTGAGTTAGAATATTACTTTGTGACTTGTGTTGTATTTAATTTCTGTTCGAAATCTTATCATGCTGTAATCCTGTGATTGAGTATATATTCATCTTATTTGTGACATCCGTGCCTCCTAATGGAGATTGGATGCTTGCGTGACAGTAGTTAGATAGTATCAAGACCTTGACAGTGTTCTACCGCCGATGCTGCGGCGTAGGCTGGACGTACCCACGCACTCGTGCCCCTAAACCGGGTGCGGGTCGTGACACGTTTTTAGTGGTGGCCCATGCAGGTCAGACTTCGCATTTAGAGCGATGTCGTAGTAGTGTGGCATCTTTGTTACACTATTGCGTGCCTGCTATAGAATATAGGACATAGGATACTAGGATGAGAGCGGATACTCAATCACAAATTCTTGAGAGATTCCTGGGACGACCCCTTGAGAATCTTATTACCATTTCTAAATTTAAATCCTTCCTCCTTGTTTTCGCCGTTCTCACTTATTGATATTGAGTTGATTCTTGTTGACCAGTTGTTAATTTTAATTCCTGGTATCATTGTTGAGTTGATTTCATATTGAGATGAATTTTACGGACTAGAATTTATGGTATCATCTGATGACATATATTGATGAGGACAGTGAGAAAGGTAAAACGTCTACTTTGGTTACGGAACCTAGAGTTTATCGCAGCCATTCTAGCTGTCGTGACGAGAACGTAGGAACCAGACTTGGATGTACACACTTTAGTTATGAGATTTAGAGTTTCTCGCAGCCATACCGGTTGGCGTGGCGAGGATTCTAGATGACATGATTATAGAGTTGCATACCTTAGTTACGGAACCTGTCGTTTATCGCCTCTATGCTTACTGGCGTGGCGAGGATTCTAAGTGTCATGATTTCTGACGAGACGTGTATGATTATCAGGTTGTATCTTAAATTGGTTCTTAAAGTATCATCTCAAGACCTATCTATTTATGTTATTCCAGGACTTTGTTCCATCGCTTCTTTTCTTTACTAGCATTAAAGATACCTTCCGTCCTCAATCCAGTTCTTTTGAGCTCCTATTCTCTAAGGATTCCTTGTTAAAATTTCCAATTTAAATCATTCCTTTGTTCCATCCATTCTCACTTATTAATATTGAAATTGCTTGTTGTTATTGATTAGGTATTAAATTAGGATTTTGGCTTCATAGTAGAGTTTGATTTCATATCGAGGTGAATTTACAGACTAAATTATGGTATTTTGAGGAAGATTAATATTAGAGCTATTGGACTACAGAGGGTGGATTTAAATTTTTAATTTAAGATTGAAAATGAATTTCAAATTTTTGAATTCTGAGAAGATTGAGATTGTTATTAAAAATTTATTTTGAAGATTTCAATGAATTGCAAAAAAAAAAAAATTTGAAACTGAGGAGTTGAAATATTGTTATTAAAATTTTATTTTTGAGGAACTCAGATTCAATTTGATGAACCTAGACAAGCTATACGGATTTTTGGAATTGATAAAATTTTTATTTCAGTATTTAGATAATTGGTCTTGAGGAAAGTATATGCAATTTTACTTAAAAAAAAAAATTTATTCGAGGAGTCATTTTGAGGAATTTTAATTGAGGATAAGATCTTATAGTGGGAGAGATATATTAGTATATAAGTAGTTGAGGTGCATGTGTAAGGATCTGATGACTTGAGTATGATTGAGATCTCACTGCCAACTGACTTGGGTGTCAATCTAGGGTTATATTAAAGATGAGCAGTACTTAGTATAGTGTGTTGCAATTGATATGCACTTGAGTAATCAGAATAACTAGTATCAGCGATTGCAGAAGGTAAGGAAGCTAGCAGTGAGTATGCTTGTAGTAGAGTGTGGTACCTAAAGAGATAGAGGTATCAAACTTTACATGCATCATTTGATCTATGATTATGTTAGAGATAGAAGATACTGCAAGTAATATGTTAGCAGATTCTTTCTTTTCTTCCCTCATGTTCCTTTTTGTTTTCTGATTGATTGATACCTTAGTACCGTAGCTTGTATGCATAAATTATTGTTATAATGTAGTTAGTAGTACCCCTGATACAGAGACTGCAATACCATGACAAAAGACACCATGATCATACATATTTCCCTTAGGTTGCATGTTGTATGGTTGTAGGTAGAATTCTCTTAGACTTTGATTGTTGAGGATTTAACTGTAGTAAAGATCAACGAAGAGGTTATGACTTGACAAAGAGAGACAAGGTGCCTTAAATTTTGAGGAAAAATATTAAATTAAATAAAGAGTTGGAAATTTAATATGGCATAATTGAAGTTTTGTTAAATCATTGATTTTTAAGAGAATTATGAAATGATTGAATTTATCATTGAATTTGAGGAATTTAAGAAGGCCATCGATATTTGTTGGACTGCGAGTTATGAACTTATATCTTGAATATTGTATTGGAGGTTTCATAAGTATTACATCGTTGCATATTATGTGGAAAAAAAAAAGAAAAAAAAAAAAGAAGAAGAGAAAATCGAGGAATAGGAACACAAATGGATTAGTGTTAAATTCAAATTTGGGATGGGATTCAATTTTAGAAATATGCATTAATTGGATTTCAATTAGAGGACTGAATATTAAATTCTTGTATTTCGTTATTAATTTAAAATTTTGGAGGATATTGTGATAAGAATGAGATTTGATTTTATATTTGAAGATTTTTAGGGATGTGATAATTATAGAATTTTGGAAGGAAAAAAAAAATATTGTGAGATAACAATATGGAGTAGTTCATGATAATATGATTTGATGAATTTAATTTTGATGGTAGTAAATAAATAAATAAAACAATTGAGGATTTAAAAATTCGAGGGTAAACATTGATTTAAATAGAGGGTCAAGAATTTAACATGACGGAATTTATGATGTATTAATTCCAGGAAGGATGTGATATGAGTGAAGTTATCATTAGAATTTGAGGAAATTAGAGAGATTATCACTATAATTATTTGATTGCAAGTTATGAATTTTAGAACTTCATATTTGGATGTCACATTTGGAGAATCCTTAAATATCATATTGTTGAGTTTTGAGGAGTGGATATTAAATTCTGAGTATTGAATTATTAACTAAAAATTTCGGGGAAATTTTTGATAGAAATGGATTTTGATTCTATTTCGAGGATTTTTCGGAATGAAATAATTTTAGAATTTTGAAATTTGTGAAAAGATATTGTGGATTATAACCTGATTTCATGGATGACAAATTTAAATTTTGATAATAATAATGTGTATGATTAAACACTAATATGAGGATTTTAAATTTTGAGGACGAAATTCTTTTAAGGTGGGTAGACTTGTCACTACCACATTCTGAAAACAGGGGTATTTTTGACTTTTTACAATATTTAATATTATTGTAGTTATAATTAATTAATTGCATGATAGTGTATTTGATTTAAATAATTTTGTACGATGTGTAATTAAATATATATAATTATATGCAGTGTTAATTATTTTATTTTAGCTAGCAGACTTGACCTAGAAGCCAGCAGATGAACACCTGTCGGAATTATAGGATTCTGGATTTTATTATTTTATCTAGAATTTAATATTTGGAGATTGTAATTAATTACTGTATTTTATTTAAATATTTTGCGCATTTCCTTTGCTTCGATATTTGGAGCACTATCCAGACTTTTGTCTTCCAACAAAATTCACAATCTTGCTCTAGACATGCCCGCCTTCCATTCTGCTATTTTTGCAACTCATAATTTTGCTCCCTGTACATTATTTCTGGCCGCACAAAAATCGTCGCGGAAGTTATTTTAATAAACTCCTATTTTTTCATCGTTGTGCGTTCCAATCGAAAATTGGAAACAATCTTGACCTATTTTTCATGCGGCCCAAATTAGGGTAATATTCTGTTCTGAGTCTTCTTCAATATTGGTATTGATGACTTGATCTGATTTTGGCCCCAAGTACTCCAAATTAATTGTTGAACACAACTTGCATTTATTTCTATTTAATTTGAGGATACTATTTTATCTGATTTTAAAATCCCAAATTAATTCCAGTGCCCTGCAAATTCAGCCCATACCCATCTTACAGTGCCCCCTGACCCTACAAATTATCGGACCCCGAATCGCCCGCCAAATTTTCGTCATTTATGTGTTGGTGCAATTTCCCGAATTTAAGGGGCTAAGTTGCAATTATTCAATTGTAGGTGCCAACACCTAATTATTTTAATCAATGAGGGAGCCTATTAATTTTTAATTAAGAACCCTCATCCCCCATGAATAATTTCCTTATGTTCAATCCTAGCCATTCATTTGAAATTGGCCCATCATCACCCTACATCATTCCCTCTCTCTTCCTATTTAATGACTTGTACCCTCAAACCCTAATCCCTAGGCAACCTAGGTTTTCCTCCACCTCTCTCTCTCCTCCATCCTCAACACCAAACCGTAGCCTCCTTCTTCTTCTTCTTTTTCTTTTCTCTTTTCCTTTCTTCTTCTCTTCTTCTCCTTCTTTTTCTTCTCCTCCCTTTCTTCCATAGAATTTAAATTTCAAATTCAAAGAGAGGGGGGGAACACTGTTCACCCCCCATCTCTGCATCCCGGCCACCCCTCGGTGCACCCGGCCGGCGCCGTCCAACTGCTCCGGCGCAGTCCGAGCCGACTCCCCTCCTCTGCTGATTCACTCCTCCTTCCATCAGCCGTTGCTCCAAGCCCGGCGGATCATCGCCTACTCCCCCTCCACTTCCATCCCTCCGACCCCTTGCTCCGGCCCGGCTGTCCTCCAGCCCGGCGGCAAGTCCATCGCCTGCTCCCCACTCCATCTCCATCAACTCCTCCGGCCTAGCCCGTGCGTCCGGCGGCCCGTCTCCCCACCTGCAAGATCCGGCGACCGGCGGCTGCTCCCGCTGGAACCGCTGCTCCCATTCCCCTCGGCGTCCGGCGGCGTGCTCTGTGCAGCCGACTCCCCTCTGCGTTCACCCGGCGGCCGAGTTCTCCGGCCCGAGCCCTCCGCACTCCGGCGGCGCTGCTGCATCCTCCCCTTCCACTGCTTCTCCCCCTCTGCCGACCCCGGCCGAACTCCGGCGGCCGACCCCCTTCAGTAAGTCTTCTTCTTCCCTTTCTTTCTCTTATATATATATATATATATATATATATATATATATATATATATATATATATATATATATATATATATATATATGTATATATACATATGTATATGCATGAGTTTATATATAATATATATATGTATTTGTAGGTATTTTATATTTTGTATATGTATGGTTAATTTATGTATAGGTATATATGATTAATGTAAGTGCATGTATTTAATCTATTTGGTAAATATATATATATATATATGTATGTATATATTTATATACATACGTTTATACGTTTATGTATATAAATATTATTATCAATTAATGTAGTAAATACATAAATATGTATAGCAATTATTAATTAATATTTAAACCCCTAATGTATAGTATAATTAAAATATATATATATCTAATTAATGTGTATGTTAATGTGTATATATAATTTAATATATTTTGTATAAGTAATTAGTATATTCTTAAAATGTATATTTTGTATAAGCATTAGTATAATTCTTAATATGTAAATTTGTATATATTTATTTAAATGCTAGATATAATTTGAATATTGTACTGTATTCTCATATAGAAATATGTATCAAATATGTATATGTATATTATTTGTTTTATTATATTTAATTGTAAATTATAGTATGTAGAATTAATTACTAAGCATGTATAATTAAATGCCTCTGAATAAGTATATTAATTATTTTATTAAGTTGTATAATTGAATATGTATCAATTTAATATTTAAAGTACATAATGTATAGATATGTAAATACGTTTTTGACATATGTTAATATATAAATGTACGAATTTTGGAAAATGTGCAACTATAGCAAGTAAGTTATATTGGTATATATTTTAAATATATTTCATGAATTATGTTTATATGTATATACATACAAGTATTATTTTAGTATGTTTATATGCAAGTATTATTTATTTTTAAAGTATATAGTTATACATATATCTATTATAGTTATTGATGGAAATTATATGTAATTAATTAATAAGATGTTTATTTAAATATGTAGTCCTACTAGATGACCCTAGTTGACTAGTGCCCTGTCTGACATGGCCCTGAGGCCAGTGTTTATAAACTGTGTGTTAGCGTAGCATCTGATGCAAATGTGGTTGTTTGTGATATGTTTATAGGACTGTTGGGTTACCCAGGGGATACTCTGGAACAGGACATCCATAAATACCAGCTAAGGACCAAGGCAAGTACATTCTCTGATAATTTCCAATTCTTGATAATTTCTATAAGTTCAACAATCATGAAATGTTACAACTGAATCTTTAACACTGTGCTACACGGACTAGTATAGCTTGGATCTGCAGTCATGAGATGTTACCTTGATTATCGTATTGACATTATACACGATATTGACATTGACATTGGACATTGATAATTAGACATTGATAATTAGACATTGATATTAAACATTGTACATGATAGACTTGACTTGCTCGTGTATCGTGACGTGTCATGATTGGATCCACAGTACTAGTTGGGGGCGGGGAAATTGCTAGTGAGAAATGTGATCAAATACCTATCGTACAAGTTTATATTATTGGTGTTAATCATACCCCCACGTATGATTAGCCAGACTGTAGCAATCGTACAAGTCCCAAGCCGATCATATTTCGAAACTACAATTTTAAACACTTAGAATAGATTGCAGTTCCCTATTTTAAAATCATATACTACATCACCCGTATATGATACTGCTCCTTGTTTCTTTTTATTTCCATACATGCTCTGATTGTATCATATTGCCTATTGCCTGTCTCTTTACATTGCCTATCTCTCTTAAATTGCCATTGCATTTATTTCACTGTCTTCTCAGTAGCTAGCATGACATGTTTTATTGTATTATAGACATTATCAATTAATGGAACTGTTATTTAAGAGTGTTGCTTTGCTCCTTCCTGACTGGAAATATTTTTCCAGACTATGCCTTAGAGAACCGCTGTCCGACACTTTATGGACCATATGGTGAGTAGCTGCAGACTTGGTAGTAGTTGTGATTCCGGAAAGTCTAGACGAAAATTACTATTTTAGTTAGTGCTTTAATTAGACTATTTGGTACCGGATTTGTCTCCGGCATTTTTGATGACTTGGATATTGTTGAGTTAGAATATTACTTTGTGACTTGTGTTGTATTTAATTTCTGTTCGAAATCTTATCATGCTGTAATCCTGTGATTGAGTATATATTCATCTTATTTGTGACATCCGTGCCTCCTAATGGAGATTGGATGCTTGCGTGACAGTAGTTAGATAGTATCAAGACCTTGACAGCGTTCTACCGCCGATGCTGCGGCGTAGGCTGGACGTACCCACGCACTCGTGCCCCTAAACCGGGTGCGGGTCGTGACACTATCCCGATCGAACGATACCGTCTTGTGTTTCTTAGCCGCGCTCCTCGAATAGAAGGAACGGGGCGCTACATCCTACCCAACTAATTGGAAGTTTCGTCCCGAAACTTAGGAATAGAACCAACCGTTAGGGATTATTTTGTTGCTGGCGGCGATCCGGGAGCGGACAGTTTCGAATCAAGTGCCCGTTGCCGCCACAGTTGTAACAAGACCCATTTTTCAAGTAACAATTAACGATGGTGTGCCCCGGCCTGTGGCAGTGCTCACAACGCACTCCAGCATTTGTCTTGTTCCGACCACCGTTGTTTTGTCGCTTTGCAGCGTTGTTTCCTCTATCGTTGCCTTGGCGTTTGTGATTGTAGGTATGCACAGCGCCGGTGGAAACGTGAGGATACTGCGGTTCCAGAGATAGGGCGTGATTCATGACTTCACGTATTGTCCCGTACTGATTATTGACCACGTACGAATGGATGGCAGGACGTAGTCCACCTTCAAACCTTCTGGCTCGACTCGCTGCATCAGGTAAATAGGCCCTAGTGAATTTGGAGAGTCGGTTGAATTCGGCGGAGTACTGCTTCACAGTCAAACTGCCCTGCCTCAGTTGCACAAAATCATTTTCCATTTGACGTTGTACCGGAGGGGGTATAAACTCCTCTTCGAACGCGGCACGAAAGGTCGTCCACGAGATCGCCTCCTCTTCGTGATCAAATTGGAGAGATCGTCAATGCACGTCCCACCAATCGTTTGCGTTGAGGCGGAGTTGTAGTTGCGCGCAGGAGACGCGCTTCTCTTCGGGGACCTCTAGCAGAGCGAAGTGATCTTCTAGTTCTGCTAGCCAATCTAGAGCTACCACTGGGTCCTCAGTCCCGTTGAACGGGGTGTTGCAAACTTTCTTGAAATGGCCCAAGTTGAAGGCAGTCACGTCCCTCGGCCTTGGGATTTGAGGCATCTCCACTTCAAGCACGGGCTGTTCCACCGGAGTCGTTGCTGTTGCGGCGGAATGGTTGGCAGCCAAAGTCTGAACGATCCGTTGCAGGGCATCTACCTGCTTTTGTTGGACTGAGAATCGGGTCTCTAGATTACTCTCGAGCTTGGCTTGGCGAGCATCGTCTCGTTGTCGTTGCGATTCTAACATTTGCATTACCCGCTCAAGTGGGTCGACTTGAGACATGCCTCGTTGGCTCCGAGAGCTTCCCGAAGTACCCGAACTGCTTTCTTGTGTTTCGTTCAGTGGTTGCGCTGCAGATTGCGCTGGATCCATTCCTTCAAAAGAAGGTAAATTACATTAGGATCATAATGTATTATGGACTTATTGCATGAACGTATCTCATTTTGGCCTAGCGAGTTCAAGAGTTCGCACAGGAATTTGATCGTTAAAGGAACTTTTCCAGCACGAAGTCTAAGGAACTTTGAATCTGTGCTCTGATACCACTATGTCACGACCCAATTCCGTAGAATCACTTGAGGCGTCCCCCGAATCGTGACCGCCGTGCGGGCCTGGAGTTGCGCCCACACAAGGCTTTAATGATTTGCATAGCAAGCACATATTCAGAGTACGCAGATAAATTGAAACACAGATTTGAAACATAGAAAAGTTCTCTTTATTGATAATGAACATCTATTACAAACTCTTGAACGAGTTAGCTAATATGCCGAAGGGCTTACAAAAGAGATGACTCAAAATGAGATAGCAGTCATGTACATTACATCCTTTTATAAACTCAAAACGATAAAGACCTCCAGGCTGGAGGACGGCTTTGCCACGGAGCTGCATTTGTGTATGAAGAGTTGCAGCTTCGGACTTTAAAAGGCTTCAGGGGCACGGTGAAGATGCGCGAACAGCTGGACTAGATCGGGAAGACGACATCGGCTCCTCGCTCGGTTCGCCTTGGTGCGGAGAACCTGTTTCAACGAGGGTCAGCATATCGAAACATGCTGGTGAAGGCGAGCTAGCCGAACTATACCAATCAACACGTTGTTTAGTGAAGCATGCTTATTTTTGTGGGTTTCTATCTTGCCTTAGTTCATTTACAAGTAAGCAGCATATAGAATTTACTGAAATGAACGTGCCACCGTTCGGTAGATTTTACTTGACCGTCTGAATTACCTGCACAATACTTACCATGCCTTCCCTGAAATGAAGACACAAGTTAGTATGCAACAGGTTTAAATATACACAGGGATCACTGGCTTGATGCCACAAAGGGACGGTTTATAGTCTCGGGACAAGAATGTTATGCAACGCAGGTGGCGAGCCCCGCTACATAGCATTCCGTCCATGACAAACGACTATACGAACTCTTCCGCCCGGATCGGATCGGCCCCAGTGCCCTGGCGGCCGTCCGCGGAAGCCAAAATACCTTGTGCACAAGTTGTCCGTGATCGAGCACATCTAGTTCGAATTATTTCACACGAATTTACAAACGAATTTCGAACGAATAGGAGCAAGCTCCATAGCCAAACAGTTTTGCATAGTCTTACTAACAGTTTGTTTCATAACAAGCAATATTTCAAGTCTATTCCCTTTTAACTTGATCTCTTTTATTATTATTACTTGGTATCGTTTGATCGGGGCGAAGGAGTGAGGCTTGGAAGCAAGGCTAGCTAATCGGGTTGGTAGCCACTCACTTAGATTTTGGAAAGAAGAAGGAAAGAGGCGCTTCACGACTCCGCTCGCAAGCCGCCTACTGCTCGTTCACCTGCACACGAACAGCTCGATTAATACTTCTTCCTCTCTTTCCAATCTCGAAATAGAAGTGCAAGTCAATGAACAAAAACAATGAAAACCATCGAAACCTTTCAAGGAAAACAAGCAAATCCTAAAACCAACTCAAAGCACGAACGCAACAAGCGACATCAAAAACCGAGGCAATAAAAGATAGCAGCGGAGAGGTCCCTCCTGACTCTGCCGCTAAGCTGATCCTTGGGGCGCAGTCCACTGAATATGGGAATCGATTCCGAAGAAATAAATCCATAACGAGGACGAGTTCTTAATTTAATCTATCCCGATCGAACGATACCGTCTTGTGTTTCTTAGCCGCGCTCCTCGAATAGGAGGAACGGGGCGCTACATTTGCTAGGGTTAGGTTTCCGGCCACTACTCTGTGCTACTGGGTCGTCGGAGCTTCGCCGGAGGAGGAGGCGGCTCTGGTGGCGGCCGGAGCTACTCGTCTTCGTCGTGGCGGCGCTGGAGGAGCTCGGCGGAGCTGGCTGGGCTCGTCGGCGGGGAGAAGGTGGTGGCTACGGGTTTGAGGTCAGGCGGGGATGGCTCGCAGGGGCTCGGGGCTAAGGTTTGCGGAGAGAGAGGCTGATGGCGGTGGAGAGAGGTGGAGCTCGGGGAGACGACGGGGTGAGGCGGAAGGCGACGAGGACGACGCTGGTGGAGGCGGGTCTCGGGCGGAGAGGGATATTTATAGGAGGAGAGGGAGGTGAAGGGCCGGGGGAGGCGGAGCGACGCCGGGACAGTTGCGGGAAGGCAAATTGAGAGGTCGCCGGCGGCCACTGCGGCGGAAACGGCCGCTGGGGAGACGAAGCGGCTGGGAGAAATCGGGTTAGGGATAGGGTTTCAGACGGGTTAGCGGGTCGGGTTTCGGGTCGAGTTCAGACCCGATCCGACCCGCAGGATTTGGGTTTGACTAAACCGGGTCGGGTTCAGTTCGGGTCGGTTCAGGTGGGTTTGGTTCATTAAACCGGGTTTTATTTGGGGTTTAATAATTAATTAGTTTTTATGTCTTTAAAAAAATTTTTGGGGTCCAATAAATTCCAAGAAAATTACCCTATGTCTATTATTTTATTTTACACCCAAAAATATTATTTCATAATATTTTGATATTATTTAAAAATATTTAAAAATTACTTTAACCAGAATACCTTAATTTTAATTAGTGAAAAAATACAGAAAAATTCTGAAAATTAATTTTTTAAAATTCTGAAAAATCAGGGAGTTTACAATCTACCCCCCTTAAGAGGATTGCGTCTTCGCAATCAAAAATAATCGATCAGCAGAGATGACACGGTTTGCAAAACAAGTTCGAAGTACGATACCATCAAAGAATCATGATCAAGGAGAATCAAGGATAAGGGTTTAAGCAAATCACATAGGGAGAAATATCATTTCCCTAAGCAATAAAAGTTATGCAAATTCAAGAGTGAAGGAAATCTAGTTAAAATAAGAAAACTACAGCTTAGAAAACTAGGTTATCACTTTATAAAATATACTAGGTTATTAATTATTAGCAAGTTCAAAATTACCAGGTTAAGGCTAAGGTCACGAACTAACAGGCACGAGCTAAAGCAATACTAGAATAGATAGCTACGAATCACTTCCGCGCATTTGCTACTCCACGAGTCTGCGCGTCCTCCAAGGTCATTGTAAAAGTCTGTCCACGCCCTTGTAGTGGTGCCCTCTTCTGTTGCTGGGCCTGCTGAAAGAGTGCTGCTCGTGCTCTGCGTGGCTCTTGGAATATATCAAGACGTCATCATTAGACGCAACCACGAACTTGTCCAGGTACTAAGAAAAATATCGTTCATCAAACTCATGAACACAGCTGGCGCGTTGGTTAAACCAAACGACATAACTAAGAAATTATAGTGTCCATACTTGGTCCTGAAGGATATTTTCGGTATAACCTCTCTACGCACTCTAATCTGGTGAATCGGATCTAAGTTCTATCTTGAGAATACACTCGCACCACTCAACTAATCAAATAGGTCATCAGTGCATGGCAAGGGAGACCGGTTCTTGATGGTTATAGGGTTCAGTGCCCTATAGTCAATACACAGACGTACCGTCCCATCCTTCTTCGGCACAAATAGTAGGGGTATAATAGCTGGGTCATAAGATCAAATTTTGATACTAAAAGTCACAAGATATCTAAAGATTTAACCACTATGACCTGCTACCTAAGGTTTCATTTTCATAAGGTCACAATGCAATTTCCTGTATCACCATCATGAGTCACATCTGATCCCTAGCATCTAGCTATGTATTCCCTAAAGTATTCCAGTGCATTAGAGTCAAACCCTCTTTCCTTTCTTCCAATACTCCCAAATTACTTGCTACCTATAAGTAAGGGTGAGGTTCTATTAGTTTTAGGCCTCTGATATTATGTTCAATGCTAAAATCTACACTAACTCTAGTATATAGGAATAACCTATCTACTTTCCTACTAAGGGTAACCGTCTTCAAATATTTATATCCAGCATAACTTCTTCTGCCTTGACGGGGATCTGCTTCTGGAGGAAACACCGTGCACGAACATTCATCTCTCCGAAATAGGAAGAGATGATAAACAATAATAAGGATGTCGAGGAGATTTTAAAGAGTACAATTACGAAGTCCAAGGGCGATAATCAAGTGCTAAAGAATTTTCAAGTCAATTATGGATTGAGATGCTAACACTGCTAACTTTGATTACAGGCTCGCTCGGTACCGGAAAGTAACCGAAATGATTTAATCAGGACCTGCATGGGCCACCACAAAAATATGTCAAGCCCCAGTCCCAAAATACGTAGGACTAGGAATACGTAACATGCCAGCTACACATTCGACCAGACACTGGTCTGATTCGAATACGTATAAGCTGTACTAGAAGGGTTACTATCGATAAATATCTATGCCTTAATCCATAATGAACGGAATATATAAGAATGAGCTACATATGCTAAAGTCGGCCGCCAGTAACCCATAAGCTCGAATAGACTCGAGGAAGGAATATGAGTCTATAAAACTAGGCTATATCAGCAGATGAATAAACAATATAAATAATAACCAATACTTCGGAAGAAATGATATAAGTATCTAGCACCAATTCCTGCATTACAAAGCAACTCACATCAGCAACTCCAGGCAGGCTCCACAATGGTCTATGCTGCAAAACTGGCAAGGGACCAGGCCCTCAGAGGGACATAACAAGGTACAAGAAACAACATGCCAAAATAAATACAGTATATAAAATGTATCAATAGGGCAAACTATGCAACCATCTAAATGATATGCAAAATGAGAGCAACATTAGACTCAGGCTGAGACCACTACAAGCTCTGTGTCGGAAAGCCGGGTAACAGTAATACTATGTAGTTTTACTATATAGTTTTACTATGTAGTTACTATGTAGTGGGCATCGCACTGTAGTGGCTAAGGCACTGCAATAAATATATATAATCAGCCTGTAGTATGTGTGTCTCTCCACACCCAATGTAATCACATGTCTCATGTCCACGACGTTGTCACGCCCCAATCTCCCGCGAGCCCGATAGTCCCCGCTGAACGTGAATCACCACGTTACAGCTCTCCCGCAGGACAATCGTTCTCATCGGGACGTGATGCCGTACAAGCCTAAAGTGCGCTTGCACAAGGCCAAAGCTTTGATACAAGGGCAAGTAAGCTATTAGATACTGAAGCAGCGGCACATAACATTGCAGAAAAGTAAAGAACACAATGGCATAAGAAAACAGGCTCTTTATTGATAATCAAAAATATTACAAGCGGCGTATGGCCGAGGTTACAGATCGCTCAAGCACTCTTCTCTCGATTACAATAACACCATTCCATACATTATGTCCCTCTATACAAAAGCAACTCAAGCAGGCACAGCTTGATGCGGCATCAAGGCATCGACTCCAGATTTCTGGTTCCTTGGGATGAGACACGGCTATCGCTTCCTCGGACGAACGAGCACCTGAGAACAAGCATACTGTTGGTGGGTCAGCACTTTATGCAAGTACTGGTGAGATAAAACAACTGAACAGAAGCTACACCCCCTGAAACCCACACTAAGTAATTATGTGGCAAAATATTTCATTACTAGTGATCTTGCTACTTTTACCTAAGTTCATTTCATGTCGTTCAGAACTATAGTCAGATTACATCTTTGAAAATATTACTTTAAAACAGTTTGCATATTTAAACTTATAAGCATACGAATCAGGACAGTGCTCTATCGTGCAGTGCGCAGCATGTATTGTGCAACACAAATCTAACTCTTAGGGGCAAAGCTTATCTAGCAGACTGATTATATCGAATTAAAGCAAACTTATCAAGTGGACTGTCATTTATTCATTAGCACACAAGCAGACACATCTATATGATTTTGGTCCCCGAGAAACTCAGGATCGGTAGCGGTAGTCTAGCTAACCAATGACTCACATTCTGATCCTATTAGCAGCTGTGACCGAGGTTCAGCTCTGCACTAATAGTCATTGTCTAACCGATGCAATGCATGAAGCTCTATCAGATAATCTCTACGATGCAGACAAAATGAATGAGCAGACTTATGCATAAACTTATATTTCTTACCCCATAGCCGAACGGTTATTCCTGCAGCAGACATACAAGTTAGACACATTTGCATATTCATAACTTATGTATCAATCTCTGGTGTCATCAATCGATAGGTATACAAGAAGGTAAATCTAGCATGCGCCCTATCTATATGACGGTCCATGGGTCGCCCCATGATTAGCAGTTGGGACATACAAGCTCATCTCACTAATAGACATATCGCCCCACTAGACCCTTGCGAGCCGTACACCTCAGGACGATCCAAAAATCTCTTCCGGACCGAGCGATTCCCAGTGCCCCAGAAATCGTTCGAGAGACAAGACCTTATGCACAAGTTGTCCAAGACCAATGCAATGACATAAACACATAGTTCAAGCAAAATAATGATAAAGCAAAACATATGCAGTCTCATCAAACATATCTTTCCAACGAAGTACATCTTTTCACATTACTAATAGCACACCCTACTAGACCCTTGCGGGCCGTATCCTCAGGGCATACTATTAGTCACTGCACTCACACATTTTTACTTAGTAGTTCGATATAGCAAACAGACAAACGAAACATGTAAAGGCAAGCACGATTGATTCATATTTAACATGCAAAAACTATCTCTTTCTTAGCATATTCAAAGGGACATATTCGAGTCATTCATTTACTTATCTTTCTTAGCATAGCAAAGGTTCGTTTGATAGCTGTGTCGGTGTTTCTAAGCATGCAACATTTCTATCTTTCTCTTTAGCATAGCAATGGTTCTATCTCATTTTTGACAAGTATTCATATTCTCTTAGTTAGGCAGCAGATTCGTTTCGATGACAAGCTATGTGAGTTCTCTTATTAGCATACTGAGCCGGTTCTATCATTCTCTTATGAAAACATTCTTCTTAAGCAAACAAGCATTCAAAAACTCAGATTCATTATTAAGTCGTGCAAGAATCAGATAATGCAGTTCTGCCCACTCACATTGATTAATCGGTCGGGAACTCTCCGAGAAGACTTCCGTTTGAGCAAGCAAGGCGATCTCACTTGTACATAGTGCCTATGCGGAGCGGGGCACTACATACTTACCCACCAACAAAGAGTTTCGTCCTCGAAACTCAAGGAGAAACTCATACGAAAATACTGAGCAGCGATAGTCTTCATCCCTAACCTTCCTTAATCAAAACTCAGCAAATCCAGAAATCACAAATCACATCTCAAGCAATGAAAACAAATCCAGAAGACTTTTTGTGCACATCTTTAAGAATATTTACGGACTTATTGTATAGAACGTTCTTTGCATCGCAATCACAACTCAGAGTCAGAGGCAACGGAATGGGCAAGGAATCGAGTCGCTCTGATACCATTATGTCACGCCCCAATCTCCTGCGAGCCCGATAGTGTCACGACCCGCACCCGGAAATTCGGGCACGAGTGCGTGGGTACGTCCAGCCTACGCCGCAATGTCGGCGATAGTACGCTGTCTAGGGCATAATCACAGGTAATAAATCTAGCTCATTCACAATAATTAAATAGGCAAGAAAATAGCAGGAAAAGAATGCTAAGATTTTATAACCAGAATATGATAATCAGATCCAGAGTTTATTACAGAACCATAGATTATATCGGGGACAAACCCAATTACTAAGATGAAAGGAAATAAACAACTAATGCTAACTACTCTGCAG
Organism: Iris macrosiphon; assembly: GCA_036927795.1. Lineage (NCBI taxonomy): Eukaryota > Viridiplantae > Streptophyta > Magnoliopsida > Asparagales > Iridaceae > Iris > Iris macrosiphon. The sequence continues at coordinate 9,197,630 of JAYESA010000016.1, read as the reverse complement.
GAGTAGTCTCCTGGGTGGGAACCGGCTCTGCAACTGTATCACCTGCTGGCTCATAGGGTCCATAATAGGTAGGGACAAGGTTCTCATCATTGCCTAAACAATAAATCCAGTCAGGAAAGGAGCAAAGTACACAATGCACAACAAGATTTAAGCTAAATATTTGTGACAGGTAGAAAATAACTGACTAAGCATCATGTTGAGAATATGCGTAAGTAAATAGTAAAATTAACTGAGAAATAATGCTATAAAACAAGACTAGAAGTAAAGTATGATTAATTGCTATAAACCAGAAATACGAGTAAAACAGGAAAATGTGACAGGAAATGTAACTGTAACAAGACAACAAGAACTGCAACAAGACAGGAACTATGTGCGTGAACTTGTGTATTTAGAATACATAGTTGGCATGTAGGGGTTTATAAGGCTAATAAGGCCGTCATAGATGACTAGCAGTCAGGAACAATCAGGAATAAGGTTGATGGTACAGTCGCGTACCAACAGCTAGCAGTCACGACAAGGGGAAAGGAAAACTACATGCCTCCTAGTATTCTTCCACCCGACATGAAAAGCAAGACATGAAATATATTATTCAAGACATGAAATCCAGTGTTCTAACTCTACATATGATCATCAATGGTACTATTAAGCAGGGAATTTATTTATCACAATATAAAGGTTAAACTTGAAGTGCAGGTACTTGCCTGTTGTTTGGATCTGATTGATTTGGTTCTTGGGGGAAAATTTCCAGAGATGAGTCCAAAAGCTGAAATAGACATTATTATCATGCTCAGAAGATGTCAAATAGCTAGAAACGCCTGTCCTTGGATCCAATTTGGAGACAAGGGCAAAAACGGCAGTTTCGGGTCAAAACGGGGTCCGCCGGTGGGCCCGCTTTGCACCGAAAAACGTGTCCGGGTCAAAGGTCTCCAAATTCACCAAACTTAGTGTCAACAGGTCAGGAACGCTGATACGAACCCAACGGAACTTCCAGATTTGGATTCCGATGAGCCGAACACAAAATCGCCCGTCGATCGGGGCCTGTGGGGCCCACGACACGCGATTTCGTCAACGTTCTCAGAATCGAACCAAACTTGACCCACAGGACCAGCGTATTGCTACGAGTCCGATGGCGCAAGTTTCGTCTCGATCCGACGTGTGTGCACAAAGTTAGGGTAAATTGCCAAAAAGGCGGATACGGGGCGGTGTCCGCGGATACGCGTTGATTCCGGTGTGCACGCACACCCGAATCAGCTTCCACGAAAACTCACACGTCCGTATCGACGATGCGTACGTATCTGTGAAGACCGCACGCGACCAAGTCGTCCCGTTTGGCGGGGCGAACTCAGTTCCGGGGTGAAACAGGGTCTAGTTTTTCCTGTTTTTGGATCGCGGTGTGCGATCACCACAGGACGCGATGTCCCGAACAGTTTGTCCGGACACCGAGAGGGTCATACAGGCTTCACAACGCAATTTGCGGAATCGAAAACGGAGCTACGAGCAAAAAGTTACGCGTACCTGAAGGGGACCCAAAAATCCGGGAAAAATCGTGTCCGACACGACACAGGACACAGTGTCCTGTGTCGGACACGGGGGGAAATTAGGGCTAGGGTTAGGGTTTTGGGCCGAGCTCCGGTGCTGGCGGCGGCTCTGCGGCGGCTCAGGGCGGGGAGGCCGGTCGGGGTGCTACGGCGGAGGGCGGCGCGGCGATCGGGCGGAGGCGGCGGCGCGGGGGTGGCCGGAGGCGCTCTCGACAGCTGCTGCAGCGGCTGCTGTTCTGTTCGTCGGGGGTCGGCGGCGCTGGCCGGGGGCTGCGGGCTCAGGCGGGCGGCGCGGGGGTGGTGCGGTAGATGGGCGAGCGGAGGCGAGCAACGGCGGAGCGGGGCGAGGTGGTGGTGGCTAGGGCGGCGGAGGGTCGGGGTTATATAGGGAGAGGAGGAGACGTTAGGCGGAGGAGGCGGAGGAGGAAGCGGGGCGCTGGCCAGGAGGAGCGGAGCGGGGCGTGGCTGGGTGGCGCAGGCGCAGGCGGCGGAAGCGGCGGAGGAGGCGGGCGCCGGAGCGGGTCGTGGGGGAGAGGGCTGGGGAGCGGGTCGGGTTCAAGCGAACCCGACCCGACCCGTTAGGGTGACGGGCCACGGGGGACTGGGCCGGGCCGGCCCAATGGGCCGTGGGCTGGGGTTTAATAATAATAGTAATAATAATAATAATAATAATAATAATAATAATAAATATTTAATTAATTAATAATTAAATAAATAAATAGTTTTTAGGTGTTTTAAAATAGGTCCGGGGTCCAATAAATTCCAGAAAAATTGCCCTAAGTCCAATTTTTTATTTTACACCCAAAAATATTATTTTCATAATATTTTAATATTATTTATTATCAATTAAAATTTTTGTAATAATTCAAAACCCTGATTTTAATTACAGAAAATTCCCAAAAAATTCCAGAAAATTGTGAAAAATCCCAATTTTAATATTTTGAAAAATCAGGGGCTTACAATCTACCCAACTTATAAAAATTTCGTCCTCAAAATTTAAATTATGGCAGGGTTCTCTCTGTCCAAACTCACTTGGTCACAGTATAACGGGTTTCTCTTAGGTGAACATTGCGGTCGCTACCCAACTTAGAATTTTACCCATATCCTTTAAGGCTGTACAACTAGTAAAGCTAGGTCCCAACTTAATAAATCATGGTATTGAATCTTTAAGTCTGCAACACAAACACATCACTTAGGGTATTGCCTTAGTCATAAAGGGTTATCATCAATTTGACCGGTCCGAAGGGTATGTCTAGCACTACAAATCAACTTATATCAAACACAGGATTTTGTCTTTCCGAAGTAAGGGAAGACGAGGATCAATAATAAGAGTTTAAGGGCGAGGTGGTAGATCAGAGGTATAGGGATCAAGGCGTTTAAAGAATTCTAATGGGGATTGTCAGGCGGTTATGGATTGAGATTCTATTCTGGTAATTATTTATCCGCATGCTCGTATCAGTATAATTATGTAACTGATACGATATGTAATGCCCCGTTCCCCCTGTTCGGGGAGCGCGGCCAAGGAATACTTACGACCGTCCGAACGGGACAGATTGAATTAAGATCCTTTCCTCGTTATGGATTGGTTTCTTCGGAATCAGGTCCCATATACAATGGATTGTGCCTCGAGGATGGACTCGGCGGCAGAGTCGAGAGGGGCCTTTCCGTTGCGTTGGTTTCTTGTCCGTTTTCGTGCCGCTTGGATGCTTTCTTGTTGGTTTTATGACTTGCGTTTTCTTGAACGGTTTCAATGGATTTCATTGCTTTCGTTCTTAGGATTTCGCATTTCGTATCGAGCCTTGGAGACCGAAGCAGGAGGTATTGATCGTCTGTTGGTGCGTGCAGGTGATCGTGTAGACAACGCGCGAGCGGAGTCTTAGGCGTCTTTCCTTCTTCTTCCTATTCAACAAACTTGTGAGTGGCTCTATTTCGATAAGCACCTTCTTTCCAAGGGCTCCGTTCATAATAAAACTGACTCAGTTGGGCATTCAATCAAACGATACCAATTAAGTAATAAGTTGGATAACAAGATAAAGATAAGAAGTAGGCTTGGAACACTCATTGCTTGTCATATAAAACCTTGCATAAATTCATTGTAACATGCATGGTCGTTGGAAGTTTAATGGGTTGGCATTTACTGATAGTTCGAAGTGTTCTTCTATAAACTGCTGCATGTTATTTCATATAACTGTTGGTTGATTATGATAGTACAGTAAAGCAGTTTCGTACATGATGTTCTTTAAATGGCTAGTAAGTAAATCTATGAAGTAGAGTCATAGAAATGGTCATGGGAATTCTTGTGCACAAGGGATCCAGGTTCCTGCGAGCGGTACCGGGGCACCGGGCCGTCTCGACCCGGGCGGAATCTACTTTCTTAGTCCTGGGAGCGGGGAATTGTAGCGGGGCTAGCTACCCGCGCTGCAAGCGTCGCCGCCAGCCCAGACTAAACCCATGATGGCTCCTAAACATCAAGAGAAAGATGTTGTGTATATTTAAACTGTGCAGACTAACTATGTCTTCGTGACAGGGAAGGCTATGGTAAGTTGTACAGGTGGTTCAGACGGGACAGGTAAAGTCACCGGACGGTGGCATGCGAAGTTATGTTATTTTGTTCTTGCATATCTGCTAAATGAAATCGGAACTAGGCAAGAATAGAAACCCACCTAAGCAAATAATTGTAGCATACTCATTAGATCATATCTCTTGAGCTTGGTAAAGTTGAGCAGCTAGCCTTCACCAGTACTTTCCGAAGTACTGACCCTCGTTGTAGCAGGTTCCCCGGCGCAAGGCGACGCGGCGAGGAGCTGAAACTCTCTTAGAACTTTTGGGGATCCTTGGCGGTACGTGGCCAAGACTTTTGGAGGCTCGAGCTAGAAGCCTTTCACTCTCTCCAGTTGCTGAATATCGCTAAGGCGATGGTGCTTACTCGCACCCAAGGTGGATTTTGTGTTTTTGAATCTATGTAAAGGGACATAATGTATGGATCGGCTATCTCATTTTGCGTCCAAGTTTGTAAGCCCGTGGGCATTTTATACTTTTGAGTCAAGCAATGTAAAAAGATGTTCATTATGAATAAAAGAGAAACTTTTCTATGCCTCAACCTTGTGTTATCTTATATGTCTACTCTGTTGCATTGTTCTAAAGAATATCCTTATGCCTAAGGCCTTGTGCACGCGCGCCCTACGCGTGCACGGCATCACGCCCGGGGGACGATTATCGAATAGCCGAAATCGGGGCGTGACACGATATGCTCGGACACTTTTAGGGGCAAGTATACTAGTCACTATATCTCTCAATCCACGTAAGGTAGTCGTGCGAAGTGCGAATCAAAATGCACTAAGGTTGATCAGACCGTAGTACACTGATTCTGAGTAGACACTTGTATTAGTGGGGTTGATCAGGCCTCAGTAATACATGTGTCCTGAACAAGCCCGATAAAGGTAAGCTTGCAAAACTAAGCTATAAAATAGCAGCATATGTCAAGTTCAGCAAAATTTAAGTGCGCTAGATAATGATAAAAGGAGGTACAAATTATTGAAGTTCACAAAATAACACAAAATAAGCACAATAGCAAAAAGTCTCTAAAACAGTTATCAAATTTTAAAAGCATACCAGGTATTTAGCAAGTTCAAAATTACTAGGTTGGGGCTGAGGTCACGAACCAATAGGCATGAGCTAAACAATGCTGGAAAAGGTATCTACGAATCACTTACGCGCATTAGCTGCTTCCAGAGTTTGCGCGTTCTCCACGGTCATCACGTAAGCTTGTCCGCGTCCTGGAGCAGTGGGGCAGTCCCTCACTTGGTGTTCTGTTGATCCACAATATAGACAGGCACCCAGTCTCTTCCTACAAACTTGCCAGGTGTGACCCTGTTTTTGACAAAAGCCACAAGTGGGAACTCGTTGATTCTGTCCTTGAGCTTGGTGTTGGGGTGCTGTGGCTCGAGGGAGAGGACGCTGGGTTTGCTGCGGGGACCTCTGCTGTTGTTGTTGTTGAAAAGGGCGTTTGTTGGGTCCCGCATTTCCGGTATCTCTTTCTCGCTTTAGCTTATGTCCCATGTCTCTCTCAACGCCTTGTGCCACGTTTAAGATTTCCTCGTAGGTGCGGGCTCGGCTGGTGGTGACAGCAAGGCGAATATCCGGAGACAGCCCCTTCTTGAATCTACGGGCTCTGTCCTCCGGGGTACGAACCATGTACTCCGCAAAGTGGCTTAACCTGCTAAATTCAGCAGTATATTCATCAACAGACATGTTACCTTGTTTCAGTCGCTCGAATTGGCTTTCGAGAGCTTCCCGAGCCACTTCGGGATAAAATTTCTCCTTGAATACCCTTTTGAAGTCCTCCCAGGTGAGGTCAGGAGCAGATAGTTGGGGTTCATCTCTGAACCAGGTTCGAGCAATGTCGAACAGTTGCAGGCTTGCGGACTCCACTTTGAGATCATCAGGGACCCGAGCAGTCTTCAGGAGTCGCTCTACGTTCTCTATCCATTCATCGGCGTAGAGAATGCCCTCAGTTCCATAGAATTCCAGGGGTTTAAGGTTCTTGAAGTCTTTGGCACTCCCTGGCCTCTTGTGTGGCGACTCCTGGGACCTAAGAGCTTCTGAGAGGCTGGTCCGCAGAAGTGCAGTCTGTTCCTTCTGGGATTCCACTAGTCCCTGGAACACTCCGAGTAGCTGTGCCCCATCTAGAGTAACTGCTGGAACAGATGGAGGCGGCGGGAGTGCAAGAGTCTCGGGCACAGTCTGCTCAGCTGGTTCTGATGTGCCTCCTACTGTGTTCCTGGTCTGAACCATTCTGAAAGATTAAGGGATAGGAGAATCAGAATAGAATACTTGGAAATCAAAGGCGATAGGATAATTGAGCAGAAATAATATCGAGAATTGAAATAAGGACCCTATACTGTGAATGAGCTTTATCCTAAAATCCTCAATCTTGTTGCAGGCCTGTTCGGTTCCTAAGTTGGAACCGAATAATTTAGTCGTTTGACCTGCATGGGCCACCACTAAAATGTGTCACGACCCGCACCTGGAAATTCGGGCACGAGTGCGTGGGTACGTCCAGCCTACACCGCAGTGTCGGCGGTAGTACGCTGTCTAGGGCATAATCACAGGTAATAAATCTAGCTCATTCACAATAATTAAATAGGCAAGAAAATAGCAGGAAAAGAATGCTAAGATTTTATAACCAGAATATGATAATTAGATCCAGAGTTTATTACAGAACCATAGATTATATCGGGGACAAACCCGATTACTAAGATGAAAGGAAATAAACAACTAATGCTAACTACTCTGCAGGAGTAGTCTCCTGGGTGGGAACCGGCTCTGCAACTGTATCACCTGCTGGCTCATAGGGTCCATAATAGGTAGGGGCAAGGTTCTCATCATTGCCTAAACAACAAATCCAGTCAGGAAAGGAGCAAAGTACACAATGCACAACAAGATTTAAGCTAAATATTTGTGACAGGTAGAAAATAACTGACTAAGCATCATGTTGAGAATATGTGTAAGTAAATAGTAAAATTAACTGAGAAATAATGCTATAAAACAAGACTAGAAGTAAAGTATGATTAATTGCTATAAACCAGAAATACGAGTAAAACAGGAAAATGTGACAGGAAATGTAACTGTAACAAGACAACAAGAACTGCAACAAGACAGGAACTATGTGCGTGAACTTGTGTATTTAGAATACATAGTTGGCATGTAGGGGTTTATAAGGCTAATAAGGCCGTCATAGACGACTAGCAGTCAGGAACAATCAGGAATAAGGCTGATGGTACAGTCGCGTACCAACAGCTAGCAGTCACGACAAGGGGAAAGGAAAACTACATGCCTCCTAGTATTCTCCCACCCGACATGAAAAGCAAGACATGAAATATATTATTCAAGACATGAAATCCAGTGTTCTAACTCTACATATGATCATCAATGGTACTATTAAGCAGGGAATTTATTTATCACAATATAAAGGTTAAACTTGAAGTGCAGGTACTTGCCTGTTGTTTGGATCTGATTGATTTGGTTCTTGGGAGGAAATTTCCAGAGATGAGTCCAAAAGCTGAAATAGACATTACCATCATGCTCAGAAGATGTCAAATAGCTAGAAACGCCTATCCTTGGGTCCAATTTGGAGACAAGGGCAAAAACGACAGTTTCGGGTCAAAACGGGGTCCGCCGGTGGGCCCGCTTTGCACCGAAAAACGTGTCCGGGTCAAAGGTCTCCAAATTCACCAAACTTAGTGTCAACAGGTCAGGAACGCTGATACGAACCCAACGGAACTTTCAGATTTGGATTCCGATGAGCCGAACACAAAATCGCCCGTCGAGCGGGGCCTGTAGGGCCCACGACACGCGATTTCGTCAACGTTCTCAGAATCGAACCAAACTTGACCCACAGGACCAGCGTATTGCTACGAGTCCGATGGCAAAAGTTTCGTCTCGATCCGACGTGTGTGCACGAAGTTAGGATGAATTGCCGAAAAGGCGGATACGGGGCGGTGTCCGCGGATACGCGTTGATTCCGGTGTGCACGCACACCCGAATCAGCTTCCACGAAAACTCACACGTCCGTATCGACGATGCGTACGTATCTGTGAAGTCCGCACGCGACCAAGTCGTCCCGTTTGGCGGGGCGGACTCAGTTCCGGGGTAAAACAGGGTCTGGTTTTTCCTGTTTTTGGATCGCGGTGTGCGATCACCACAGGACGCGATGTCCCGAACAGTTTGTCCGGACACCGAGAGAGTCATACAGGCTTCACAACGCAATTTGCGAAATCGAAAACGGAGCTACGAGCAAAAGTTACGCGTACCTGAAGGGGACCCAAAAATCCGGGAAACATCGTGTCCGACACGACACAGGACACAGTGTCCTGTGTCGGACACGGGGGGAAATTAGGGCTAGGGTTAGGGTTTTGGGCCTAGCTCCGGTGCTGGCGGCGGCTCTGCGGTGGCTCAGGGCGGGGAGGCCGGTCGGGGTGCTGCGGCGGAGGGCGGCGCGGCGATCGGGCGGAGGCGGCGGCGCGGGGGTGGCCGGAGGCGCTCTCGACAGCTGCTGCAGCGGCTGCTGTTCTGTTCGTCGGGGGTCGACGGCGCTGGCCGGGGGCTGCGGGCTCAGGCGGGCGGCGCGGGGGTGGTGCGGTGGATGGGCGAGCGGAGGCGAGCAGCGGCGGAGCGGGGCGAGGTGGTGGTGGCTAGGGCGGCGGAGGGTCGGGGTTATATAGGGAGAGGAGGAGACGTTAGGCGGAGGAGGCGGAGGAGGAAGCGGGGCGCTGGCCGGGAGGAGCGGAGCGGGGCGTGGCTGGGTGGCGCAGGCGCAGGCGGCGGAAGCGGCGGAGGAGGCGGGCGCCGGAGCGGGTCGTGGGGGAGAGGGCTGGGGAGCGGGTCGGGGTCCGGGCGGATCGGGTTCAAGCGGACCCGACCCGACCCGTTAGGGTGACGGGCCGCGGGGGACTGGGCCGGGCCGGCCCAATGGGCCGTGGGCTGGGGTTTAATAATAATAGTAATAATAATAATAATAATAATAATAAATATTTAATTAATTAATAATTAAAAAAATAAATAGTTTTTAGGTGTTTTAAAATAGGTCCGGGGTCCAATAAATTCCAGAAAAATTGCCCTAAGTCCAGTTTTTTATTTTACACCCAAAAATATTTTTTTCATAATATTTTAATATTATTTATTATCAATTAAAAATTTTGTAATAATTCAAAACCCTGATTTTAATTACAGAAAATTCCCAGAAAATTCCAGAAAATTGTGAAAAATCCCAATTTTAATATTTTAAAAAATCAGGGGCTTACAGATAGTCCCCGCTGAACGTGAATCACCACGTTACAGCTCTCCCGCAGGACAATCGTTCTCATCGGGACATGATGCCGTACAAGCCTAAAGTGCGCTTGCACAAGGCCAAAGCTTTGATACAAGGGCAAGTAAGCTATTCGATACTGAAGCAGCGACACATAACATTGCAGAAAAGTAAAGAACACAATGGCATAAGAAAACATGCTCTTTATTGATGATCAAAAATATTACAAGCGGCGCATGGCCGAGGTTACAGATCGCTCAAGCACTCTTCTCTCGATTACAATAACACCGTTCCATACATTATGTCCCTCTATACAAAAGCAACTCAAGCAGGCACAGCTCGATGCGGCATCAAGGCATCGACTCCAAATTTTTGGTTCCTTGGGATGAGACACGGCTATCGCTTCCTCGGACAAACGAGCACCTGAGAACAAGCAGACTGTTGGTGGGTCAGCACTTTATGCAAGTACTGGTGAGATAAAACAACTGAACAGAAGCTACACCCCCTGAAACCCACACTAAGTAATTATGTGGCAAAACATTTCATTACTAGTGATCTTGCTACTTTTATCTAAGTTCATTTCATGCCATTCAGAACTATAGTCAGATTACATCTTTGAAAACATAACTTTGAAACAGTTTGCATATTTAAACTTATAAGCATACGAATCGGGACAGTGCTCTATCGTGCAGTGCGCAGTATGTATTGTGCAACACAAATCTAACTCTTAGGGGCAAAGCTTATCTAGCAGACTGATTATATCGAATTAAAGCAAACTTATCAAGTGGACTATCATTTATTCATTAGCACACAAGCAGACACATCTATATAATTTCGGTCCCCGAGAAACTCAGGATCGATAGCGGTAGTCCAGCTAACCAATGACTCACATTCTGATCCTATTAGCAGCTGTGACCGAGGTTCAGCTCTGCACTAATAGTCATTGTCTGACCGATGCAATGCATGAAGCTCTATCAGATAATCTCTACGATGCAGACAAAATGAATAAGCAGGCTTATACATAAACTTATATTTCTTATTCCATAGCCGAACAGTTATCCCTGCAGCAGACACACAAGTTAGACACAATTTGCATATTCATAACTTATGTATCAATCTCTGGTGTCATCAATCGATAGGTATGCAAGAAGATAAACCTAGCATGCGCCCTATCTATATGACGGTCCATGGGTTGCCCCATGATTAGCAGTTGGGACATATAAGCCCATCTCATTAATAGTGTAACGCTCCGCAACCGCTCGGAGCGTTACGCTGAGTCGGATTGAATGAAACAAATGCTGGTTCCATTTGATTTATTGGATTTTGGGAAGAAGTATTGATTGAGTTATTTCATGTGCAGATGGCTAGCGAGTTCGATGGAAATCAGGTGTTCGTTCAGAGCAGTACTGAGATAGCTGAGTTGGAATGATAATGCCATCTTCCTTAGTCCGATCGGTCGGATGATTTGTAGAGCACGGCCTGCTCGCATGATCATACCAGTTGAGTAGATCGTGCTTGCATCGGACCACGGGTTCAAGGGATTGGCCGTATCGGCAGGACAGGATGCTTAACGGAGTCAAACATTGTGAGTGGGCTCTTTCCCTTCTTCTCTACTCCTCCATACCTAATAATATGGAAAACATGTAAAAGGCTTGAGCACTTGGGCTGAAACATTGGGAATCACTACACTGAGGCGTGCATAGGGTGTACGCCATTGGTTTGGTAGGATTGTAGCTTGATTTGGTTTGTGCCTTGGATAGTTGGAGCTAGTGTTGGATGATACACTATTTGAGGCAGTTGGTTGGTTGATTTGGATTATGCTTGGACAGTTGGAATGATGCATTGAGAGATTGGGAACATCGGGAATTTGGGCGAGCGAGCGTGCATCCGTGCACGAGTATCACTTGGTCGCTTTGTTTTACAAAGCGAGCAGTTGTGGTTCGAAACCGAACAACTGCATCGGCGAGGGTGTTGTGCCGCTTGATGGAGCATCGTGCCACGAATGGGGCATTGTGCCACTGAAACGGCATTGTGCCATGGGTTAGCTTTGAGCATGAGTGTTGCACCATTAGAAATACTGTGTTGAGAAGAGGCATTGTGCCTATGGGAATAAATTGTGAATGGTGCCTTGGGCTATATGTTGGAAGAATGGTTATGGATGTGTTGGTTGGATTATTGGGGAAAGAGTCTAGGATCGCTTGGTGGGGCGAGAATGTTCGATCCTCTCGTTATACCTACTTGGTGTCTGCATGTCACGGACAACCTGTATTGCACAGGGTTTGGTCTCCTCGAACGGGTACTCCGGGGCACCGGGACCGTTCGGCCATGGAGGAGACAATTTGGGTAACGAGTCTTGGGCGCGGTGCCAGCGGTTGAAATCGATCCAGGTGGGTTAGCTACTTAGCGCTGTTTTGAGGAGAACCGCATTTGATCAGTCCAATCAAAGTCCTTTATGGCTTGGCCAGTGACTTCATATAGTATAGTGTTGGCTTGCTTTTCTTTTGTTGGTTTGGCTTTCGTGTAGGCGCGGCCACCTTGCCTCGGCAAGAGTGTGCACTATAAGATTTGGATTGTAAGTGTTGGTTGAGGATGGATATTGAGGCTTGGTTGATGGTTCGACATGTTATCGTGTTGCTTGGACTTGAGCAAGATGGTTTGCATGCTAGTTTCCTTCGGGTCGGTTATATATTGCTTGTCGTTTGGTTTGTGTAGAATATTTGCATGCTTAAACTGCTTTACAGCTTTTCTTAACATGTCATCCCTATGCCATGAAATGAATCTAGGATTCAACTAGAAAGATCACCATATAACTGTTTGCATTCACTATTTTACTTAGTGTCGACTTAGGCGAGTGGGTTACCCCGCTCACCAGTACGGTTGTGTACTGACCCATGTTTGTGGGCAATATTTCAAGTACTTAGGCATAGTGGCGCTGCTTGGATATACGAGACATGATGTATGAACTGTAAGTACCTTTGTGGGCTAGAGAAAAGAGCAAGAGTATTTCATCGCCTTCGTGGCATCGCCTTCGTGGCCTTGTATTCGATGAGGCATTTTATTTGACCCTATCGTGAGCTTCGCTGCGTATTACTCTGATTGTGTGCTTGGTACACAATACTTGACTTTCGCTGCAACTTGGTTGTTTCAATGATAACATTTAGTGTTTGACAACATCGCCTTGTACGAGCGCAACTCCAGGCTCGTACGGTATCACGTCCCGATGAGAACGATGGTCCTGCGGGAGAGCTGTTAATGTGGTAATTCACGTTCAGCGGGGACTATCGAGCTTGCGGGAGATTGGGACATGACAAATTGGTATCAGAGCGCCTGGTTCATTTTCTCGGACTTGGTCCTTCGCTTCATCACAAACTCTAAATAGCTTCCGTGTGTCGTCTAGCTCTTGACTCTACTCAGTGCCACATTGGATGTTTCATGCAATAAGTCTATATATTGTTGGTTGTGGCTGCATGTTGTGCTTCATTGTGTTGCTTTGGTTTGTTTTCGTAGGATCACTTAGCTTCGTTTGGCGTTGTTGCATTCGTGTAGCAAGTTGGGTGGCGTTGTTGCATTTGTGCAACAAGTTGAGAGCTTTTGTTGGGTTGGCTTGGCTTGTCGTTTAGGGAGTTTCTGATTGCCTCAGTGGATCAGTTGGTTGGCAGACGAGATTATTGGTTATGCATCAAGTTGTGAGTAGAAGCATTCGATGAGAATGGATCGTTGCAAGAGTTGCTCGTGTAGCGAATGTGTTGGATAGAAGTTGGAATTTTGGCTGTGGAGCATCGGTTGAGCATGTTTGAGTTTGGCTCGAAAATATCAGAATAGTTGGCACGGGTTGCTCGTGTAGCGAAAGTATCAGACGGTGATGATAGCTAGAAACATTGAGAATGGAATATAGCACAAGTTGCCTAACAAGATTGATGGTTAAAGAATTGGCTAAGTTTTTATGTCAGACTTGAGTTGGACAATGACAGGATCTCGCATAAGGGATGGCTAGCACGGATCTTGGATCAGTACAAGAAATCGTAATGCGAGTAGCGACTTGATTCGGAGTGGTATATGGGATACCACATTGTGAGCAAGGCATTGGAATACTTAAGTTGGACATCAATGGGAATTGCCTGAACGGACTCGGAGAACGGAAATACAAGTTGATTGGTGCACGTCGGTTGAGTTGGGAAGAATAAAAAATGGAGCAAGCGGATATTGAGTTGAGCATAAGGAACGAACAGTTGGAAGATGCTTGAGCGAAGCGATGGGTGAATCAAATAATAGCGAGCATGGACTACGATTTTGGGCAACACATTTGAGCTGTTGGTTGAGCAATGAAACACGATCTTGGCTTGGAGGGATAATGCCATGGTTTCACACAAACTTGAAGGAATTTGGATATTGCTGCTCGAGAAGTCGACTCAGGTTTAGCGGAACTGGAATTTTGGGCAGATATTGCAACAATGGTAAACGGATTCTCCGGAAGACATGAACGGATTATGGCAACAACTAAAGGCAAGATTGTGCATGACAGACTTTTGAAGATAGCTAAATGTGGGATCAACGTCGGAACAAATTACTGTGCTGCTCGAGTAAGTTGGACGTGCATTGTGGAACATGGCAATTCGAAAATTTGATGGATTCAGGGCAGAAACGACAGATTGATGGAAGACGGTTTCAACGAGCGCAGTTCTCGATTTGTTGGCTTGGACAGATAGCAAGACTCTAGGTGGCTAAGCAGCATTGGTTGACAGATCAGCAGAGGTAGTGCATGAGTTCTCGGATTCAGAAGTTTGCTTGGATGGAATGGCTGGAATTTTGATTCAGATTTGGAGATGAGATTTAGCATAGTTTATAATAACTGTCCATCGTGATGATTACAATTATCGAGCGTAGCTTCGGGACAGCTGATCCTAAGCGACCTTGCCCGTCGAATCGGATATGAATATGGTAGACCCATAGAACGACCCTTGAGGCGGCGTATTTGGGAATGCGTCAAGGGCAGATGTGAGAAATGAGATTTGGCCTATTGATTGAGTGTTGGATTGGAGAGATCCTTGGGATAGCCTTCAGCTGAAGATGCAGCCGGAAGATCGGAGCGATGGTGGAAGTAGCCTAAGTCAACTGATGAGATTCAGAGTCACAGATTTTTGTAGATGGCATCGCCTCTGACTCATCGTGCTCTGGAAGGAAATAGCATTTATATGAATGGACGACTGTGGTGGCTCGTTCAAATCAAATCTTTGCGAATACTGGAAGGGACAGATGTGCCTCAGATTTACAAGATGCATCGGAACTTAGTCTGGGAAGCGTGCTCATTCGGAAGGCAAAGGTGATATTCTATGCTTCGAGGTAGTGGAAGCAGCGCGAAGAACTATTCCATGCGCAACCTAGGAATTGTGGCGAGTGTGTCCACGTTAAAATTGTGGCGACACTATCCCTTTGGCGTGGCAGTGAGATTTTCGTAGATCACACGAACCTCAATATAGATGTTCACCCAGCAAGGTATTGAGATTGAGGAAGAGGTGTTGGACTGAGCTGATGAAAGCAAAGTTGATATTTGGGTAAGTCGCCTAGCTGGGGTAGTATCATTTGAGTTGATCGTTCGGTGCATGAGATATATTTGGAGATATTGCTAGTGCGGATTCAGAAATAGTTGGATGGATTGAGTTGGAACAAGAACTGATTGAGTCGGTAGAAAAATTATCATATTTGAGAATAGTGCTCAAGCGAATATGTTGTAATAGAAATGATGATTGGTTCAATTGGGAGTAAAGCAAATGGATGCCTCGGACTTAAAGATACCCTTGTAACTTGTCCAAATTCGCTATCGCAAAGCTCGGCTGAAATGCATGTATTTTAGGGACGCCTTAAATATGTGTATCAATCCAAAACTAAGCGATACGAAGAATTCGTATTGAGCTGCAAGGAGGATGTGGGAATATAGAATTTGTACGAGCATTCAGCAGTGCGAGATGTTGAGTTAGAATCGTGATTATGTGAGTTGCATAGAGCAGATCCATGGAATTGGATAATGGCATGTGATATGAATGAGTACCAGCACGGTTCGTGGACGAACCTGTTTCTAAGTGGTATATTATGTAACGCTCTGCAACCGCTCGGAGCGTTACGCTGAGTCGGATTGAATAAAACAAATGCTGGTTCCATTTGATTTGTTGGGTTTTGGGAAGAAGTATTGATTGAGTTGTTTCATGTGCAGATGGCTAGCGGGTTCGATGGAAATCAGGTGTTCGTTCAGAGCAGTACTGAGATAGCTGAGTTGGAATGATAATGCCATCTTTCTTAGTCCGATCGGTCGGATGATTTGTAGAGCACGGCCTGCTCGCACGGTCATACCAGTTGAGTAGATCGCGCTTGCATCGGACCACGGGTTCAAGGAATTGGCCGTGTCGGCAGGACAGGATGCTTAACAGAGTCAAACATTGTGAGTGGGCTCTTTCCCTTCTCCTCTACTCCTTCATGCCTAATAATATGGAAAACACGTAAAAGGCTTGAGCACTTGGGCTAAAACATTGGGAATCACTACACTGAGGCGTGCATAGAGTGTACACCATTGGCTTGGTAGGATTGTGGCTTGATTTGGTTTGTGCGTTGGATAGTTGGAGCTAGTGTTGGATGATACACTATTTGAGGCAGTTGGTTGGTTGATTTGAATTATGCTTGGACAGTTGGAATGATGCATTGAGAGATTGGGAACATCGAGAATTCGGGCGAGCGAGCGTGCATCCGTGCACGAGTATCACTTGGTCGCTTTTTCTTGCAAAGCGAGCAGTTATGGTTCGAAACCGAACAACTGCATCGGCGAGGGTGTTGTGCCGCTTGATGGGGCATCGTGCCACGAATGGGGCATTGTGCCACTGAAACGGCATTGTGCCATGGGTTAGCTTTGAGCATGAGTGTTGCACCATTGGAAATACTGTGTTGAGAAGAGGCATTGTGCCTATGGGAATAACTTGTGAATGGTGCCTTGGGCTATATGTTGGAAGAATGGTTATGAATGTGTTGGTTGGATTATTGGTGGAACGAGTCTAGGATCGCTTGGTGGGGCGAGAATGTTCGATCCTCTCGTCATACCTACTTGGTGTCTGCATGTCACGGACAACCTGTATTGCACAGGGTTTGGTCTCCTCGAACGGGTACTCCGGGACACCGGGACCGTTCGGCCATGGAGGAGACAATTTGGGTAACGCGTCTTGGGCACGGTGCCAGCGGTTGGAATCGATCCAGGTGGGTTAGCTACTTAGCGCTGTTTCGAGGAGAACCGCATTTGATCAGTCCGATCAAAGTCCTTTATGACTTGGCCAGTGACTTCATATAGTATAGTATTGGCTTGCTTTTCTTTTGTTGGTTTGGCTTTCGTGTAGGCGCGGCCACCTTGCCTCGGCAAGAGTGTGCACTGTAAGATTTGGATTGTAAGTATTGGTTGAGGATGGATATTGAGGCTTGGTTGATGGTTCGACATGTTATCGTGTTGCTTGGATTTGAGCAAGATGGTTTGCATGCTAGTTTCCTTCGGGTCGGTTATATATTGCTTGTCGTTTGGTTTGTGTGAAATGTTTGCATGCTTAAACTATTTTACAGCTTTCCTTAACATGTCATCCCTATGCCATGAAATGAATCTAGGATTCAACTAGAAAGATCACCATATAACTGTTTGCATTCACTATTTTACTTAGTGTCAGCTTAGGCGAGTGGGTTACCCCGCTCACCAGTACGGTTGTGTATTGACCCACGTTTGTGGGCAATATTTCAGGTACGCAGGCGTAGTGGCGCTGCTTGGATATACGAGGCATGATGTATGAACTGTAAGTACCTTTGTGGGCTAGAGAAAAGAGCAAGAGTATTTCATCGCCTTCGTGGCATCGCCTTCGTGGCCTTGTCTTCGATGAGACATTTCATTTGACCCTATCGTGAGCTTCGCTGCGTATTACTCTGATTGTGTGCTTGGTACACAATACTTGACTTCCGCTGCAACTTGGTTATTTCAATGATAATATTTGATGTTTGACAACATCGCCTTGTACGAGCGCAACTCCAGGCTCGTACGGCATCACGTCCCGATGAGAACGATGGTCCTGCGGGAGAGCTGTTAACGTGGTGATTCACGTTCAGCGGGGACTATCGAGCTTGCGGGAGATTGGGGCGTGACAAATAGACATATCGCCCCACTAGACCCTTGCGAGCCATACACCTCAGGACGATCCAAAAATCTCTTCCGGACCGAGCGATTCCCAGTGCCCCAGGAATTGTTCGAGAGACAAGACCTTGTGCACAAGTTGTCCAAGACCAATGCAATGACATAAACACATAGTTCAAGCAAAACATATGCAGTCTCATCAAACATATCTTTCCAACGAAGCACATCTTTTCACATTACTAATAGCACACCCCACTAGACCCTTGCGGGCCGTATCCTCAGGGCATACTATTAGTCACTGCACTCACACATTTTCACTTAGCAGTTCGATATAGAAAACAGACAAACGAAACATGTAAAGGCTAGCACGATTGATTCATATTTAACATGCAAAAACTATCTCTTTCTTAGCATATTCAAAGGGACATATTCGAGTCATTCATTTACTTATCTTTCTTAGCATAGCAAAGGTTCGTTTGATAGCTGTATCGGTGTTTCTAAGCATGCAACATTTCTATCTTTCTCTTTAGCATAGCAATGGTTCTATCTCATTTCTGACAAGCATTCATATTCTCTTAGTTAGGCAGCAGATTCGTTTCGATGACAAGCTATGTGAGTTCTTTTATTAGCATACTGAGCCGGTTCTATCATTCTCTTATGAAAACATTCTTCTTAAGCAAACAAGCATTCAAAAACTCAGATTCATTATTAAGTCGTTTAAGAATCAGAGAATGCAGTTCTGGCCACTCACATTGATTAATCGGTCGGGAACTCTCCGAGAAGACTTTCGTTCGAGCAAGCAAGGCGATCTCACTTGTACATAGTGCCTACGCAGAGTAGGGCACTACAGACGTCTCATGTCCATGACACGCAAGATCATATCAAATGCAACAAGTCATAATGAGATCTAAGCATGTATATAAAGTATAGGTCATAAACCTGTATCCTATACATAATCACCATGAATATCTCAGAAAAATTCTGTCTCATGAATAGTGTCAGGTGTCCTAAGATATGACGTACTTGATAAGGCAAGCACGAGAATGTAAAGGGTCTCGATATCCATCTCTAGGTGACGTTACACAACTCCGCGTACGGCGTTGGCACCCAAATATTATTCGGAAGCTAAGTATTGTCACACGATCCTATAGGTTGAACAGAGATATTACAGCAATAAATCAAGAGATTAGTATAAACCAATGCTGCAAGTATGGCAATATACACTTGCCTGGTGCTTGGATTACAACTGCTGTTCTGGTATCAGCGGGATCTGCAGGTACTCCTCCGAATGTTGAACAGGGCTCCGCAGAAACTGAAAATACTCGTGTCCGCAAGACGACGCGACATGACACATTGGCTAGGGTTAGGTTTTCGACCACTGCTCTGTGCTGCTGGGTCGCCGGGGCTTCGTCGGAGGAGGAGGCAGCTCTGGTGGCGGCCGAAGCTGCTCGTCTTCGTCGTGGCGGCACTGGAGGAGCTCGGCGGAGCTGGCTGGGCTCGTCGGCGGGGAGAAGGTGGTGGCTGCGGGTTTGAGGTCGGCCGGGGATGGCTCACCGGGGCTCGGGGCTAAGGGTTGCGGGGAGAGAGGCTGATGGCGGTGGAAAGAGGTGGAGCTCGGGGAGACGACGGGGTGAGGCGGAGGGCGGCGAGGACGACGCTGGTGGAGGCGGGTCTCGGGCGGAGAGGGGTATATATAGGAGGAGAGGGAGGTGAAGGGCCGGGGGAGGCGGAGCGACGTCGGGACAGTTGCGGGAAGGCAAACCGAGAGGTCGCCGGCGGCCACTGCGGCGGAAACGGCCGCCGGGGAGACGAAGCGGCTGGGAGAAATCGGGTTAGGGATAGGGTTTCAGACGGGTTAGCAGGTCGAATTTCGGGTCGGGTTCAGACCCGATCTGACCCGCAGGGTTTGGGTTTGACTAAACCAGGTCGGGTTCAGTTCGGGTCGGTTCATGTGGGTTTTGTTCATTAAACCGGATTTTATTTGGGGTTTAATAATTAATTAGTTTTTAGGTCTTTAAAAATATTTTCGTGGTCCAATAAATTCCAAGAAAATTACCCTATATCTATTATTTTATTTTACACCCAAAAATATTATTTTCATAATATTTTAATATTATTTAAAAATATTTAAAATTACTTTAACCAAAATACCTTAATTTTAATTAGTGAAAAAACACAGAAAAATTCTGAAAATTGATTTTTTAAAATTCTGAAAAATCAGAAAGTTTACAGGGAGCATGGGAGCCGGAGGAAGGAGGAGCCGGAGGGAGGGGGGGTTTAAATTTGGGAGAGGGAGAGATCGAAGGAAATGAAAAAAATCAACCCTAAATGAAAGTTATTTAGCGACATTTTAGCGACGCAAATAATGACGTCGCTAACTTAGCGACATATGTGACGTCGCTAATGACGTCGCTAAATGTCTAAAAGAGATACGTCGCTAAGTACGTCTCTAAACGTCGCTAAATGAAACTTATTAGCGACGTTTAGCGACCTTAATTGAACTTATAGCGACTAATCTTTTAAAAACTGAATTACAGTCGCTAAACGTCGATATATATCGCCAATTAACGACGTCTAGCGACGTTTTTACTTGGAGTCGCTAATATATTTAATATTAACGACGTTTTATGTTGACGTCGCTAAAAAACGTCGCTAATCCCGCTTATTCTGGTAGTGAATTCACTTGGTGGTGTAGCCAATGTGGGACTATTTTTCTTAGTCCAAAGGCAAAAACACTAACAATCATGTCTAATAGTTAGCCTGAGCTTGTAGTTCCAGCTGTTATTCATGGATTTTTTCTTGGACCATCCTGTAGTTAGGTCGCATGCCATGCTAGGTTTACCTTCTTACATACCTAATACTTTATGCCAATATTGATTCATAAGTTATATACGTATATGCAAATTTTTGCCTAACTTGTATCGGTTCCGTAAGGACTAAGCGAGGACGATTGGCCCTCACGGGAATAACTATTAGACTTATATATATATATATATATATATATATATAGGGGGGGGGGGAAGTGAGGCTTCACCGTGAAATATTTTGTTCCTACAATACCCTTATCTATGTTTGCTACTTAAAATTGTTCATTAAATTTAATGTGGATAGTTAGGTAATTATGCGTGAAAAAAAAAGAAATTGTTGTTTGTTCTTTCCAGGATGTACAAAATTAATGAATTTTGCTCTTCGTAAGTAGTAAAAAATTAAAAAATAAAATTATTTACTTTACTCAAATAATATAAAATATGTACAAAATATGTATATATATATATAAACGCGCACACACATTGATGATGATTCAGATTTGCCACCATCAGAAAATTGAGAGCATAATGTTAAATCCATCCACAAATTTCTGCTTGACGAGTAGAAGCTTTTTTGAGCATGGTCATGCTCTCATGTACCTGTGTACACAAACAAACAAACGTCAAGGCAACGTAATTCTCATATGCCAATTTGATGCTCAAGTTAGATTTGAGACATGACGATTATAAAAATCGCCACAGTTTTAAGGTCAAATTGTGCATGTTACTTTGAAGCAGAGGCGTAGACTTTATATACTAGTAAATGCAGTACAGGCACGTAAAATATTTTTTTATATTATTCTAAAATTGTTTAAATGCTAAAAATATTTTAATTCTAATTTATTATGGAAGAAAAGAGTTGGTTACGAATGATGAGAAAGAAGTTGGTTTTAGATTTTTTTTTTTTTAAATCTCCCATTAGTTTTTTTTGTTAATTAAATTAAATGAGTATTTATTAACAGTTTTGATGGATAAGACTGAAGTTAGTTTAAGGTCTTATTTATCTCCTATAATTAATTTTTTAAAAATTTAATTGATTGAGTATTTACTTATGGCTTAGACGGATTACTTTTGAACCGTCTAGAAACCGTTTTATATTATGGAAGATAGTCCTTTATGATAATTATCAATTGATTTCGTACTTATTAAGTAATATTGGTGGTAAGGATATATTCCTATAACATACAACCAACTTATCTTTAAATTAAGGAGTAAGTCGAGTTCATTGTATTAACCAATATTGGGTTCACACATACACACATAAAAAAAATTCATATAAGATAATAAAATATAATTAAATTATGTATAAGATAATAATTTAGAAAAATTACAAAAAAAATGTGTCGTAAATGTTATTGGCAGTATGAGTACTGCAAATGTTAGTGGCAATATGGGCACAAAAACTTTTTTTAAAGCATTCGTATCACCAATAGTTTTAGAAGTTTGGGGACCAAACCGCCAATAGCTTTCTATACATCATTAACAGTGACGATATAACAGCATGACAAATTATGCATGCATGGATCTGTGCATGGCAAATGCATTCATGCACAAATGTGTTGTCAAGCACACTGAGCACACATGTACAGCATGGCAAATTCATGCATGCACCTGTGCATGACAAATGCAAATGCATGCATGCACAAATGTGTTACAAAATGTGGCTGTGCATGACATGAACAAACGAGCACAATAGTTAATGGCGAGAGAGAGCACAATACGGCATTAGCAATGGCGTGATGGGACAAAATTCTTTTTAAATAAATTTTTTTTAACTACATCAAAGCTGTTACTAACAGTTTGGTTCCAAAACTGTTACTAACAGTTTGGATCCAAAACCACCAAAATTATTCACAATATAAATGTTTTTTTTAAATTAATTTTTTTTCCGAAAACTTTGGTCTTTTTGTGCCCATCTCGTCACTACCATTGGCAGTATGAGTGACACATTACTTTTTTATAATTCCTCTAACTTATTATCTTGACCACATTCACGTATCTTACTATTAATCCACCCAAAATTATTTACTCATAAGAGCTTTGTTTAAAAAATAAATAAATACATATTTTCAGTAAAACAAGCATAAAATAATAACACAAAATTATGTTTAAGAATATAAAATATTTTTCATATTTTTAGTACCAACTCTTCTAGTTAGAGAGGTAACAACCACCTAATTGTCATGGTAGAGATTTTCCAAAAACTAAATAGCATGTTTTAAATAGTCTTAACCCATGACATTATTTATTAGTATTTAGAAATATGCATTTTCATATATTTTGTTTCTGGTCAAACAAATAAATATTGGAGTTGGAGTGAAGAAACTAAATTCCTATCATAAATTACGATAGTGCCCCTCTACCATCATCATCCCCTCCTCTCCAAATTGAAGAAAGAAAGAAGGAAAGAAAGAAAGAAATGACTTCATTCAACACCTTCCATTTTTCCTTCCTCCTTCCAACGGAACTTATCATTACAATAAAAAAAACCCAAATTATCTTCCCAAAATGCACCTATAACTTCTGAAATCCCTCTCCTCCAGTAATAAAGCTGCCACCTTTCCCTCTTCCTCTTCACTCCTTCACAGTCAGCCATGTCGACGGAACCCTCGTCGCCGGACCCCAATTTCTCGAACCTGAGGGGAGTCCGGTGGAGGATGGGCCTGGGGGTCCTTCCGCCGTCTTCTCCCGCTTCGATCGAGGAGCTCCGTCGCGTTGCCGCTGACTCCAGAAGGAGGTGATTTTTTTTCTTTTTTTTCTTTGCTTTGTCCCTCTTGGAACTGAGTTAATTTAGGAAATCTAGGGTTTGTTGAAGTGCCCATGAACTTTTCTGATTCTTGTTTCAATTTTCTGTTCTCCAATCTGATCGTTGGAAGTTTAGGTTTTGAAGCGTTCAAAAAGTTTCCTCTTTTTTTTTGCTCTAAATTAAGATTTGTGAAGTGCCCATGAGTTTTTTCCCGCGAAGTTTATTGGTTGTTGATTAAAGTTTCAATCTTTCTATGTTTCATTTTGTGAATTATATTGACCATACTATATAGGGAAGCATGATTAAGTTGGGAATCTTTGGTTTTTTTTTTTTTGTTGGGGGGGGTGGGGGGTGGTAAAAGATCCATTTTTTGCACTTATTTAGGGTTTATTGGAGTTCACATGAGTTACTCATGTGAAATTTGTAAAGCTCCAATCTCTCTATTTTTAGTATGGTGATCTTACCATATAGAGAAATATGCGTACAATTACAGTTGGTATGATATAGTACGGAAACATTGCTTGATTGGTTGATTGTTACTTGAACAGGTATGCAAGTCTGAGACGCCGTCTCCTTGTAGATCCTCATCTCCCGAAAGATGGCACTAGATCTCCCGATCTCACTGTGGACAATCCCCTATCGCAAAATCCAGGTATCTTTGCCCATTTCAGAGCTAGGACACTAAAAAAAAGAGAGGTGTCGTGTCCGTTTCGTGTTTGGACACGACAAGACACTCTTTACGTTTTAAGGATACTCCTCTGGAGGACCTTATCAGGATTCTTCCTTGACCTCCATGTCAAATATGGCTCAAACATTTCCAGGTTCCTAAGGGGCTGCGTCAAAAATGACGTATTCCGAATTCCTATCGTGGCAGTATCTGAATACGTGTCCCATGTCCACGCCAAACTACACTAGGAATGCCAAAGTATGTGACGTGTCCATGTCTCCGTATTTGCATTGTATCGTGTTGTATTTGTGTCCGTGCAACATGGCTTTAAAGAAATCAAGAAGACGTGTATTGCAGTTGTGGTTGTGGTTTTTCAATTTATATGTATGTTATGGCTGTATATAGAGTTGATGATTATGAGAGTTATAAAATTGACATGTTTCATTTTTTTTGCAGATAGTACCTGGGGTCGCTTCTTCCGAAGTGCAGAGTTGGAGAAGACGGTCGATCAGGATTTGTCACGTTTGTATCCGGAACATGGCAGCTACTTCCAGACACCTGCATGCCAGGCCATGTTGAGAAGAATATTATTGTTGTGGTGTCTTAGGCACCCAGAGTATGGATACAGACAAGGTGAGCAATCGATAAAGCTAGTGAATGGTATTGGTTTAAGACTAAACAATGCCAATGCGATGGAAACTCACCTTCAAACTGCTGGATGTTTTATAGATTTTTAAATGGATATTTATATTTTCCATGTTTTAAAATCATATGGTACTGTTATACCCACGATATACTGGCATAATATTTGGATGGTTATTGGATACTGAATTGGCTCTATTGGAAGAATGGCCGTCTCTTGACTGTTCACTGGTTATTTATGAGCATTATCAGGTTTTCCATGAAGACACAGTTTGGTGATGGAAGAACCTACAGCAGTGTCAACAAGGGCGTAAATTCCTAGACTAGAACAAGAGTTGTAGTTGAAATTAAAGAGTAAAGGTCCCTTCCTCTTAGGAGGTTAAGAAATCAGTCTTGATGTTTAAGAATTCATTACACTATTTGCAGAAACTAAACCATAATTACACACATCTCGAAATATGAGGGTAATATTTGATGGATGGATAGAGAAGTTTAGCTGCAGCCCTTGAACTAAACAATCCTTTATCTAAAACCAAGGATGATAGTTTGCTATACTGATCTGTGTTCATCTCCGTACTGAATATATTTTGAGAAGAAAGAGTCAAACTGAAGCACATCCCCTTTAGAAATACAATTGTGGAGAAATTGGGACTGTTCCTTCACCTTATAGAGCTTTAATTTGCCGATGATTTTATATCGAAGTTTAACTGTTCCTTTTCTATTTGAAACAGGAATGCACGAACTATTGGCTCCTCTACTCTATGTGCTCCATATTGATCTCCAGTACCTGTCCCAAATACGTGCAGTCAATGAAGATTACTTCAACGATGAATTTGACGAAATGCCTTTCCCCGCTGGTGACCCGGTTTCTAACTACAGATTCACAAAGTCGTCCAGCTGGGATTTAGAAGCCACCAACAAAGATGATAACTGTCATGAAGAAGGTGCTCTAAACGTCACCAGCATTGACGACCTTGACCTTGAAACAAAAAACTTGTTCTTACTAAATGATGCCTATGGAGCGGAAGGTGAGTTGGGTGTTATCCTATCTGAGAGATTCATTGAGCACGATGCCTTCTGCATGTTTGACAGCCTAATGAGTGGGGCCTATGGTGTGATTGCAATGGCCGATTTCTTCGCCCCTTCCCCTGTCGGATCGAGCACAGGCTTACCACCTGTAATCGAGGCTTCCTCGGCACTGTACCATTTGCTCTCCATCATCGACTCATCTCTCCACAACCACTTTGTGGAGCTTGGTGTCGAGCCTCAATACTTCGCCCTTCGATGGCTTCGAGTTCTCTTTGGGCGGGAATTCTCCCTTAATGACCTTTTACTGATTTGGGATGAACTGTTCTCTTCCTCTAATGCTTCTTCCATGGAGAATGAAGCAGATTTCAGCTTTAAAATCTTATGTTCTCCTCGAGGAATCTTCATCGCGTCAATGGCAGTCTCAATGCTACTTCATCTAAGGTCATCCTTATTGGCCACGGAGATTGCCACCTCTTGCCTCCAGAGATTGCTCAACTTTCCAAACAACATTGAAGTCAAGAAATTGATAGAGAAGGCAAAGTCTTGGCAGGCTCTTGCTCATGAGACGAATATCTCTTCATCTTTATCACATAATAGTTATAGAACAGAAATTAGCAGAGTTCACAGCCTTCCAACTGCTTCAGCTTCTCCTAAGCCTCCAAACCTGCCTGATAGTTATTGGGAGGAGAAGTGGAGAGTATTGCATAAAGAACAAGCAGTTCAAAAGAATGGAAGCTCCATCTCAAGGGGAAAGATGAAGGCTTTATTGGGGGAAAGATTTAGCTTATTAAGAACTGATTCTGATCCTTCTCCGGCTAAAAGGGATGCTAAATCTTCATCTGCTAGGCGTCGGCTTCTTGATGAATTTTCTGATGTTTCTAGTAAGTTGGAACGAAATGGAGTTCCAGAACTTTCTAATGAGAAAGATCCTCTTCCTTTTGATATGGATGTAGGGAAAGTTTCACGTGTGGTCCCCTTGGACCAAAATATTACAGAGAGGACCTCGGACTATACAGCTGATGAAACTTGCTTGAGTGGAGAGAATTCTTCTGTATTTTCGACGGCTAACAGTCCTCATAGTATGGGAAGTGACCATGAGAATGATTCGGACAAGAGTAGTGTGACTTCTAATTCGTTTGTCGCTGGTGATGGCCTAGAGTCTAATCGAATGGATGAGGTTCAAAACCCGGAAACCTCCTCTGCTACAATTACTGTTGCTGAAGTAGGACCCAAAGATGAGGGGCCTTCAGCTACAATTAGTGTTAGTGAAGTAGGATCTAGAGATGAGGAAGTTAAACAGGTAATTGGATCAAAGGACCGGAAGTCTGGTAAGTTTCAGTGGCTTTTGAGGTTCGGTAGAGCCTCTGGTGAAGCCATCTCGGACAAAGGCTCATCCAATGTTGGGAATGCTTGCAAGGAAAATCCAGACAGTTCAACAACATCAGATAATAATTCTTCTGGAGATTGTGAGAGGATGGAAGTTGGAGACAAGAAAGTGGTGGGAACTCTGAAGAATCTTGGACAATCTATGCTTGACAATATTCAGGTAAGAGACAGTTTAGATGTGTTCTCAGATGTGGTGTTTTTTTTATATAATTTCATTTATTGTGCCATAATGCAGTTTGAGAATCAATTAAATCACTTGTGCTGTTTCTCCTTCTTCAAATGTATAGACAGCAGTCTGATTCTTATGAACTTGTAATTAATTACTCGAGGAATTCATTAGTTTTGACTTGCATTTTGTCCCTAAGATCCACGTTAGATTGATTGGTATTAAAAGTTTGCTTATTATGTAAGCTGTTGTTACTTTTTCCTTATCTGAAACTTGAAGCAGAGACCATTGAACTTATTTCATCTTTTGCCTACCTCAGGTTATTGAATCAGTGTTCCAGCAAGATCGTGGTCAAGCAAGCAAGATTATTGGGGGCAAAGGTCAGGCCACGGCGGTTGCAGCTCTCAAGGAGCTTCGGAAGATAAGCAACCTATTATCCGAGATGTGAGGTGATCACTCTCTTATTTGTGTATACAAATTGTTAAGTGCCATCCTTCTCTTGCCTATCAATAAAATTCAAAGTTTCTAGGCCGCCTTTTTTTCTTTCTTTTTTTTCTCTCGCGACATTGTTGTGATGTAAATAGTCCCAATTTAAAAATGAGGTATGTGTAATTCTGAAGTGCATTCCGGATCCTTGATACTTTCCGAAAGACAACGAGTAGAATGGCAGTTTTGCAGTTAAATGTACGATGTTAAGAATAAATGTTGGTGGCTGATTTCAGAAGTTAACAGTACATATAAAGAGTGTTCTTGGCTATCAATTTTCTTGTGTATGTCTTCATTAGATTAACAATATAAAACTCCACATTTATGTTTGAGTTTACTCGTGGATTGGATTTGGTGACATTCTGAAGCAAGTAGAAGCAATCAAATCAAGTTATCCCTACATTCAGAAATCAGACTGCCAACCAATGCTTGGATGGGTCCCCTTCTCTCTCTCTCTCTCTCTCTCTCTCTCTCTCTCTCTTATGGAATCTTAATCTTGTGAGATATCAAAATTCTAGTGCTGGCAGAAGACTATTCTGATCTGCCAACATTATATCAGATGATGAAGTTCTAAGTACCAGCATTTTGGGGCTTCTTGTTTTGTTCTAGTCCTTGCCATGTTATTAAACAAGGTGTTGTTGAGGGGTGAAATGTGTTTCTTTGACTTATAGAATAAGGATGTGTTTAGTATGCACGGTTGGACAATGGAATGTAATATTACATTGTAAATCTAATTCAAGATATAATGTTTTACAAGCTTAATTGCATTTCAACAATTTATGCTTAGGATAACAAAGTTTGACAAAATTACAAAGAAAATACCTAAGTTTGGGAAATGCAAGGATATACAAAACGCCAATAGCAATGGCAGTATGGACCGCCATTACTATTCGCTGAATGAATGCATGCGCTCATACTCTCTCATTTCATTTTAAAATTATGGATTAAAAAAAACCAACAGAACAACCAAGTCGTTTACATTATGTTGTACAACCCTACAAATCAAAATGGCCCTCCGTATTATTGTTCATACCTCCTCTTGGATTTTATTACTTGATTTAGATTCTTTTTGTTGAACTGTTTCTTTTCTTCTTTTTTCTCTTTAAAATACCATACCTCATCTTGTAGACTCGATAAATTGCAACTTTTCCTGTATTTTCAAATACATTTGGATTAGTTTCTTTATTCATTGAAGGTCTGAGTTTCTTACAGTAGTGCAAGGAATATGGAGAAGAGGGTGTCAGGGTGAAGGGGAGGATAGAATAGCCTTCTCCACCGTTAATACAAAGATTGGTTTCTTCTGAAAACAAAGGGGGAGGGTGACTTTTAACTCACATTACTTAAGGGACTTTTAAACAAATAACAAGGTTTAGGTGATTAATCTAAAAATATTGTAGATTTAAGGAACTTATGCAGGAAAAAAAAATCTTTATATATAAAAGGATTCAGCCATCTAACAATAATCACACAGCATTTTGCCTGATAGAATTTGCGAACAGGCCCTTAGGTCAGCTTTGAGCAAATAACTCAGAGCTAGTCTCTGATATAATATATAGAGCAAAACACATTTAGGTTTATGATTCATTCCAGCATACATATATACATACATACAAAATGCTCCTTGATAAGAGCATGATGCAAATTGTTACATGAATTATACTGGGATGAGAGGTGATTGCAAGCAATCACGCTTCCGATTGGACCTGGTCTCGCCAACAATGCAGTCCGATACTACATTAATTCTCGATGTTGCAGAGACCAAATTAAACCCAAGAGCTCAGTAGATCCCAGGTATGATCCTATAAGGCACCTTGTCACAGTACAACTTCCAGTATTTCTTGTACCTGTAATATAACAAGCCCTAAGAATGATGAGAAAGAAAATCCAGTACCCCGCACCAATAGACACAACAGGTAGATGAAAAAAAATTGGATGGTGGTGGAGAGGATATGATATATTTTACAAAAGTTAGCATGATTCTTACAACTTTAAGATTCAGACGAGTGCAAACATTCACACTTGGTTGTATGTGTGGTTTAATTAAAGGCTAAAGAACACCAAATAGCGCCTGGTTTCCATAAAGTTATTCAACTATTAAGTTATTGGATAGCATAGAAAAGGGCATTCCTGTCCAAAAGGCTCCGGCTTATGCAGGGTCTAGAAATAGAAAGGGTGAAGATGTAGGCAGCCTTACCCACATGTATATATGGAGAGGCTCTTTCTGCAGCTCAAACATTCATCCTCCAGCACAAGAAGCCTCACCCGTCATGCTAAGCGACAGCCTCTAAAAGAAAAAAGAACTTACTGCTACCACAAGGCCTCTTGCTAATGTGAGGGAGTCAAAGATGCAGCAGCCAAACCTCCATACATGGAGAGGCTGTTTTCACAGCTGAAGCCTGCACATCCTCCAGGATTCAAACGAGTGACACCTTAGAGAATTTCAAAGGTGGAAATAATTTGGTAGGGTCCAGATATACGATTATCAATTGGAGAATAATAGCAGCATTGAGAATGCCAAAGGTGGAAATATGACGAACCACAGGAATGATGACAAGTGGAGTGGGGGTTTCCGAGTGAGATGCAGCCTAGAGGTTACCCACCTAGCACAAACACTCCAAACATGTTTTGTTGTCTGTGTCTGTGTCTGGGTCGCATCATGTCGAACATGTATTCAATACGACACAAACTCCAAAATATACTAGAACATGCCAAAATATCTGCCATGCTGTCTCTGTGTTCTTATTATGTCATGTCTTATTAGTGTTAGTATAACATAGTTGCCTCACTGAGGACTTGGTGACAAGAAGCAGAAGAACCAATCATGATGGCAAATGGCATATTTACACTGGCAGAGCTGAGGGGTTGTGATATAACCTAATACCCTTGTAAACAACATATGGTTGTAAGCTGCTATTAAGCATGATATTTTCCGTAAAAGATCACAAATGACAGTTGGGTTGTCAAGAATGCATGGTCCAAACTGTTGGAAAGTAACGATC
Source organism: Iris macrosiphon (assembly GCA_036927795.1). Classification (NCBI taxonomy): domain Eukaryota; kingdom Viridiplantae; phylum Streptophyta; class Magnoliopsida; order Asparagales; family Iridaceae; genus Iris; species Iris macrosiphon. The sequence continues at coordinate 9,167,211 of JAYESA010000016.1, read as the reverse complement.
TACACAGACAGAACAACGTAAAAGAAATGACAGAAGGTCAAAATATAATGACCAAGTTAATGAGTAAATACTCAATGCAAGCTGCTGGAAATGATTCGAAAGCGAGTCAAGCCAGCTATCTGGTATGAAAATGCAAAGTAGAAAATTGAGGATACTCCAATACAAGAGCTTCTCAACTTTCAAGTATACAAGGGAAGTAAGGCCTAATATGACATTTTATAAGATTACCAATGGATTTGGGAAAGCCTGTTAAGGGCACCTGACAGCCATTTATCGAGAGTAATTAGCAATGGAGGATTGTAAGTGGGAAAAAATGATTAGGGCATGGCTTGATGTCTGTGCTATTAAGCTCTAAAGCATCCACTTATTCCAATAATATTTACCTAGACATAAAATGTGGGATAGAGACTTTGTTGTTGTTGTAGACACAAAAAAGTCTTCAACCATCGAGCATTTGCTCAATGAAGCTTTTACGGGCTTTCTTTTCTTGTTTTGGGAAATTATTGGACCCTTTAAAGGAGGGATTAATAAGAGACGTTTGTCTATTGATAAACATAGCATGTGAAATTCTAGTAGAGTAACCTTCAAAACTTCGTATACTTTACATATGACATTTATCTTTGGCATCATTTTTCACTGAAGAGCACTGTTATTTGACTAAAGGGTGAATAGGACACTAAAATTAACTGAACTTTTGTAAGGTTTCACATGTGCTGATTGATTTGAGGCCACTTGTTACAGTAGGTGTTGTGTATGGGGTTACAATAAATGTAACCAATATTTTACAGAAATCCATGTGATACGTATTTGTTAGACTAATAATATGAATTTTCACAATAACATGGATTAATACAGAGGGTTTATCATTTGCTTACTTGGATGAACAGCGATCATCGTCCCTCTTTGCTCGATCAAAAAGGAGAATGGTCAGAAATATTACGTAGAAGTATGGCAAAAACTGGAGGGGTTTGAAAACAGATGCATTAGTACAAAATTTATCATAAAAAGAACTAGTACTAGACTGCAATTTGCTTACGTGGCTGAAAAGGGCTGGCACGCTCCAGAAAAATGCAGCTGATATTTCTGGCGCATATTGGAAGTGACGAGCTAATCCCCACCACAAAATCATAAAAAGTAGAACAATCAGGATTGAATGCTTACCGGCACAATCTCTAGCTTTCTTTCTTTCTTCTATATCTCAATTTTCAGGAGAATATTCATATAAAACAAGACCACACATCTTGGTATTGAAAATTGTAATGCTAATATATCAAAAATGGAGTCACTCATAGCTTACCAGCCTGAAGTTAGAAGAAGGCTGCTTTTTGTTTCACCTTTTGTGGTTTGATAGGAGGCCACTATCTGTAAAATGTAGGTAGAAAATCATGAAAAGGAAAGAAGGATCAAAAGATTTCTGCCTAAAACTTAATTATATCGAATATGTTGGACCTTTGATGGAGCTCTACCCCAAATTAGACATTTCCCATTTGTTCGGCGGAATTCTTGTCGTTGCCTGTCACAGTCATAATTGATGTATATGCACAGAATTCCTGCTACAAGAATAGATAGTGCAAGCTGCAATGCATAAGAATTCATTAGAACAGCAGCACAAATGTCATCCAGTTGGAAATTGCAGATAACATGATTGCCAGAGTATACAAAGAGTTGCAGGAAGATGAAACAAAAACTCTCTTGGCAACTTATGGTTTCAGTACAGTTGAGAAAAAAAGTACAAGAGGGCTATTACCTGGGTACCAAGTTTTACAGGGTGTTTCACCAGATACAAACCAGGAGAAGTATAAACTGATGGAACCCACACCAAACATCCCCAGCAGATATAGAATCCAGCTGATAGAATGGCATAACAGAAACAAAATCATACATCAAAATATAATATCGTCAAGAAGCCAACTGTGCTAACAGAGAGAGAAAAGCGGCAAGTCTTATCCCCACTTACTAAGTACATTGAATGGAATAAAAAAAAGATACAGTTAATGCTACGAAGCTGAATTTAGGAACTTATAAAACATAGAAAAAGGCAATTAATTTAGCAAGATAACGATCTCAGGCAAAAAAGATCATGTGCCATAAATGTTACATACAAAACACTGCAAATTTCTTCTGCAAAAGGTATTTTACAACAATAACAAGGCCTTTACACAAATTTGTGTCAGGCTTGGGGCTGCAATCGAGCTGAGTCGAGCTTTGCATTTTCAAGCTCGGCTTGTTTGTGAAAAGAAATTATCGAGCCGAGCTCGAGCTTGAGAGTCATGTTCAAGCTCGACCTCGAATTGGCTATCGAGCAGCCGGCTCGGCTCGATAAGAGCTCGCGAGTTGAACGAGCTCGAGGCGATCGACTCGAGGTTCATTATATAGCATAGTTTGTAGTGTCGACCGATACCAATACTGTTGGCATGTTCCAATCCGATACCAACCAATAACGATACCGACCAATAACGACTTTGGGGTGGTCTCTTTTCCAGTCAATTTGACAAAGAAAATTGAACGAAAAAGTCCAATCAACAAGGATGTAAAAGCATATAAAAGAAGAAAAGTTATCGCAGTTAAACCAATTGGCAATGGTAGCTACTAGTTTAAAACTACTAAGAAACAACATAGACAATATTTAACCTTATGCTTAAATGTATTAAGTATTTTTTCTAAAATTTTAATAATTTCTTAATAATTATTTACTTTCCAATATCAAAAAAAAAAAAAAAAAAAATCTGATACTCCAATCTGAAACCGCCTATAACGTCAATACCACCGATCCAGATACAAAAATCCTAGATTAACTCATGAGTTACTAATTTTTAAAATTCGACAATAAGAAGCCATTAGATTAGATGCATCTCATCCCTTGATTTTTTTAAGGACCTAAATAGAAAATTTTCAGGGGTCTAAACAGAAAAATAAACCCATGTGTCCTATCCATATTGCAAGTTCTTATTATGGGTTCTTATTTGAGTTTCTATAGTCGAACTCGATCTTGATACTTATTGGAAGGGTGACGCTGGACAAAGACCTAAAGAAAAAAAAATTATGATTTGGAACTTAATAAAATATTGAGTGCAGAAGCTTTAAATTGAAGAGTGAACAATAAACTATTATAAATTTATCACAAAAATTATAATAGAAATGCAAAATAATAATTAAGAATGTCATTGGAGACATCAACGTCGGAAGCGGAGAAGAAAATAAGATCGAGAGATCCACTTTAAGGTTTTGGTATCGCACCATATAAACTCAAAAATAGATTTCCCAATCTTAATTATTCGATTCATAACTTATGAAGATACAAAATATTTATAGTCTCTCAAGAAATAAAAGAAGATAAAGCCAATCTCTAAATGCTTATCTTAAATTCTAACTATTAAAAAAGAAATATACTTTCTATCTAAAATAACAGAAAAAAAACTAAAAGATAACAATAAAGCTATATTTGTTTCTCATCGTTCTCCTCGGCTTCGGAAAAAAAATTCACCTCCCGGTGAATTATAAAATCCGAGAATTATGCTTCTTTTGATGTCCTCCAAATCGGCCATGGCGGAGGCCTCTGCTTCGACAAGGTAGCCAATATTCAGACTTCTGACAAGACGATGAAATTCGACTGTGGCATTGGCGGCTGTGGAGGTGAAAGAAGCGAAATGTCCATTTTGGACCTATCATCAAGCTCCTCAATAACTGATGGTTGTGTCGTCGATGAGCCCAATGAAGCAAAATGATCGTCCCTAAAACTAGTTATTATTTTCTTGAAACTATTACAATTATTTGTAACAAACATATAATAGAAATTGTTCACATGTTTAATTATTGGGACACATTCAAAATATTTAGAAGACTTAATAGGTTATTCAAATTTATTGGTTTCATCAAATGACCTATTTAATTCTTCTAATGATGATATATAACGTTCAAAATTTATTAACGGTTTAAATCTAGAGTTATAAAGCTCAAAATTTATTACTTGTTTAGACTTAGACTTAGACTGGAACTTGGATTTAATTGGTGACTCGTGTACGACAGACTTAGTAGGTTCAACTAATGAATTCTGTTAATGACATATAATCACCTTTAGCAATAGTTTCTACTTTATTATGATTGAAAAATTCTTCAAGCAACTTTTTTATTTCGGCAAGCATCTTATCATATATAGCATCGATTGCCACACAAAATTGTTGCGAGAAATTGTGTAAACATTTGTTTGGATCTTAACTACGTATAAAAAATATTCATAAACTAGGGTTCATCTTTGATACCAATTTGACGTGGGACGAAGACCTATTGAAGATATAATTTTTTTATGGAATTTGGGATTTAGAAAATTTTGGGCGCAGAAGCTTTAAATTGAATAGTGAACAATTAACTATTATAAATTTATCACAAAAATTATAATAGAAATACAAAATAACAATTAGAAATACCGTTGGAGACATCAACATCGGAAGCGGAGAAGGAAATAAGATCGAGAGATCTACTTTAGGGTTTTGGCAACTTGTCGGGTCTGAATGTTGAAATTAAAACCCGAATTCTATTCAGGTCGGGTCGATTGCATTTTAACCCGAGAGATTATCAGGTTGGGTTCGGACTATACATAAATCCATCCCAAGACAGACCTGTTGACAGCCCAGCTGGTACAGTTTAAGAATCTGCCAAAGCTAGTATAACTCAAATCAAAGAATGAGATATAAGACTTGGGTAGCATGTCTCTCATAGATGTTCATGTTGCAGATGTAAAAGGTTGCATCATGAGGTTACTGAGGTGATAAACAGGAGAAGAAAGATAAATTTTAGTCAATATCTAGATATATATATTTGAAGGACTTTATTGAGTCAACATCTAAATATATTATACAAAAAAGCATTTATATTTTCTACAACCAGGTAATTGAGGAAGCAACCGCTACAACAGCTGATAAAGTCTAAGCATATCCCAATGTAGTATACAATTATAATTATATTTCTCAAAACAAACAATGAGATATAAGACTCGGGTAGCATCCATATCATGGCATGTTGATGTTGTACAGTAAAAGTTTGGTCTCGAGATGAGTAATAAACAGGAGAAGAAAGAGAATTTTGAGTTTTCAGTTTGAAACTTGAATTTTAAATTAGCAGGAACTAAGAGAGAAAATCAACACTAACCTGCTTGATGCAATAGGTCACAGCAAGAACGGCCCAAGACATCATACCAAATCGGCAATTCGTGAAAACCTAAATATCGAAGCTTTTCCCGATGCGAGGATACAATTCCATTCCCTGCATATGAGTAAAAAGTGAATGAAAACTATGCAAGTCACCCATAAGCTGGAAGTTGAATTTGTCATAGTAATTTGGAAATTTATTTATGGTCAATGTATCTTTCTCAACATGGATCTCACTTTTCCTATGATGAGTTCAATCATTAGTAAATTCTTTGACAGCATGCTGCCAGAATCCATATGAACATCCAATCTCTCTAGAAGAAGAAGCAACTTACTAATATAGGCAAATTCCCCTAATAAAATATGGGTATGCTTGATAGATAAAAGGTTGGTGTTTTGACAAATCCAGTAATTAAAATTTAATGAGTAAAAAGATGTATATGATATAGGAAAGCACTAAACTGCATGTAGAAGAAATTTATAGAGAGAAAAGATTTGCACCTGCCAGCTGCTAATAAACACACACATGCACGTCCATTAATGTCAATAGTGATTTGTAAACTTGAAAGAGGGATAAATCATGTCATTTGTAATTGATATTAAACCTGAGCCTGCTTAAGTGTCTCATGACGTGTGAAAATTTCACATGCACAAATGACGAATCGCTGAAGGAGACAAAAATGCCAACTGGAACCAGGACAAACATAAAAGCCAAAGATAATTCAAAATATACATAAGGACTCACCCAGTAGAAATCAATAATCACATTGCCTGATGATCCAGAGTCACTGGAAGATGGTGCCACATGACCCTGTAGAAGATAAAAGGTGAAATTTCATATGTTAAAAATATATCGCTGTTAAACTCAAAAATATATCGTTGTTAAACTCAAACTTGAGCTTCAAAAATAAGTCAACTCACTTTTAAGTATAACAATACACAAAATACTAAACTCCCCACAACAAGTGCTGAATAAATCTCGCCAAGATGATCATATACAATTGCAGGATCAAATATTCCAAACCTGAAATGCAGAGAGTTCAAAACAGATATATTTCAGTTGGCATTGCAAAAACATAAAGATAACTAACAAATATATCTTGTAGTACTCATATATCTTAGGTTATTTATTAGAGGCAGGTTAAAGCAACTCTCCGGAGATGCTACACAGCATATTGGGACATCTTTACTGTTTTCCCTCGTGGGATGTTGACACAAGGGTTTTTCTTGATGTGAAGCTAGTTAAGCATAATAGCTACTACAAACAAGGAGCCTTCACACTTAAACTCCCACATAAACTTTCCATAACTTACATTACTAACCTAAGAATGCAGATGCCAATGAAATGAAAACACAGATGCATAACTTCAATCATGGGCAGTATAAGACACATAAAAATTACAACTAAATAAAGTAAAATTATGATATTAATGACAATGCTGACTGAATTTGAAATGTAGTTCACATTAGAAGTATGATTTCATTCCCGCACAAGTCATAAGCTTCCCCGAACTTACATTACTAAACCTGAGAGAAAATGCAGACGTCAATAAAATGAAACATAGATGCATATGTTCAATCATGAGCAGTAAAAGCATCTAGGTTCGCAGTATCAGAATCGGTATCGGATCATTCCTATGAGTATTGGGGTCGGTGGTATCGGCAGTATTGGTAGTTTTGGATCGGAGTATCAGATTTTTTGTTATCGGAAAGCAAATAATTAAAAATAAATTATTAACATTTTATAAAATATATTTTATACATTTAGGTATAATTTTAAGTATTTTCGGTGTTGTTTCTTAGTAGTTTTGAAATTGAATGAAATAGTAGTCACCCTTGTCGATTGGTTTACATGTGATAGAAAAGTTTTCTTCTTTTACATGCTTTTACAACCTTACTATACTTTTACACCCTTGTTGATTAGTCTTTTCGTTCAATTTTCTTTGCCAATTGACTGGCAGGAAAAGAGACCCCCAATGTCGGAAGTAACGTGTATCGGTCGATATCGGATCGGGACATGCCAAACCGTATCGGTATCGGCCACATCGGATAAGTATCGGCCGATACTATAAAGTATGCTATTTTCCCAAAATCAATGCCACTATGATGAGCACACATGAAAAATACAACTAAATAAAATGAAATTGATGAAAATACTGAGTGAATTTGAAATGTAGTTCTAATTCTAACTTCACAAATAGAAGAATTCAAATAATTAAATGGATAAGAGTTCATACCACCAAAGGCTGACATAGGTTATCAGTGTAACCGCATATGCTTGTAAACCATTTGCCTGCAAAAGTAATATAACATAGATATATGAATATTCCATTCTGTGTTATATTGCCAATGCAAGGCCATCCATATTTATTCAGATTGTCCCAACAACACAACTGATTGGTAGCAGTTTTCTGCTCCCAAGTCCTACCTGCTCAATTGTAAGCAAGGCTTAGAATGCATGACATGCAAGTGGAGACAGGTCATGAAGGATTTGTTTGGTTATTTTCTCTGACAATGCAATTATTTTGTTCATGTAAATTGTACAGGAATATTATACCTAGACTCAGAAGAGGGACATATATTTTCATGACTTGTCAACAGCAGCAACTCATGTATTAGGAAAGATATCTTCTTCACTTGATTCAATTTACATAATTAATTAATAGACAGAAACCATCTCTGACGTTGTCAGATGAATAAGCATTAGGACTGATGCATACAAGATGATTCTATGACACTATTGAAGCAATATGGTCTTCATTACAAACCTTATAGACAGGTATGTTTCCTGAAGGTGAGATTGGGCCTTCAAACCTCTTCCCAGGCAGTGCAAGTTGAAGAAAAGCTTCAAATACACCAAAACCAGCAATGATTTTCCATGCGGTGCAGGACGGAGTTGGCCAGATATCTTTGAAACCCTGCAGTCCATTTTGCTTGAGATATCCAAGAGTTTGCAAAATAGACCCATCAGCATGAACCAGAGAATACCAACTGCAGTGCAATACACCATTATGAAACAAGAATGCTGATGAAAATGAGCATATAAAATGAAAGGGAACCAAAGCAACCAACCAATCAATGAGTAAACAAGTCAAGGTAGGAGTAAGGAGTTATCATGATCAAACTACAGAAGGTTCTCTTTAGCTAGATAAAGTAAAGATATTTTGTCAGATTGTCATTCCATAATAAAAAAGCAATAGTGTGGGTTCTCAATACCTTAACTCTACGTGTTTCAAGTAAATAGTAACTAGTTGAGCAGTAAAGCAACATGGAGTTCACATTAGGATCTTTCAAAACTATAGGTAGCCTACCAAAACTTCCTTTTTCTTTTCTTCAGCTGCAGTTTTACTTATTATCACTCTAAAAAATGTGAATACTAGTCATCAAAGAAAAGAATAAAAAAGAACAATGTCCAATAAAAAGGTGAATGGCCTAACAAGATCTGGCTAAAAGATGAATACTTGCATAACTAGCTAACCATCTCAGTCTACAGGTACAAATGTATGGATGCTTTGATCTGTCAAATTTTCATCCCCTCTTAACTGCATCAATATTTCTCTACCTAATTCAATCGAAATAATAGTACAAGAGCATCCATATACAACACTTTCAACAAACAATTAAACCAAGCAAAACGGATATCAGTCTTCATGTGGTAGCCGACAAAGAGCAACATCTGCAAGCCATACTAAGACATCAAGATGGCTTATTTTGTGAATGTTTAGGAGACAAGAAACCAACTAAGTAGTATTATAGAAAATGCTTATTTTCTATTGAGATGTGTTAATCTATCGATATTCTTTTCTTTTAGCTCCACTAGTCCAATTTCACTCAAATCAACTAAAATCCAAATAACAGGTTTCTCTCTAAATAACAAATAGGATAATGATCCTTGCACAATGTACTACTATGACCTCTTCCAATGCTCCAATTACCAACACATCAGAGGCTTTGTCAAATTCAAAGATGTAGAAAGCAAGAATTTCAGTGTATGTAACACTGTATCTTTACATAAGCTCCCATTACAAATAAACTTTAAACTTCACACCTTTATTCCTTGAACTTTATAGAGAACAATGTAAACAAACTAATTAAATTTTCAAATGTTAATGTGTAATTAGTTTGCAGAAGTTAAAACCTTTGAAATGTCTTGATCTGCAAATTTCCTACTCTACACTTAGTTTTTATTATTACTTGTCTAATCGATTAGTCATATCAGAAAAAGGAAAGGAAACTGAACATTGTTGCACAACATTTGCAAATTACACCAGTTCCAATGTTCCACATCATCAAAAGACTAGGTAAACTGACATCTCGCAGCCAACAAAAGTGAGATGTTCCAACCACACACCCTTGAATCCCTTAAATGTGAATTGTGCTACCATTCTATACTAACATCCATTTCTACATTTTAGTAGTATTTCCAAGGAAAAATGCATGAGGCCCTACGTGGTGCTACGATTGTGATTTTTCTTACTTAAAGGTAGGTAAACTAACATCTCGCAGCCAACAAAAGTGAGATGTTCCAACCACACACCCTTGAATCCCTTAAATGTGAATTGTGCTACCATTCCATACTAACATCCATTTCTACATTTTAGTAGTATTTTCCAAGGAAAAATGCATGAGGCCCTACGTGGTGCTACGATTGTGATTTTTCTTTCTTAAAGGTAGACTCCATGTTTTCAAACTTTTCCCCTTTGTATTATTTTCTGGAAAGCTAGAAAGTACAAGGACTCGAAAATTAGTGAATACCGCCATACCATGTACATGTCGCATATGAATCAGGCATGATATGAACATTCTAAGTTACACTACGATGAAAATTAGTTCTGTATATGTATCGCTTCGTATCTGTTTGGACCTAGGATCCCAAAGTTCCTCCAATCAGTGTCCCTCTACAAACTCCAACCCAACCAAGTTCCACATTTTTCGATCTGTTCACCTCTCCTTTTAGCTCCATTACTTCCCACAGTTCCAGGTAAAATGACTAATAACACAAGAAACTAGCATCTCTTCCGAATTATGATGCTCCAATGCAATAAAGCGAATGGACACGGTGACACGGGCACTAAAACTGTTTTTGGAGTAGGGGTAGCGGTTATGAGGTGTTTTTAGAGTACCGGTTTTGAGCGGTTATGAGGGATCCGGTTTTGGGTGATTTAAATAGCAGCTTTTAAAACCGTCCAACCCATGCTTGATAATTCATTAACGAGAGGTTTTGAAAGTTTTTTACAAGAATAAAATTACTTGTATATCCATATATAAACAAAAGCTCTCTCAAAATTTCATTTCTGAAACCGAAGTCTGCGATGCCGAAGTCTGCTTGATGCTGAATTTCACATATATATGGACTTATATTATTTTGCAAACAATTGCCAAGCAAAGCAATGATATAATTTGGAAATATGGACTTCTATTATTTCCTGTGTTCCCAACAATTTTGCAAACAACAGACCAACAAGGTCGTCACAATATAATTTGTGCAAAGCAATGATATTGGCACGGGATTGGCCACAACTTTTGCTTGGCAATTGTTGGACCATAGAGCAACAACGTCGTCACCATATAATTTGTGCAAAGCAATGATATTGGCATGAGATTGGCCACAACTTTTGTTTGGCAATTGTTGGACCGAGTGGAAATTTTCAACAATTGTTAGAAAACACAGGAAATAATAGAAACGATCGTCTAGATAAAGGTAGGAGAGAAATATTTTAAAAACTTACCAGAGAAATTAATCATAGTTTAGAGGGAGTATAAGAGAAACAAAGATGCGAAAGAAAATAGGGTAGGATATTTGTAGTTATAATTTTATATTTTCGGTGAGGGTATAAATAAAATAAAATAATAAAAACTCTTAAAAGTCACCTATTTGGGATGTTTATAAAAATAGCCAAAATTACATTACACCGGGGTGTTTTTTTTAGGGGAGGATAGGGTTGAGCCGACCAAAACCAGTGTCTCAGACAACCAGGATTTTTTTAACACTTCATAAATGACCGGTTCAAAAATATTTCAAAACCGGTGAAAATACTGTTGCCAAGCAGGTCTGCTTAGCAACGGTGTTTCCACCGATTTTAGGATATTTTTAAACCGACCGTTTATGAAGTGTTTTTAAAAACTGCTTGTTTATTTTTTAAGGCACTGGTTTTGGTCGGTTCAAAAATTCTCCAAAACCGGTGTAGCAAAATTTTGGGTATCTTTATAAACACCCAAAATCGATAGATTTTGAGGGATTTTATTATTTTATTCTATTTATATCCTCACAAAAAATAGATATTTATAACTACTAATAACTAAAATTTGCGAAATTCCCAAAATTAAATTTCTATAACAAATGCTTACGATAAGCAGAAATCAAATATTACATTGCTACATATGCTTCCAATATAATTTAGTGGAGGCGATGCGCAAAACCTTCCTCTTCATGCAACATTTGCAAATCCTATTTGGTTATTGTCGAATTCAAACACCGTATGATACACACCCATAAAGATATCTTCAAGAATCGTGCATCAAGCAAACTTTCACATCATAAATGAAACTTTGGGAGAGTTTTTATTTATATATTGACATATAGGTAATTTTATTCTTGTAACCGCTCATTAATGAATTACCAACCATGGATTGGACTGGTTTAAAAGCCTCTACTTAAAACCCCTCAAAACATGACCCCTCAAAACCGTTCATAACCGGTACTCTAAAAACACCTCATAATCGATACCCCCACAATTGCCAAGCAGACCCTTAGGAGGTGTTTGATTCAAATTTTGAACGCTTTGGGAATGGATTTTAGTTTCCTTATCCTTATTTGGTATGTCTAAGATTGAAAATTGGGGGGGAATAGGAGAGACTTCATATTCCCATTGTTGTGGGAAAGTAAAACCCAATGCCCCCTTGCAAATAGTTTTGCTTTCCTACGAATGTTGTTGGATATTTTGTTTGGACAATTACATCCTCATTTTACTTTCAAAATTTTAATTTCTATCTCAAACATGTGAATTTAGATAATAGAAGCATGAAAGGGTATTTATGAAAAATTAAATAAATTAAGATTTCTTTCTCATATTCCCAAACTAACATAACCATACATGGGTATGGGAATGTTGAATTTCTTTCTCATGGTAAAGGTGTTGGTGATAATCTTGTTAGTTTGTTTAGATTGTTAGTTTGTTTAGATTGATAAGTTGTTTTGTTTGTTGAAACAACTTTGATATATCTTTTATTTTAGTTTAACTTTACATCAAATGTTCAACTATATATAGCTACCATTTCATTCAATAAAGATCACCAAGTCTATTCATCCTCCACAAAACTTGTGTCATGTTTCCTCTTTACTGGACTATTTTACTACATTTGGTATCAGAGCTCGGGTTGAGGAACAGAGAAGCTATGGCAACCAACGACGACCAAAGCCCCACGGCGTCGACATCTATGAAGGAGACGTCATTCACCTTCAAGTACCCCATGCTGACACGGACCAACTACGCGGATTGGGCTCTCTTAATGAGAGTCAACATGCAGGTGCAAGGCCTGTGGGAGGCGATCGAACCTGGAAAAGCCGACTACCGCGACGACAGGATGGCCCTGTCCGTCATACACCGTGCCGTGCCGCCAGAGATATTGCGGACACTGGCAGTAAAAGACACTGCCAAAGAAGCATGGGACGCTGTGAAGATGATGCGGATGGGGGTCGAGCGCGTGCGCGAGGCCAAGGCGCAGAAATTGCGCGCTGACTTCGAATCAATGAAGTTCAAGGACGGCGAATCCGTCGAGGACTTCGCGATGCGGCTCACGGGACTCGTCAGCGACCTGCAACTACTCGGCGACGAAATGGACGACGAGAAGGTAGTTAAAAAATTCCTTCGAGTCGTTCCATCCAAGTACACACAAGTCGCCATCGCCATTGAGACTTTAGTGGATCTCAAGACGCTGTCAATTGAAGAGCTTACCGGTCGTCTTCTAGCCGTCGAGGAGCGGTACGATCTTGGCAGCAACTCCGACGACACGAGTAGCCGCCTTCTCCTCTCCGAAGAGGAGTGGATCGCTCGCACGAAGCAGAGGAAGGAAGGCGACGCCTACTCCGACGGTGGCAAAAGTTATGGTCGTGGGCGCGGCAAGCCAAGAGGTCGTGGCCGCGGCAACACGAACTACGGCAACGGCAACGTATCCGGTGGCACGCGCGACAAGAAGGGCGAGTGCCACAATTGTGGCATCTACGGCCACTGGGCGAAGGACTGCCGCAAGCCAAAGCGCGATGAGCGTGCCAATCTGACGCAAATAGAAGACGATGAACCAACACTGCTCATGGCCATGCTTCATGAGGAAAAAGTGCAGATCCATGAAGAGAAGGTGCAACAAAGATTAAAAGGCGACGAGATCGGTAAAGTTTCAGTTGGTCATGTAGATCATTTGAAAGATGCTTTTGGCGATATGATTCACCATCAAGATCTTTCTTGTGAACATGAAGTCATATCGGAAAAGATCCCAGAAGAGATTTCTCCAGATTCCAACCCGTGTCAGAATATTCTGACAGAACCCAAAGAGAATTCGTCCAAAGTAGAAAGCACTTGCCTACCCAACGCACGTCAGCCACATCATATGGAGGAATGTATTCCTGTGAATCATGGTAGCAGTCAAGCTGATGAGGCTAACATCAATTCAGGTGACGCTGTAAATAAAGAAATACAGGTGAAAAAAGATTGCAAGATGGATGTGGTAGTTTCAGCTGCTCCTGATAACCAACTACTCCAAATCCTCGCCACGAAAGCAGCTATGGAGGTCGCCGAGCCGATCCCCTCCACCGGCGAAGAGATCCAGCCGTCGACTCCCCAACCGGCGGAAGAGATCGTCTCTGCCACCGACTCCAAACCCACCGAGAAGCGCGAGAGGGAGTGGGAGACCGAGCGGTCGGACCTGGTCGACGGAATGTGCTCGCTGCAGGCGAGGCTGGACTCGGAAACCAGGGTTGCGGAGGATCTCCGCGCGCGGCTGGGGATGTGCAACCAGGCCCTGGCCCATGAGGAGGGACGGAGGAAGGTGTAGTGCCCCGTTCCCCCTATTCGGGGAGCGCGGCTAAGAAATACAAGACGGTATCATTCGATCGGGATAGATTGAATTAAGAACTCGTCCTCGTTATGGATTTGTTTCTTCGGAATCGATTCCCATATTCAGTGGACCGTGCCCCCGGGATCGACTTAGCGGCAGAGTCAGGAGGGACCTCTCCGCTGCATTCTTTTGTTGCCTAGTTTTCGCTGTCGCTTGTTGCTTTCGTGCCTTGAGTTGGTTTTCGGATTTGCTTGGGTTTTCTTGAACGGTTTCGATGGGTTTTCATTGCTTTCGTTCTTAGGACTGCACTTCAATTCCGATAATGGAAAGAGAGGAAGAAGTACTGATCAGCTGTTCGTGGCAATGCAGGTGATCCAGCAGTAGGCGTCGCTCGAGCGGACTCCTAAAGCACTTCTTTCCTTTTCCTTCCAACCACTAAAGTGAGTGGCTACCATCCCGATTAGCTAGCCCTTCTTGCTAGTCTTCACATCTGAATCTTGTGTTCGTGCTTGCCCCGATCAAACGATACCAAGTAATAACTAATAACTAAAAGATATCAAGATAATAAGGGAATAGACTTGGATCTGTATGCTTGTCATCGAAACTTGTGAACAGTTACTTACTACATGCTTGCTTATTCAAAATGTTTACCATATGCATATATACAAGTTAGAATGCTTACTTCTTCTTCTATAAATATGCTATATGTAGAACACCCTTTGCCATGCATCAATTATTCAGGGAGACTATGCAAAATACATCACACAATGCTACATATCCCCTGAATTCATTGCCTCAGCTACATAAATGGCAAACTTAACACAAACGCCGTTGATCACGGACAACTTGTGCACAAGGCCTCCTGGTTCCTGCGGACGGTCGCTGGGGCACTGGTACCGATCCGATCCGGACGGAACCTCAAGATTAGTCTCTCCCATAGGCGGGATGGCGTGTAGCGATACATGTGCCCCCGTCACCTTAGCCTGAGACTAAGACCGTCCATTATGGCATCAAAGCCAGTGATCCCCTCGTATATTTAAACCTGTTGCAACTAATTTGTGTCTTCTTGGCAGGGAAGGCAAGGTAAGTATTGTGCAGGTGGTTCAGACGGACAGGTAAATGTCACCGAACGGTGGCGGGTTATTTCAATGATTCTATATCTATGTCTTGTTGTAAAATGAACTAAGGCAAGATAGAAACCCACAATAAATGTGCATGCTTCATTAAAACAACGTGTTGATTGGTATAGTTGGGTTAGCTTGCTTCACCATTACGTTTCGATGTACTGACCCTCGTTGAAACAGGTTCCCCGCGCTAGGAGAACCAAGCGAGGAGCAGGAGACAAACCCCCAATCCAGTCCAGCTGTAGGCACGCCTCGACCGTGCCACCTTTTGTAGCACAAGAAGAAGAAGCATTTTGAAGAAGAAGCCTTTTGAAGAAGAAGCTAGCCACCAAGCAACCATGCAGCTTCGTGGCAAGGCAGTCGTTCCGACCCAAGGTCTTATATTTTGAGTTGTAGTAAATGATGTAATGTACAGAACTGCTATCTCATTTTGTGTCAACACTTTTGTAAGCCCATAGAGGCAATCCTTATGACTCAGTTCAAGGAGTTTGTAATAGATGTTCATATTATCAATAAAAGAGAACTTTTCCATGTTTCAATCTGTGTCTCAATTATCTGCGTACTCTGAATATGTGCTCGCTATACAAAACATAAATACTTAGCCTTGTGCGGAGCGCAACCTAGGCCCGCACGGCGGTCACGCCCGGGGGACGACTAACGATTCCACGGAATCGGGGCGTGACATGTTGGTATCAGAGCACAGCTTCAAAGTTCCTTTGATTCATGAACTGGAAAAGTTCCGTCAGTTATAACTCGCCTATGCGAACTCCTGAACTCGTTAAGGCCAAAATGAGATACGTTCATGCAATAAGTCCATAATACATTATGATCCTGATATAATTTACCTCTTTTCAAGGAATGACGCAAGCGCAACCATCAGCGCTAGCGCCAGGCGAGACACGGACTCAGGAGAGCAGTTCCGGAACATCAGGAAGCTCTCGGAGCCAACGGGGCATGTCTCAAACAGATTCGCTTCAACAAGTGATGCAAATGTTAACCGAGCAACGACAGAGGGATGATGCCCGCCAAGCCAGGTTCGAGAGCAATCTAGAGGCTCGACTCTCAGTCCAGCAAAAGCAGGTAGATACCCTGCAACAACTTGTTCAGACCTTGGCCACCAACCAGTCCACAGCTACAACAGCGACCCCGGTGGAACAACCAATACTTGAAGTAGAGACTCCGCTAGTGCCAAGGACGAGGGAAGTGACTGCCTTCACCTTTGGCAACTTCAAGAAGGTCTGCAACACGCCATTTAAAGGGACTGAGGACCCAATCGTGGCCCTAGATTGGCTCGCCGAGCTTGAAGATCATTTTTCTCTCCTGGATGTGCCGGAAGACAAGCGCGTCACCTGTGCCCAACTACTGCTTCGCCTCAATGCGCACGACTGGTGGGACGTGCATCGACGATCTCTTCAACTTGGCCATGGAGAGGAGGCGATCGCGTGGACGACTTTTCGTGCCGCGTTTGAGGAGGAGTTTATACCCCCGCCTCTACGACGTCAACGGGAAAATGAGTTCGTTCAACTCCGGCAGGGCAGTATGACGGTGAAGCAATACTCGGCAGAATTCAACAAACTGGCCAAATTTGCTACCGCTTACCTACCGGATGCAGCGAGTCGTGCCAGACGATTCGAAGGAGGGCTACGTCCTGGCATCCACGGGCACGTATCCGTTCCACAGTATCAGACGATGAGGGAAGTCTTAAACCATGCCCTCTCCCTCGAGCCGCAGTATCCTCACGTTGCCACCGGCGCTGTGCAAACCCCCAATCACAAACGCCAAGGCAACGATAGAGGAAACACAGCTGCAAAGCGCCCTAACAACGGCGGTTCGAAAAAGGGAAACTCGGGGCAACGATGTGATTTCTGTAGAAGGACAGGGCACGTCGAAAGTGAATGTCGTCGGAAGCATGGGTTATGTCTCGTTTGTGGAGCTTCTGATCATGCCCTTCCCAACTGTCCAAAGTACACTGAGCGTCGTCCTCCACAACAAAATCAAAATACTGCAACCCAGGCCAATCGAGCGGCGCCTCAGCAAGGGCGTAATCAAGCTCAAGGCCGGGTCTATACCATGACACGGGAAGAAGCTCTAGCTTCGGATACCGTCGTGTCAGGTACTTTGCTTTTCAATAATATACCTGCTCGTGTTCTATTTGATTCAGGTGCAACGCATAGTTTTATTTCCACAAATTTTGCCGTGGAGAACAATGTAAAAATGACTCCGTTGCACTTAGATTTAAATGTTAGCACCCCCTCTGGTACGAAAATTCCTGTTCGTTCAATATGCCTAGGCGGTTACATTTGTATTGGGGAGAAGAAGCTGTCGCTCGATGTCTTAGTTCTAGACGTTAGGGACTATGATATCATCTTGGGAATGGACTGGCTAGGCGCATGCGCGGCAACTATTGAGTGTGCAGAGAAGCGAGTCATTTTCCGTCTGCCCGGAGAAGCCGTGTTCTGTTACACCAGTAGTCCAGCGAACGATGCGACCAAGGCCTGCATGGTGATTTCGGCAAAATCTGCTCGGCGAATGCTCTACACAGGCTGCGAGGGATTTCTAGCATCAGTTCGGGACACGCGGCAGGACTATGCAAACGTCGAGCCTGATTCCGTTGAGGCGGAGTTCCCCGACGTGTTTCCGAGCGAACTACCCGGCATGCCGCCCGATCGAGAGATTGAATTCACTGTTGACACATTTCCGAACACGCAGCCGATCTCCAAACCTCCATACAGAATGGCCCCTGCAGAGCTGAAGGAATTAAAATGCCAACTCCAAGAATTACTTGAGCGTGGGTTTATCCGTCCGAGCGTGTCTCCTTGGGGCGCGCCTGTGCTCTTCGTGAAGAAGAAGGACGGAACTCTACGCCTCTGCATTGACTATCGAGAACTGAATAAAGTCACAATCCGAAACAAATATCCTCTGCCACGGATTGATGACTTGTTCGATCAGCTACAGGGAGCGACAGTGTTTTCGAAAATCGATCTTCGCTCAGGTTACCACCAGCTGAAGATTAGGCCTGAGGACACCCCCAAAACTGCTTTCCGAACCCGGTACGGTCATTACGAGTTTTCCGTGATGCCGTTTGGACTGATGAATGCGCCTGCAGCATTCATGGATGTTATGAATCGAGTATTTAGACCTTTCATCGATAAATTTGTGGTAGTTTTTATCGATGACATCTTGGTGTACTCGAAGACTAGGGATGAGCACGCAGGACACCTGCGGATGGTGCTGCAAACCCTTCGAGACAACAAGTTGTACGCCAAATTAAGTAAATGTGGATTCTGGCTAGACAGTATATCCTTTTTAGGGCATGTCATCTCTTCGGAAGGCATTTCAGTGGATCCAAAGAAGGTAGAAGCAATCCTGCAGTGGAAACGACCAGAGTCAGCCAGCGATATCCGAAGTTTTCTTGGACTGGCAGGGTACTACCGTAGGTTCATACAGAACTTTGCTAGAATTGCTTCGCCCTTGACTCAGCTCACACGGAAGGGTGCGAAGTTTACTTGGACGGACGACTGTGAAGCTTCGTTTACGGAGTTAAAGCAGCGCCTCGTCTCTGCCCCGGTCCTTACTTTGCCGAACGGACCAGATGACTTCAAAATATATAGCGATGCATCATGAAGGGGACTAGGATGTGTCCTGATGCAACGGGACAAAGTGATAGCCTATGCGTCTAGACAGCTAAAGCCTCACGAGCAGAACTACCCAACGCATGACCTCGAGCTTGCCGCGGTAGTGTTTGCGTTAAAGCTGTGGCGCCACTATCTTTATGGCGTGCCGTGTGAAATCTACACGGACCATAAGAGCTTGAAATATTTGTACACTCAAAAAGATTTGAATCTTCGGCAGCGGCGATGGCTTGAACTCCTTAGCGATTTCGATATCACGATCAGATACACGCCTGGCAAGGGAAACGTAGTAGCTGACGCACTGAGTCGAGTGTTCGTAGGGAGCTTGCCTATCAACGATATGCTGCGCCGAGACCTTGAATCACTGGGCATTACACTGAAAATAAGATATAAGAAGTGGGCGCAAGTATCACAACTGCGTCTCGAACCCGACTTGTTACATAGAGTGAAGACCGCTCAGAAGGACGACCCGTTCCTGCAAAAGATTCATGCTCTTATCTCGGCAGGAAAGGCGTCCAACTTTGCGGTAAGCACGGATGGGATGCTTCGAGTGAAGGGGAGACTGTGCGTTCCAAGCGACGCGGCCCTCAGAGAAGAAATACTCACGGAAGCCCACTATGCTAGCTATACTTCTCATCCGGGTAGCACAAAGATGTATCGGGATCTTCGTACGACGTTTTGGTGGCACGGCTTGAAACGGGATGTGGCGCAGTTTGTGTCGCATTGCATGGCTTGTCAACGAGTAAAGGCCGAACACCAGAAACCAGGCAGAGAACTACAGAGCCTTGCTATTCCGGAGTGGAAATGGGATGATATAACGATGGATTTTATTGTTGGCTTGCCGAGGACGCAACGGGGACATGATGCAGTCTGGGTTATCGTCGATCGACTCACCAAGTCAGCTCACTTCCTGCCTATCAAGTCTACTTGGAGTGCCGACCGCCTGGCTCAGATATATCTCAACGAAATCGTTCGACTCCATGGCGTGCCCGTAACCATAGTCTCCGATCGAGATGGTCGATTCATATCACGTTTCTGGGGAAGCCTGCAGTCAGCAATGGGGACGAAGTTGAAGTTTAGCTCCGCCTACCATCCACAGACCGACGGCCAAACCGAACGTGTCAACCAGATCCTCGAAGACATGTTGCGACTCTGCGCCTTGGACTTAAAGACTAGTTGGGATCTTCATCTACCTTTAGCTGAATTTGCTTACAACAATAGTTATCAATCAAGCATTCAAATGGCGCCGTATGAGGCGTTATACGGGCGGAAGTGTAGATCTCCTATCTGTTGGGACGAAGTTGGGGAACGGCAAGTACTTGGCCCTGAGCTCGTGGAGCAGACCGTCCAGAAAGTCCGGCTAATTCGGGATAGATTAAAGGTAGCTCAAAGCCGTCAAAAGAGCTACGCGGACACACATCGAAGACCGCTAGAGTTCCAAGTAGGCGACCGAGTATTCCTCAAGGTCTCGCCCATGCGAGGAGTCAGCAGGTTCGGGGCAAGAGGAAAGCTAAGTCCGAGATTTGTCGGCCCGTTCGAAATACTAAAGCGGGTTGCCTCAGTTGCGTATCAGATTGCTCTACCACCATCCCTATCCGACGTACACGATATATTCCATGTTTCGCAACTTAGGAAATATGTGTACGACCCGAGCCATGTGGTAGACCTGGACCAACTGAACCTTCAAGCCGACTTGACGTATGTAGAACAGCCTGTGCAAATTTTGGATAGAAAAGAAAAGCTGCTTCGGACTCGTTCGGTTCCTCTCGTGCGCATGCTTTGGCGGAATCACTCTGTCGAAGAATCTACTTGGGAGCTTGAATCCGAAATGAGGGAAAGGTTCCCCTCATTATTTCCTAGTGGTAGGTTCCATTCCTTAAGTTTCGGGACGAAACTTCCAATTGGTTGGGTAGAATGTAGTGCCCCGTTCCCCCTATTCGGGGAGCACGGCTAAGAAATACAAGACGGTATCGTTCGATCGGGATAGATTGAATTAAGAACTCGTCCTCGTTATGGATTTGTTTCTTCGGAATCGATTCCCATATTCAGTGGATCGTGCCCCCGGGATCGACTTAGCGGCAGAGTCAGGAGGGACCTCTCCGCTGCATTATTTTGTTGCCTAGTTTTCGCTGTGCCTTGAGTTGGTTTTCGGATTTGCTTGGGTTTTCTTGAACGGTTTCGATGGGTTTTCATTGCTTTCGTTCTTAGGACTGCACTTCAATTCCGATAATGGAAAAAGAGGAAGAAGTACTGATCAGCTGTTCGTGGCAATGCAGGTGATCCAGCAGTAGGCGTCGCTCGAGCGGACTCCTAAAGCACTTCTTTCCTTTTCCTTCCAACCACTAAAGTGAGTGGCTACCATCCCGATTAGCTAGCCCTTCTTGCTAGTCTTCACATCTGAATCTTGTGTTCGTGCTTGCCCCGATCAAACGATACCAAGTAATAACTAATAACTAAAAGATATCAAGATAATAAGGGAATAGACTTGGATCTGTATGCTTGTCATCGAAACTTGTGAACAGTTACTTACTACATGCTTGCTTATTCAAAATGTTTACCATATGCATATATACAAGTTAGAATGCTTACTTCTTCTTCTATAAATATGCTATATGTAGAACACCCTTTGTCATGCATCAATTATTCAGGGAGACTATGCAAAATACATCACACAATGCTACATATCCCCTGAATTCATTGCCTCGGCTACATAAATGGCAAACTTAACACAAACGCCGTTGATCACGGACAACTTGTGCACAAGGCCTGTCACGCCCCGATCCCGTGGAATCGTTAGTCGTCCCCCGGACGTGACCGCCTAACGGGCCTAGGTTGCGCACCGCACAAGGCTAAGTATTTTTGTTTCGCATAGCGAGCATATATTCAGAGTACGCAGATAATTGAAACACATATTGAAACATGGAAAAGTTCTCTTTTTATTGATAATATGAACATCTATTACAAACTCCTTGAACTGAGTCATAAGGATTGCCTCTATGGGCTTACAAAAGTGTTGACACAAAATGAGATAGCAGTCCTGTACATTACATCCTTACTAAACTCAAAATATAAGACCTTGCGTCGGAACGACTGCTTTGCCACGAAGTTGCATGGTTGCTTGGTGGCTAGCTTCTAACTTCAAAATGCTTCTTCTCCTTCAAAATGCTTCAAAGTTTGGCACGGTCGAGGCGTGCCTACAGCTGGACTGGATTGGGGGTTTGTCTCCTGCTCCTCGCTCGGCTCTCCTTAGCGCGGGGAACCTGTTTCAACGAGGGTCAGTACATCGAAACGTACTGGTGAAGGCAAGCTATCCCAACTATACCAATCAACACGTTGTTTTAATGAAGCATGCATATTTGTGGGTTTCTATCTTGCCTTAGTTCATTTTTTACAGCAAGACATATATATAGAATCATTGAAATGACTCGCCACCGTTCGGTGACATTTACCTGCCCGTCTGAACCACCTGCATAATACTTACCTTGCCTTCCCTGCCAAGAAGACACAAGTTAGTAGCAACAGGTTTAAATATACGAGAGGATCACTGGCTTTGATGCCATAATGGACGGTCTTAGTCTCGGGCTAAGGTGACGGAGGCACATGTATCGCTACACACCACCCCGCCTATGGGAGAGACTAATCTTGAGGTTCCGTCCGGATCGGATCGGTGCCAGTGCCCCAGCGACCGTCCGCAGGAACCAGGAGGCCTTGTGCACAAGTCCGTGATCAACGGCGTTTGTGTTAAGTTTGTCATTTATGTAGCTGAGTCAATGAAATCAGGGGAAATGTAGCATTGTGTGATGTATTTTGCATAGTCTCCCTGAATAATTGATGCATGGCAAAGGGTGTTCTACATATAGCATATTTATAGAAGAAGAAGTAAGCATTCTAACTTGTATATATGCATATGGTAGACATTTGAATAAGCAAGCATGTAGTAAGTAAGCAACCGTTCACAAGTTTCAATGACAAGCAAACAGGTCCATGTCTATCCCTTATTATCTTGATATCTTTTAGTTATTACTTGGTATCGTTTGATCGGGGCAAGCACGAACACAAGATTTAGATGTGAAGACTAGCAAGTAGGGCTAGCTAATCGGGTTGGTAGCCACTCACTTTGGTAGTTGGAAGGAAAAGGAAAGAAGTGCTCTAGGAGTCCGCTCGAGCGACGACTACAGCTGGTTCACCTGTATTGACACGAACAGCTGATCAGTACTTCTTCCTCTCTTTCCCTTATCGGAATTGAAGTGCAGTCCTAAGAACGAAAGCAATGAAATCCATCGAAACCGTTCAAGAAAACCCAAGCAAATCCGAAAACCAACTCAAGGCACGAAAGCAACAAGCGACAGCGAAAACTAGGCAACAAAGAATGCAGCGGAGAGGTCCCTCCTGACTCTGCCGCTAAGTCGATCCCGGGGGCACGGTCCACTGAATATGGGAATCGATCCCGAAGAGACAAATCCATAACGAGGATGAGTTCTTGATTCAATCTATCCCGATCGAACGATACCGTCTAGTATTTCTTAGCCGCGCTCCCCGAATAGGGGGAACGGGGCACCACATCCTACCCAACTAATTGGAAGTTTCGTCCCGAAACTTAAGGAATAAAACCTACCACTAGGAAATAATGAGGGGAACCGTTCCCTCATATCAGATTCGAGCTCCCAAGTAGATTCTTCGACAGAGTGATTCCGCCAAAGCACGCGCACTAGAGGAACCGAACGGGTCCGAAGCAGCTTTTCTTTTCTATCCAAAATTTGTACCGGCTGTTCTACATACGTCAAGTCGGGTTGAAGGTTCAGTTGTCCCAGGTCTACCACGTGGCTTGGATCGTACACATATTTTCTAAGTTGGGAAACATGAAATATATCATGTACGTCAGCTAGGGATGGTGGTAGGGCGATCTGATAAGCAACTGAAGCAACCCGCTTTAGTATTTCGAACGGGCCGACAAATCGTGGACTTAGCTTTCCCTTCGCTCCGAACCTGCTGACCCCTCGCATGGGCGAAACCATGAGGAATACCCGGTCACCTACTTGAAACTCTAGCGGTCTCCGATGAACATCCGCATAGCTCTTCTGACGACTTTGAGCTATCTTTAATCTGTCCCGAATCAGCCGAACCTTCTGGACGGTCTGCTCCACGAGCTCAGGGCCAAGTACTTGTCGCTCCCCGACTTCGTCCCAACAGATAGGAGATCTACACTTCCGCCCGTATAACGCCTCATACGGCGCCATTTGAATGCTTGATTGATAACTATTGTTGTAAGCAAATTCGGCTAGAGGTAGATGAAGGTCCCAACTAGTCTTCGTGTCCAAGGCGTAGAGTCGCAGCATGTCTTCGAGGATCTGGTTGACGCGCTCTGTTTGACCATCGGTCTGTGGATGGTAGGCGGAGCTGAATTTCAACTTCGTCCCCATTGCTGACTGCAGGCTTCCCCAGAAACGTGATATGAATCGACCATCTCGATCGGAGACTATGGCTACGGGCACGCCGTGGAGTCGGACGATTTCGTTGAGATATATCTGAGCCAGGCGGTCGGCACTCCAAGTAGATTTGATAGGCAGAAAGTGAGCTGACTTGGTGAGTCGATCGACGATAACCCAGGCTGCATCATGTCCCCGTTGCGTCCTCGGCAAGCCAACAATAATGTCCATCGTTATATCATCCCATTTCCACTCCGGAATAGCAAGGTTCTGAAGCTCTCCGCCTGGTTTCTGGTGTTCGGCCTTTACTCGTTGACAAGCCATGCAATGCGACACAAACTGCGCCACATCCCGTTTTAAGCCGTGCCACCAAAACGTCGTGCGAAGATCCCGATACATCTTTGTGCTACCCGGATGAGAAGTATAACTAGCATAGTGAGCTTCCGTGAGTATCTCTTGTCTGAGGGCCGCGTCGTTCGGAACACATAGTCTTCCCTTTACTCGAAGCATCCCATCCGCGCTTACCGCAAAGTCGGACGCCTTTCCTGCCAAGATGAGGGCATGTATCTTCTGCAGGAACGGGTCGTCCTTCTGAGCGGCCTTCACTTTGTGTAACAAGTCGGGCTCGAGGCGCAGTTGAGCTACTTGCGCCCACTTCTTATATCTTATTTTCAGTGTGATACCCGGTGATTCAAGATCTCGGCGCAGCCTATCATCAATAACCAAACTCCCTACAAACACTCGACTCAATGCGTCAGCTACTACGTTTCCCTTTCCAGGCGTGTATCTGATCGTGAGATCGAAGTCGCTGAGGAGTTCAAGCCATCGCCGCTGCCGAAGATTCAAATCCTTTTGAGTGTACAAGTATTTCAGGCTCTTATGGTCCGTATAGATTTCGCACGGCACGCCATAAAGATAGTGACGCCACAGCTTCAATGCAAATACTACCGCGGCAAGTTCGAGATCATGCGTTGGGTAGTTCTGCTCGTGAGGCTTTAGCTGTCTCGACGCGTAGGCTATCACCTTATCGCGCTGCATCAGGACACATCCTAGACCCTTTCCTGAGGCATCACTATATATTTTAAAGTCATCCGGTCCGTTCGGCAGAGTGAGAATTGGGGCAGAGATGAGGCGCTGCTTTAACTCCGTAAACGAAGCTTCACAGTCCTCTGTCCAAGTAAACTTCGCACCCTTTCGTGTCAACTGAGTCAAGGGCGAAGCAATCCTAGCAAAATTTTGTATAAATCTCCGGTAGTACCCTGCCAGACCAAGGAAACTTCGGATGTCGCTAGCTGACTCCGGTCGTTTCCACTGCGTGATTGCTTCTATCTTCTTCGGATCAACTGAGATGCCTTCCGAGGAGATGATATGCTCCAAAAACGAGATACTGTCCAGCCAAAATTCTGATTTGCTTAATTTGGCATACAACTTGTGGTCTCGAAGGGTTTGCAGCACCATCCGCAGGTGTCCTGCGTGCTCATCCCTAGTCTTCGAGTACACTAAGATGTCATCGATAAACACCACCACGAATTTATCGATGAAGGGCCTAAAGACACGGTTCATCGTATCCATGAATGCAGCAGGAGCATTCATCAGTCCAAACGGCATCACGGAAAACTCGTAATGGCCGTAGCGGGTTCTGAAAGCAGTCTTGGGCACGTCTTCTGGCTTAATCTTCAGCTGGTGGTAACCCGAGCGAAGATCAATTTTAGAAAACACCGTTGCCCCTTGTAACTGATCAAACAAGTCGTCTATCCGTGGCAGAGGATATTTGTTCCTGATTGTGACTTTGTTTAATTCCCTATAGTCTATGCAGAGGCGTAGAGTTCCGTCCTTTTTCTTCACAAAGAGCACGGGAGCGCCCCAAGGAGACGCTCGGACGGATGAACCCGCGATCAAGTAATTCCTGGAGTTGGCGCTTTAATTCATTCAGCTCTGCAGGTGCCATTCTGTACGGAGGCTTTGAAATCGGCTGTGTATTTGGAAATGTGTCTATAGTGAATTCAATCTCTCGGTCTGGCGGCATACCGGGTAGTTCGCTCGGGAACACATCGGGGAACTCTGCCTCAACGGAAGTTGACTCGACGTTTGCGTAGTCCTGCCATGTGTCCCGAACCGATGCTAGGAATCCCTCGCAGCCTGTGTAGAGCATTCGCCGAGCAGATTTTGCCGAAATCACCATGCAGGCCCTGGTCGCATTGTTCGCTGGACTACTGGTGCAACAGAACACGGCTTCTCCGGGCAGACGAAAAACGACTCGCTTCTCTGCACACTCAATAGTTGCCGCGCACGCGCATAGCCAGTCCATTCCCAAAATGATATCATAGTCCCGTACATCAAAAACTAAAACATCAAGTGACAGCTTTCTCTCCCCAATACAGATATAACCGCCTAGGCATGCTGAACAGACAGGAATTTTTGTACCAGATGGGGTGCTAACGCTTAAATCTAAATGCAACGGAGTCATTTTTATATTGTTCTCCGTGGCGAAGTTTGTAGAAATAAAGCTATGGGTTGCACCTCAATCAAATAGGACGCGAGCAGGTATATTATTGAAAAGTAAGGTACCTGACACGACGGTATCCGAAGCTAGAGCTTCTTCCCATGTCAAGGTGTAGACTCGGCCTTGAGCTTGATTACGCCCTTGCTGAGGCGCCGCTCGATTTGCCTGAGGTGCCGGAGTCTGATTTTGTTGGGGAGGACGGCGCTCGGTGAACTTTGGACAGTTGGGAAGGGCGTGATCGGAAGCTCCACAAATGAGACATAACCCATGCTTCCGGCGACATTCACTTTCGACGTGCCCTGTCCTTCTACAGAAATCACATCGTTGCCCCGAGTTTCCCTTTTTCGAACCGCCGTTGTTAGGGCGCTTTGCAGCTGTGTTTCCTCTATCGTTGCCTTGGCGTTTGTGATTGGGGGTTTGCACAGCGCCGGTGGCAACGTGAGGATACTGCGGTTCGAGGGAGAGGGCATGGTTTAATACTTCCCGCATTGTCTGATACTGCGGAACGGACACGTGCCCGTGAATACCAGGACGTAGCCCTCCTTCGAATCGTCTGGCTCGACTCGATGCATCCGGTAGATAAGCGGTAGCAAATTTGGCCAGTTTGTTGAATTCTGCCGAGTATTGCTTCACCGTCATACTGCCCTGCCGGAGTTGAACGAACTCGTTTTCCCGTTGACGTCGTAGAGGTGGGGGTATAAACTCCTCCTCGAACGCGGCACGAAAAGTCGTCCACGCGATCGCCTCCTCTCCATGACCAAGTTGAAGAGATCGTCGATGCACGTCCCACCAGTCGTGCGCGTTGAGGCGAAGCAATAGTTGGGCACAGGTGACGCGCTTGTCTTCCGGCACTTCTAGGAGAGAAAAATAATCTTCAAGCTCGGCGAGCCAATCTAGAGCCACAATCGGGTCCTCAGTCCCGTTAAATGGCGTGTTGCAGACCTTCTTGAAGTTGCCAAAGGTGAAGGCAGTCACTTCCCTCGTCCTTGGCGCGGGCGGTGGTTCGACTTCAAGCGCTGGCTGCTCCACTGGTGTAGCTGTCGTTGCGGCAGAATGGTTGGAGGCCAGGGTCTGAACAAGCTGTTGCAGGGTATCTACCTGCTTTTGTTGGACTGAGAGCCGGACCTCTAGGTTGCTCTCGAACTTGGCTTGGCGGGCATCATCCCTCTGTCGTTGCTCCGTGAACATTTGTATCACCTGCTGCAGGGAATCTGATTGAGACATGCCCCGTTGGCTCCGAGAGCTTCCTGAAGTTCCGGAACAGATCTCCTGAGTCCTTGTCTCGCCTGGCGCCAGCGCTGATGGTTGCGCTTGCGTCGTTCCTTTAAAGGAAGGTAAATTACATCAGGATCATAATGTATTATGGACTTATTGCATGAACGTATCTCATTTTGGCCTTAACGAGTTCAGGAGTTCGCTCAGGGATTTATCGTTAAGGGAACTTTTCCAGTTTAAGAGTCAAAGGAACTTTGAATCTGTGCTCTGATACCAACATGTCACGCCCCGATCCCGTGGAATCGTTAGTCGTCCCCCGGGCGTGACCGCCTAGCGGGCCTAGGTTGCGCACCGCACAAGGCTAAGTATTTTTGTTTCGCATAGCGAGCACATATTCAGAGTACGCAGATAATTAAAACACATATTGAAACATGGAAAAGTTCTCTTTTTATTGATAATATGAACATCTATTACAAACTCCTTGAACTGAGTCATAAGGATTGCCTCTATGGGCTTACAAAAGTGTTGACACAAAATGAGATAGCAGTCCTGTACATTACATCCTTACTAAACTCAAAATATAAGACCTTGCGTCGGAACGACTGCTTTGCCACGAAGTTGCATGGTTGCTTGGTGGCTAGCTTCTAACTTCAAAATGCTTATTCTCCTTCAAAATGCTTCAAAGTTTGGCACGGTCGAGGCGTGCCTACAGCTGGACTGGATTGGGGGTTTGTCTCCTGCTCCTCGCTCGGCTCTCCTTAGCGCGGGGAACCTGTTTCAACGAGGGTCAGTACATCGAAACGTACTGGTGAAGGCAAGCTATCCCAACTATACCAATCAACACGTTGTTTTAATGAAGCATGCATATTTGTGGGTTTCTATCTTGCCTTAGTTCATTTTTTACAGCAAGACATATATATAGAATCATTGAAATGACTCGCCACCGTTCGGTGACATTTACCTGCCCGTCTGAATCACCTGCATAATACTTACCTTGCCTTCCCTGCCAAGAAGACACAAGTTAGTAGCAACAGGTTTAAATATACGAGAGGATCACTGGCTTTGATGCCATAATGGACGGTCTTAGTCTCGGGCTAAGGTGACGGAGGCACATGTATCGCTACACGCCACCCCGCCTATGGGAGAGACTAATCTTGAGGTTCCGTCCGGATCGGATCGGTGCCAGTGCCCCAGCGACCGTCCGCAGGAACCAGGAGGCCTTGTGCACAAGTTGTCCGTGATCAACGGCGTTTGTGTTAAGTTTGTCATTTATGTACCTGAGTCAATGAAATCAGGAGAAATGTAGCATTGTGTGATGTATTTTGCATAGTCTCCCTGAATAATTGATGCATAGTGTTCTACATATAGCATATTTATAGAAGAAGAAGTAAGCATTCTAACTTGTATATATGCATATGGTAGACATTTGAATAAGCAAGCATGTAGTAAGTAAGCAACCGTTCACAAGTTTCAATGACAAGCAAACAGGTCCATGTCTATCCCTTATTATCTTGATATCTTTTAGTTATTACTTGGTATCGTTTGATCGGGGCAAGCACGAACACAAGATTTAGATGTGAAGACTAGCAAGTAGGGCTAGCTAATCGGGTTGGTAGCCACTCACTTTGGTAGTTGGAAGGAAAAGGAAAGAAGTGCTCTAGGAGTCCGCTCGAGCGACGACTACAGCTGGTTCACCTGTATTGACACGAACAGCTGATCAGTACTTCTTCCTCTCTTTCCCTTATCGGAATTGAAGTGCAGTCCTAAGAACGAAAGCAATGAAATCCATCGAAACCGTTCAAGAAAACCCAAGCAAATCCGAAAACCAACTCAAGGCACGAAAGCAACAAGCGACAGCGAAAACTAGGCAACAAAGAATGCAGCGGAGAGGTCCCTCCTGACTCTGCCGCTAAGTCGATCCCGGGGGCACGGTCCACTGAATATGGGAATCAATCCCGAAGAGACAAATCCATAACGAGGATGAGTTCTTGATTCAATCTATCCCGATCGAACGATACCGTCTAGTATTTCTTAGCCGTGCTCCCCGAATAGGGGGAACGGGGCACCACAAGGCCTCCTGGTTCCTGCGGACGGTCGCTGGGGCACTGGCACCGATCCGATCCGGACGGAACCTCAAGATTAGTCTCTCCCATAGGCGGGATGGCGTGTAGCGATACATGTGCCCCCGTCACCTTAGCCTGAGACTAAGACCGTCCATTATGGCATCAAAGCCAGTGATCCCCTCGTATATTTAAACCTGTTGCAACT
Source organism: Iris macrosiphon (assembly GCA_036927795.1). NCBI lineage: Eukaryota > Viridiplantae > Streptophyta > Magnoliopsida > Asparagales > Iridaceae > Iris > Iris macrosiphon. The sequence continues at coordinate 9,136,848 of JAYESA010000016.1, read as the reverse complement.
AACTTGTGTCTTCTTGGCAGGGAAGGCAAGGTAAGTATTGTGCAGGTGGTTCAGACGGACAGGTAAATGTCACCGAACGGTGGCGGGTTATTTCAATGATTCTATATTTATGTCTTGTTGTAAAATGAACTAAGGCAAGATAGAAACCCACAATAAATGTGCATGCTTCATTAAAACAACGTGTTGATTGGTATAGTTGGGTTAGCTTGCCTTCACCATTACGTTTCGATGTACTGACCCTCGTTGAAACAGGTTCCCCGCGCTAGGAGAACCAAGCGAGGAGCAGGAGACAAACCCCCAATCCAATCCAGCTGTAGGCACGCCTCGACCGTGCCACCTTTTGTAGCACAAGAAGAAGAAGCATTTTGAAGAAGAAGCCTTTTGAAGAAGAAGCTAGCCACCAAGCAACCATGCAGCTTCGTGGCAAGGCAGTCGTTCCGACCCAAGGTCTTATATTTTGAGTTGTAGTAAATGATGTAATGTACAGGACTGCTATCTCATTTTGTGTCAACACTTTTGTAAGCCCATAGAGGCAATCCTTATGACTCAGTTCAAGGAGTTTGTAATAGATGTTCATATTATCAATAAAAGAGAACTTTTCCATGTTTCAATCTGTGTCTCAATTATCTGCGTACTCTGAATATGTGCTCGCTATACAAAACATAAATACTTAGCCTTGTGCGGAGCGCAACCTAGGCCCGCACGGCGGTCACGCCCGGGGGACGACTAACGATTCCACGGAATCAGGGCGTGACATGTTGGTATCAGAGCACAGCTTCAAAGTTCCTTTGATTCATGAACTGGAAAAGTTCCCTTAGTGATAACTCGCCTATGCGAACTCCTGAACTCGTTAAGGCCAAAATGAGATACGTTCATGCAATAAGTTCATAATACATTATGATCCTGATATAATTTACCTCTTTTCAAGGAATGACGCAAGCGCAACCATCAGCGCTAGCGCCAGGCGAGACACGGACTCAGGAGAGCAGTTCCGGAACATCAGGAAGCTCTCGGAGCCAACGGGGCATGTCTCAAACAGATTCGCTTCAACAAGTGATGCAAATGTTAACCGAGCAACGACAGAGGGATGATGCCCGCCAAGCCAGGTTCGAGAGCAATCTAGAGGCTCGACTCTCAGTCCAGCAAAAGCAGGTAGATACCCTGCAACAACTTGTTCAGACCTTGGCCACCAACCAGTCCACAGCTACAACAGCGACCCCGGTGGAACAACCAATACTTGAAGTAGAGACTCCGCTAGTGCCAAGGACGAGGGAAGTGACTGCCTTCACCTTTGGCAACTTCAAGAAGGTCTGCAACACGCCATTTAAAGGGACTGAGGACCCAATCGTGGCCCTAGATTGGCTCGCCGAGCTTGAAGATCATTTTTCTCTCCTGGATGTGCCGGAAGACAAGCGCGTCACCTGTGCCCAACTACTGCTTCGCCTCAATGCGCACGACTGGTGGGACGTGCATCGACGATCTCTTCAACTTGGCCATGGAGAGGAGGCGATCGCGTGGACGACTTTTCGTGCCGCGTTTGAGGAGGAGTTTATACCCCCGCCTCTACGACGTCAACGGGAAAATGAGTTCGTTCAACTCCGGCAGGGCAGTATGACGGTGAAGCAATACTCGGCAGAATTCAACAAACTGGCCAAATTTGCTACCGCTTACCTACCGGATGCAGCGAGTCGTGCCAGACGATTCGAAGGAGGGCTACGTCCTGGCATCCACGGGCACGTATCCGTTCCACAGTATCAGACGATGAGGGAAGTCTTAAACCATGCCCTCTCCCTCGAGCCGCAGTATCCTCACATTGCCACCGGCGCTGTGCAAACCCCCAATCACAAACGCCAAGGCAACGATAGAGGAAACACAGCTGCAAAGCGCCCTAACAACGGCGGTTCGAAAAAGGGAAACTCGGGGCAACGATGTGATTTCTGTAGAAGGACAGGGCACGTCGAAAGTGAATGTCGTCGGAAGCATGGGTTATGTCTCGTTTGTGGAGCTTCTGATCATGCCCTTCCCAACTGTCCAAAGTACACTGAGCGTCGTCCTCCACAACAAAATCAAAATACTGCAACCCAGGCCAATCGAGCGGCGCCTCAGCAAGGGCGTAATCAAGCTCAAGGCCGGGTCTATACCATGACACGGGAAGAAGCTCTAGCTTCGGATACCGTCGTGTCAGGTACTTTGCTTTTCAATAATATACCTGCTCGTGTTCTATTTGATTCAGGTGCAACGCATAGTTTTATTTCCACAAATTTTGCCGTGGAGAACAATGTAAAAATGACTCCGTTGCACTTAGATTTAAATGTTAGCACCCCCTCTGGTACGAAAATCCCTGTTCGTTCAGTATGCCTAGGCGGTTACATTTGTATTGGGGAGAAGAAGCTGTCGCTCGATGTCTTAGTTCTAGACGTTAGGGACTTTGATATCATCTTGGGAATGGACTGGCTAGGCGCATGCGCGGCAACTATTGAGTGTGCAGAGAAGCGAGTCATTTTCCGTCTGCCCGGAGAAGCCGTGTTCTGTTACACCAGTAGTCCAGCGAACGATGCGACCAAGGCCTGCATGGTGATTTCGGCAAAATCTGCTCGGCGAATGCTCTACACAGGCTGCGAGGGATTTCTAGCATCAGTTCGGGACACGCGGCAGGACTACGCAAACGTCGAGCCTGATTCCGTTGAGGCGGAGTTCCCCGACGTGTTTCCGAGCGAACTACCCGGCATGCCGCCCGATCGAGAGATTGAATTCACTGTTGACACATTTCCGAACACGCAGCCGATCTCCAAACCTCCATACAGAATGGCCCCTGCAGAGCTGAAGGAATTAAAATGCCAACTCCAAGAATTACTTGAGCGTGGGTTTATCCGTCCGAGCGTCTCCTTGGGGCGCGCCTGTGCTCTTCGTGAAGAAGAAGGACGGAACTCTACGCCTCTGCATTGACTATCGAGAACTGAATAAAGTCACAATCCGAAACAAATATCCTCTGCCACGGATTGATGACTTGTTCGATCAGCTACAGGGAGCGGCAGTGTTTTCGAAAATCGATCTTCGCTCAGGTTACCACCAGCTGAAGATTAGGCATGAGGACACCCCCAAAACTGCTTTCCGAACCCGGTACGGTCATTACGAGTTTTCCGTGATGCCGTTTGGACTGATGAATGCGCCTGCAGCATTCATGGATGTTATGAATCGAGTATTTAGACCTTTCATCGATAAATTTGTGGTGGTTTTTATCGATGACATCTTGGTGTACTCGAAAACTAGGGATGAGCACGCAGGACACCTGTCACGCCCCGATTTCGGCTAATCGATAATCGTCCCCCGGGCGTGATGCCGTGCACGCGTAGGGCACGCGTGCACAAGGCCTTAGGCATAAGGATATTCTTTAGAACAATGCAACAGAGTGGACATATAAGATAACACAAGGTTGAGGCATAGAAAAGTTTCTCTTTTATTCATAATGAACATCTTTTTACATTGCTTGACTCAAAAGTATAAAATGCCCCACGGGCTTACAAACTTGGACGCAAAATGAGATAGCCGATCCATACATTATGTCCCTTTACATAGATTCAAAAACGCAAAACCACCTTGGGTGCGAGTAAGCACCATCGCCTTAGCGATATTCAGCAACGGAGAGGGTGAAAGGCTTCTAGCTTGAGCCTCCAAAAGTCTTGGCCACGAACCGCCAAGGATCCCAAAAGTTCTGAGAGAGCTTCAGCTCCTCGCCGCGTTGCCTTGCGCCGGGGAACCTGCTACAACGAGGGTCAGTACTTCGGAAAGTACTGGTGAAGGCTAGCTGCTCAACTTTACCAAGCTCATGAGATGAGATCTAATGAGTATGCTACAATTATGTTCTTAGGTGGATTTCTATTCTTGCCTAGTTCAGATTTCATTTAGCAGATATGCAAGAACAAAATAACATAACTTCGCATGCCACCGTTCGGTGACTTTACCTGTCCCGTCTGAACCACCTGTACAACTTACCATAGCCTTCCCTGTCACGAAGACATAGTTAGTCTGCACAGTTTAAATATACACAACATCTTTCTCTGTTGTTTAGGAGCCATCATGGGTTTAGTCTGGGCTGGCGGCGACGCTTGCAGCGCGGGTAGCTAGCCCCGCTACAATTCCCCGCTCCCACGACTAAGAAAGTAGATTCCGCCCGGGTCGAATCGGCCCGGTGCCCCGGTAACCGTCCGCAGGAACCTGGATCCCTTGTGCACAAGAATTCCCATGACCATTTCTATGACTCTACCTCATAGATTTACTTACTAGCCATTTAAAGAACACCATGTATGAAACTGCTTTACTGTACTATCATAATCAACCAACAGTTATATGAAATAACATGCAGCAGTTTATAGAAGAACACTTTGAACTATCAATAGATACCAACCCATTAAACACCCAACGAACATGCATGCATCAATAAATTTATGCAAGGTTTGTATGACAAGCAATGGGTGTTCCAAGCCTACTTCTTATCTTATCTTGTTATCCAACTTGTTACTTAATTGGTATCGTTTGATTGAATGCACCACTGAGTCATTGTTATTATGAACGGAGCCCTTGGAAAGAAGGTGCTTATCGAAATAGAGCCACTCACAAGTTTGTTGAATAGGAAGAAGAAGGAGAGACCCCTAAGACTCCGCTCGCGCGTCGTCTACACGATCACCTGCACGCACCAACAGACGATCAATACCTCCTGCTTCGGTCTCCAAGGCTCGATACGAAATGCGAAATCCTAAGAACGAAAGCAATGAAATCCATTGAAACCGTTCAAGAAAACACAAGTCATAAAACCAACAAGAAAGCATCCAAGCGGCACGAAAACGGACAAGAAACCAACGCAACGGAAAGGCCCCTCTCGACTCTGCCGCCGAGTCCATCCTCGAGGCACAATCCATTGTATATGGGACCTGATTCCGAAGAAACCAATCCATAACGAGGAAAGGATCTTAATTCAATCTGTCCCGTTCGGACGGTCGTAAGTATTTCTTGGCCGCGCTCCCCGAATAGGGGGAACGGGGCATTACATCATAACCATCCAAAAGAAAGTTTCGTCCCGAAACTTAGGAATAGAACCTACCACTAAGGAATAATGAGGGGAACCTTTCCCTCATATCAGCTTCAAGTTCCCAGGTCGACTCCTCGACCGAGTGGTTCCGCCACAGGACGCGCACTAGCGAGACGGTTCGGTTCCGCAACTGCTTCTCTTTACGATCCAAAACTTGGACAGGCTCTGCCGCGTACGACAAGTCCGCTTGCAGATTCAACTGACCCAAGTCGACTATGTGGTTTGGGTCGTGTACAAACTTTCTCAGCTGTGAAACGTGAAAAATATTGTGTACTTCTGATAGGGCAGGCGGCAAAGCAACTTGATAGGCGACCGGAGTAACCCGTTTGAGAATTTCAAACGGTCCAACAAATCTTGGACTTAACTTTCCTTTTACTCCGAATCGCATGACTCCGTGCATAGGCGAGACTTTCAAGAACACATGGTCCCCTTCAAAGAATTCAAGGGGGCGACGTCGAGCATCGGCATAACTCTTTTGTCGGCTTTGTGCTGTCTTCAACCGTTCACGAATCAACCGAACCTTTTGCACGGTTTGTTCAACCAGCTCCGGCCCAAGGATTTGCCGTTCTCCGACTTCGTCCCAGCAGATTGGTGACCTACACTTCCGCCCATACAAAGCCTCGTACGGAGCCATCTCGATGCTGGACTGATAACTGTTGTTGTATGCAAATTCGGCCAGCGGCAGGTAGACGTCCCAACTTGACTTCGAATCGATCACGCAGAGGCGCAACATGTCTTCTAGTATCTGATTCACTCGTTCCGTCTGACCATCGGTTTGTGGATGATAGGCTGAGCTAAACTTCAACTTGGTCCCCATCGCCAGCTGAAGGCTCTCCCAGAACCGCGAGATGAATCGCCCGTCCCGATCTGATACTATAGAAACTGGCACTCCGTGCAGCCGGACTATCTCGTCAAGGTAGGTCTGGGCGAGGCGATCGGCGCTCCAAGTACTTTTGATGGCAATGAAGTGTGCAGACTTGGTTAACCGGTCGACGATAACCCAGATTGCGTCGTTCCCCCGTTGCGTCCTCGGCAGGCCAACAATAAAATCCATGCAGATGTGCTCCCACTTCCATTCCGGGATAGCAAGATTTTGCATCTCCCCGCCCGGCCTCTGATGCTCTGCTTTCACCCTTTGACAAGTTATGCATTGGGACACAAAGAGTGCAACATCTTTCTTCATGCCGTGCCACCAGAAGGTCGTTCGGAGGTTCTTATACATCTTCGTGCTCCCGGGATGGATCATATAGGCTGCGTAATGAGCTTCCGCAAGGATCTTCTTTCTAAGTTCTGAATCATCGGAGACGCATAGCCTTCCTCTCACCCGCAACGCTCCATTTTCATCTACTGCAAAGTCCTTCGCCTTCCCCGCTAGAATCTGCTCGTGCATCTTCCTTAGGAAAGGGTCGTCTTTCTGAGTAGATGTGACCCGCTCTATTAGGTTGGGTACGAATCGCATCTGAGCGACCCGCGCGCCACGATATCGAATTCGGAGTTCGATGCCCAACTCTTCTAAGTCCCTTCGTAACCTGCGATCGACTGACAGAGACCCAACGAAGATTCGACTCAGAGCATCCGCTACAACGTTCCCTTTTCCAGGCGTGTAGTCTATTGTCAAGTCGTAATCTTTTATCAATTCTAGCCAACGGCGCTGACGAAGGTTGAGGTCTGTCTGGGTGAATAGGTACTTTAAGCTCTTGTGATCAGTATAAATTCGGCAAGGCACTCCATAAAGGTAGTGTCGCCACAATTTCAGGCCAAAGACAATTGCCGCCAATTCCAGGTCGTGTGTAGGATAATTTTTCTCGTGCTTCTTTAGTTGCCTGGAGGCATAGGCTATCACTCGATCTCGCTGCATAAGTACACACCCCAAGCCTTGCCCGGACGCGTCGCTAAATATTTGGAATCCCGAGATCTCGTCTGGTAGTGCAAGTAACGGGGCAGAGGTGAGGCGATGCTTTAACTCTTTAAACGAAGCTTCGCAGTCGGCGGACCACTCAAATACGACTCCCTTTTGTGTGAGGCGAGTCAGAGGTAGTGCAAGTTTGGAAAAATCCTTTACGAACCGTCTGTAGTAGCCCGCTAGCCCGAGGAAGCTTCGAATCTCGCTAACGGATGCAGGTCGCTTCCACTCGACAATGGCCTCCATCTTCTTCGGATCGACTGAGATGCCTCCCGCAGAAATGATGTGCCCGAGGAAAGATACACTACTTAGCTAGAATTCACACTTACTCAGCTTAGCATATAGTTGGTTGTCCCGAAGAGTTTGTAGCACGGTCCGCAAGTGCTCTGCATGTTCTTCCTCACTCTTCGAATACACCAAGATATCATCGATGAATACTACTACAAACTTATCGAGGTAGGGCCGGAACACGAGGTTCATTAAACTCATAAAGGCAGCGGGTGCATTGGTTAGTCCGAACGGCATCACCAGGAACTCATAATGGCCATAGCGAGTTCGAAAAGCTGACTTTGGCACATCGTCTGGCTTGATCTTTAGTTGGTGATAGCCCGAACGGAGGTCGATTTTAGAGAATACCGAGGCAGCTTGCAACTGATCGAAAAGATCATCTATTCTTGGAAGAGGATACTGGTTACGAATGGTTGCTTTATTCAATTCTCGATAGTCGATGCAGAGCCGCAACGAGCCATCCTTTTTCTTTACGAATAGTACTGGTGCACCCCACGGAGATACACTAGGCCGAATGTATCCTTTATCTAGCAAGTCTTGCAACTGTACTTTAAGCTCCTTCAATTCTGCCGGGGCCATTCGATACGGCGTCTTGGAAATTGGTCGAGTTTCTGGGAACGTGTCTATAGTAAACTCTGTCTCTCGATCGGGCGGCATGCCTGGCAACTCGTCGGGGAACACATCAGGAAAATCCGCCACAACGGGGATAGACTCAACGTTTGCGCAATCTTGCCGAGTGTCTCGAACGGACGCTAAGTACCCTTCGCAGCCGGAGTGAATCATCCGTCGAGCAGACATTGCTGAGATCACCATGCAGGTATTCGACGCTTTCGACTCAGGACTGCACGTGAAGCGAAACTCGATCTCGCCGGGCAAACGAAATACGACTTCCTTTTTCGCACAGTCGATTGTAGCTGAACAAGCGCCGAGCCAATCCATCCCCAAAATAAGATCGTAGTCCCTTATGTCTAGAACTATCGCATCTAATGACAATCTCCGTCCCCCGATGCAAATGTTACCTTCACGACAGACTAAGCGAGCCGATAAATCTACTCCCGAAGGAGTGCTAACACTTAGGTTTAAGCCTAGCGGTGTCATAGGGAATGTGTGTTCGGCGGCAAAATCCGCCGAAATGAAGCTATGTGTTGCACCAGAATCAAACAATACTCGAGCAGGTACATTATTAAAAAGTAATATACCTGACACCGTCGTGTTCGATGCAAGTGCCTCGTCCCGAGTCAAAGCATAGACTCGGCCCTGAGCGTTTTGCGGTGCCTGGTTTGCTCGTTGAGTTTGCCCCTGACCCTGAGCTGAGTCATTATTCTGCTGCGGACGGTGTGAAGATGGATCGTTGGAACGGGTTGGACAATTACGAGCAATGTGGCCCATCTTGCCACAACTGAAGCATCCTCCCTTGCTCGCGCGACATTCGCTGACGTGGTGTCCTGGCTTGCGGCAGTAGGCACACTTTTGTCCTTGCTTTCTTCCCTGATTCGAGTCTTGGGAGCCGCCGTTATTGTTGTGGCGCTTATGCGCGTTGTTTCCTCCTGTGTTGGCAGGACGCTTGTGATTGTGATTTTGCACAGCGCCGGTGCTAACTGGAGGATACTGCGACTCTAGGGACAGTGCATGATTCAAGGACTCCCGCATGGTACGATATTGAGTCACTACGACGTGAGCACGGATAGAAGGTCGTAGTCCGAGCTCGAACTTTCTGGCACGACTTTCGGCATCGGCGAGCTGAGACTTGGCAAATTTTGCAAGTCGGTTGAACTCTGAAGCGTATTGACACACCGTCATGTCTCCCTGCTTCAGTAGTGCAAACTCGTCTTCTTTTTCGCGACGGACGGTGGGTGGAAGGTATTCCTCCACGAAGGCCTTGCGAAACACGGACCAGGAGATAGCCGTTGTGCCAGCTTCACTCAAAATAGCTTGCTTGTGCACATCCCACCAATCATGTGCATTTTGTCGGAGCTGAAGCTGGGCACACGCCACTTTCTTGGTCTCGTCTAGGCACAGCGCTTCGAAGTGGTCCTCGAGCTCGACCAGCCAGTCCATTGCTAAGGATGGGTCCTCGGTGCCTTTAAACGTAGCACGGCACATCTTCTTAAATTCAGATATCGACACGATTGACCCATTCTCGCCCGAGGGTAAGGTACCCTGGGAATTCTGCGGTCCGGTGGCTTCAGCAACTATAGGCACGGTTGAGGGGGCGGATGCAGAATGATTGTTGGCGACCATATTCGTCACCATTGTTTGCAGACTATTCATCTGCTTTTGCTGTGTATCTGCCTGAAGTCGCTGCGCCACGAATTGGGCCTCAATCCGTGACTCGAACTGACTCTGCCGTAGTTCAGCTTGTTTCTGCTGCGTCTCCATCAAACGCATCATTCGTTCGAACGGATCGGCAGAGGGTGCGGCAGCTGGACTCCCAGAGCTGCCCGAGGTGCCTGAACTACTCGCTTGCACTTGCGCCACCATCTGCGCTTGTGCACCCGGCTCGGAAGTCGTTCCTTAAAAGGAAAGTAACTTGTATTAGTCTCAAGGTATATTATGGACTCACTGTATGGAACGTATCTCATTTTGGCCAAGCGAATTCAAGGGTCTACTCGAAAGGAACAAGGTCCTCTTTAGAAACTTTCTTTGTGAGATCAAAGGATCTGAAGCAAGCTCTGATACCAATATGTCACGCCCCGATTTCGGCTAATCGATAATCGTCCCCCGGGCGTGATGCCGTGCACGCGTAGGGCACGCGTGCACAAGGCCTTAGGCATAAGGATATTCTTTAGAACAATGCAACAGAGTAGACATATAAGATAACACAAGGTTGAGGCATAGAAAAGTTTCTCTTTTATTCATAATGAACATCTTTTTACATTGCTTGACTCAAAAGTATAAAATGCCCCACGGGCTTACAAACTTGGACGCAAAATGAGATAGCCGATCCATACATTATGTCCCTTTACATAGATTCAAAAACGCAAAACCACCTTGGGTGCGAGTAAGCACCATCGCCTTAGCGATATTCAGCAACGGAGAGGGTGAAAGGCTTCTAGCTTGAGCCTCCAAAAGTCTTGGCCACGAACCGCCAAGGATCCCAAAAGTTCTGAGAGAGCTTCAGCTCCTCGCCGCGTTGCCTTGCGCCGGGGAACCTGCTACAACGAGGGTCAGTACTTCGGAAAGTACTGGTGAAGGCTAGATGCTCAACTTTACCAAGCTCATGAGATGAGATCTAATGAGTATGCTACAATTATGTTCTTAGGTGGGTTTCTATTCTTGCCTAGTTCAGATTTCATTTAGCAGATATGCAAGAACAAAATAACATAACTTCGCATGCCACCGTTCGGTGACTTTACCTGTCCCGTCTGAACCACCTGTACAACTTACCATAGCCTTCCCTGTCACGAAGACATAGTTAGTCTGCACAGTTTAAATATACACATCTTTCTCTGTTGTTTAGGAGCCATCATGGGTTTAGTCTGGGCTGGCGGCGACGCTTGCAGCGCGGGTAGCTAGCCCCGCTACAATTTCCCGCTCCCACGACTAAGAAAGTAGATTCCGCCCGGGTCGAATCGGCCCGGTGCCCCGGTAACCGTCCGCAGGAACCTGGATCCCTTGTGCACAAGAATTCCCATGACCATTTCTATGACTCTACCTCATAGATTTACTTACTAGCCATTTAAAGAACACCATGTATGAAACTGCTTTACTGTACTATCATAATCAACCAACAGTTATATGAAATAACATGCAGCAGTTTATAGAAGAACACTTTGAACTATCAATAGATACCAACCCATTAAACACCCAACGAACATGCATGCATCAATAAATTTATGCAAGGTTTGTATGACAAGCAATGGGTGTTCCAAGCCTACTTCTTATCTTATCTTGTTATCCAACTTGTTACTTAATTGGTATCGTTTGATTGAATGCACCACTGAGTCATTGTTATTATGAACGGAGCCCTTGGAAAGAAGGTGCTTATCGAAATAGAGCCACTCACAAGTTTGTTGAATAGGAAGAAGAAGGAGAGACCCCTAAGACTCCGCTCGCGCGTCGTCTACACGATCACCTGCACGCACCAACAGACGATCAATACCTCCTGCTTCGGTCTCCAAGGCTCGATACGAAATGCGAAATCCTAAGAACGAAAGCAATGAAATACATTGAAACCGTTCAAGAAAACGTAAGTCATAAAACCAACAAGAAAGCATCCAAGCGGCACGAAAACGGACAAGAAACCAACGCAACGGAAAGGCCCCTCTCGACTCTGCCGCCGAGTCCATCCTCGAGGCACAATCCATTGTATATGGGACCTGATTCCGAAGAAACCAATCCATAACGAGGAAAGGATCTTAATTCAATCTGTCCCGTTCGGACGGTCGTAAGTATTTCTTGGCCGCGCTCCCCGAATAGGGGGAACGGGGCATTACAACACCTGCGGATGGTGCTGCAAACCCTTCAAGACAACAAGTTGTACGCCAAATTAAGTAAATGTGGATTCTGGCTAGACAGTATATCCTTTTTAGGGCATGTCATCTCTTCGGAAGGCATTTCAGTGGATCCAAAGAAGGTAGAAGCAATCCTGCAGTGGAAACGACCGGAGTCAGCCAGCGATATCCGAAGTTTTCTTGGACTGGCAGGGTACTACCGTAGGTTCATACAGAACTTTGCTAGAATTGCTTCGCCCTTGACTCAGCTCACACGGAAGGGTGCGAAGTTTACTTGGACGGACGACTGTGAAGCTTCGTTTACGGAGTTAAAGCAGCGCCTCGTCTCTGCCCCGGTCCTTACTTTGCCGAACGGACCGGATGACTTCAAAATATATAGCGATGCATCAGGAAGGGGACTAGGATGTGTCCTGATGCAACGGGACAAAGTGATAGCCTATGCGTCTAGACAGCTAAAGCCTCACGAGCAGAACTACCCAACGCATGACCTCGAGCTTGCCGCGGTAGTGTTTGCGTTAAAGCTGTGGCGCCACTATCTTTATGGCGTGCCGTGTGAAATCTACACGGACCATAAGAGCTTGAAATATTTGTACACTCAAAAAGATTTGAATCTTCGGCAGCGGCGATGGCTTGAACTCCTTAGCGATTTCGATATCACGATCAGATACACGCCTGGCAAGGGAAACGTAGTAGCTGACGCACTGAGTCGAGTGTTCGTAGGGAGCTTGCCTATCAACGATATGCTGCGCCGAGACCTTGAATCACTGGGCATTACACTGAAAATAAGATATAAGAAGTGGGCGCAAGTATCACAACTGCGCCTCGAACCCGACTTGTTACATAGAGTGAAGACCGCTCAGAAGGACGACCCGTTCCTGCAAAAGATTCATGCTCTTATCTCGGCAGGGAAGGCGTCCGACTTTGCGGTAAGCACGGATGGGATGCTTCGAGTGAAGGGGAGACTGTGCGTTCCAAGCGACGCGGCCCTCAGAGAAGAAATACTCACGGAAGCCCACTATGCTAGCTATACTTCTCATCCGGGTAGCACAAAGATGTATCGGGATCTTCGTACGACGTTTTGGTGGCACGGCTTGAAACGGGATGTGGCGCAGTTTGTGTCGCATTGCATGGCTTGTCAACGAGTAAAGGCCGAACACCAGAAACCAGGCAGAGAACTACAGAGCCTTGCTATTCCGGAGTGGAAATGGGATGATATAACGATGGATTTTATTGTTGGCTTGCCGAGGACGCAACGGGGACATGATGCAGTCTGGGTTATCGTCGATCGACTCACCAAGTCAGCTCACTTCCTGCCTATCAAGTCTACTTGGAGTGCCGACCGCCTGGCTCAGATATATCTCAACGAAATCGTTCGACTCCATGGCGTGCCCGTAACCATAGTCTCCGATCGAGATGGTCGATTCATATCACGTTTCTGGGGAAGCCTGCAGTCAGCAATGGGGACGAAGTTGAAGTTTAGCTCCGCCTACCATCCACAGACCGACGGCCAAACCGAACGTGTCAACCAGATCCTCGAAGACATGTTGCGACTCTGCGCCTTGGACTTAAAGACTAGTTGGGATCTTCATCTACCTTTAGCTGAATTTGCTTACAACAATAGTTATCAATCAAGCATTCAAATGGCGCCGTATGAGGCGTTATACGGGCGGAAGTGTAGATCTCCTATCTGTTGGGACGAAGTTGGGGAACGGCAAGTACTTGGCCCTGAGCTCGTGGAGCAGACCGTCCAGAAAGTCCGGCTGATTCGGGATAGATTAAAGGTAGCTCAAAGCCGTCAAAAGAGCTACGCGGACACACATCGAAGACCGCTAGAGTTCCAAGTAGGCGACCGAGTATTCCTCAAGGTCTCGCCCATGCGAGGAGTCAGCAGGTTCGAGGCAAGAGGAAAGCTAAGTCCGAGATTTGTCGGCCCGTTCGAAATACTAAAGCGGGTTGCCTCAGTTGCGTATCAGATTGCTCTACCACCATCCCAATCCGACGTACACGATATATTCCATGTTTCGCAACTTAGGAAATATGTGTACGACCCGAGCCATGTGGTAGACCTGGACCAACTGAACCTTCAAGCCGACTTGACGTATGTAGAACAGCCTGTGCAAATTTTGGATAGAAAAGAAAAGCTGCTTCGGACTCGTTCGGTTCCTCTCGTGCGCATGCTTTGGCGGAATCACTCTGTCGAATAATCTACTTGGGAGCTTGAATCCGAAATGAGGGAAAGGTTCCCCTCATTATTTCCTAGTGGTAGGTTCCATTCCTTAAGTTTCGGGACGAAACTTCCAATTGGTTGGGTAGAATGTAGTGTCCCGTTCCCCCTATTCGGGGAGCGCGGCTAAGAAATACAAGACGATATCGTTCGATCGGGATAGATTGAATTAAGAACTCGTCCTCGTTAAGGATTTGTTTCTTCGGAATCGATTCCCATATTCAGTGGACCGTGCCCCCGGGATCGACTTAGCGGCAGAGTCAGGAGGGACCTCTCCGCTGCATTCTTTTGTTGCCTAGTTTTCGCTGTCGCTTGTTGCTTTCGTGCCTTGAGTTGGTTTTCGGATTTGCTTGGGTTTTCTTGAACGGTTTCAATGGGTTTTCATTGCTTTCGTTCTTAGGACTGCACTTCAATTCCGATAATGGAAAGAGAGGAAGAAGTACTGATCAGCTGTTCGTGGCAATGCAGGTGATCCAGCAGTAGGCGTCGCTCGAGCGGACTCCTAAAGCACTTCTTTCCTTTTCCTTCCAACCACTAAAGTGAGTGGCTACCATCCCGATTAGCTAGCCCTTCTTGCTAGTCTTCACATCTGAATCTTGTGTTCGTGCTTGCCCCGATCAAACGATACCAAGTAATAACTAATAACTAAAAGATATCAAGATAATAAGGAAATAGACTTGGATCTGTATGCTTGTCATCGAAACTTGTGAACAGTTACTTACTACATGCTTGCTTATTCAAAATGTTTACCATATGCATATATACAAGTTAGAATGCTTACTTCTTCTATAAATATGCTATATGTAGAACACCCTTTGCCATGCATCAATTATTCAGGGAGACTATGCAAAATACATCACACAATGCTACATATCCCCTGAATTCATTGCCTCAGCTACATAAATGGCAAACTTAACACAAATGCCGTTGATCACGGACAACTTGTGCACAAGGCCTCCTGGTTCCTGCGGACGGTCGCTGGGGCACTGGCACCGATCCGATCCGGACGGAACCTCAAGATTAGTCTCTCCCATAGGCGGGATGGCGTGTAGCGATACATGTGCCCCCGTCACCTTAGCCTGAGACTAAGACCGTCCATTATGGCATCAAAGCCAGTGATCCCCTCGTATATTTAAACCTGTTGCAACTAACTTGTGTCTTCTTGGCAGGGAAGGCAAGGTAAGTATTGTGCAGGTGGTTCAGACGGACAGGTAAATGTCACCGAACGGTGGCGGGTTATTTCAATGATTCTATATCTCTGTCTTGTTGTAAAATGAACTAAGGCAAGATAGAAACCCACAATAAATGTGCATGCTTCATTAAAACAACGTGTTGATTGGTATAGTTGGGTTAGCTTGCCTTCACCATTACGTTTCGATGTACTGACCCTCGTTGAAACAGGTTCCCCGCGCTAGGAGAACCAAGCGAGGAGCAGGAGACAAACCCCCAATCCAGTCCAGCTGTAGGCACGCCTCGACCGTGCCACCTTTTGTAGCACAAGAAGAAGAAGCATTTTGAAGAAGAAGCCTTTTGAAGAAGAAGCTAGCCACCAAGCAACCATGCAGCTTCGTGGCAAGGCAGTCGTTCCGACCCAAGGTCTTATATTTTGAGTTGTAGTAAATGATGTAATGTACAGGACTGCTATCTCATTTTGTGTCAACACTTTTGTAAGCCCATAGAGGCAATCCTTATGACTCAGTTCAAGGAGTTTGTAATAGATGTTCATATTATCAATAAAAGAGAACTTTTCCATGTTTCAATCTGTGTCTCAATTATCTGCGTACTCTGAATATGTGCTCGCTATACAAAACATAAATACTTAGCCTTGTGCGGAGCGCAACCTAGGCCCGCACGGCGGTCACGCCCGGGGGACGACTAACGATTCCACGGAATCGGGGCGTGACAGAAGGCGCTCGAGGCCCAGGTCTCCGAGTCGAAGGCGCTGTACGAGAAAGTCGTATCGGAGTTCGAGGAGGCCAGGTCGAGCATCACGGCGGCAGGGGAGCAGGAGTGCTTCTACACGCCGGCGTACCGACACCGGGCTCCGGATCTGGATGCGGCAGAGCAGGAGAGCTTTTACTCGCCGGCGTACCGGCACGGGGGATCGATGCTGATGGAGGAGGGGTTTTCCACGCCGAAGGCGAATGCGGGTGGTGGTGGCCATGGGGGAGAGAATGGGGCTGTTGAGTTCCCGCTCGACCCGAGCGGTCCGAGCACATTCCAAGTTGTCGGCGATGATGCTGATGGTGGCGATGAGGCCGTTGGCGAGGAACCGGTTGTCTCGGAGATGACCGACGCTGCGGTTGTCTCGGAGATGACTGATGCTGCGACTGATGCTAGGGGAGATGTGGTTGAAGAGAAAAGGGGGGACGTTAATGCTGAATTGAATGACGAGGAGGGAGACAACGTGGTTACTGACGAGGGAGAAGGGGTCTATGAAGATAGGGAGTCCCAAAATGGGGAGGATTATCACCAGGTGGTCTTGGATGCTAATGATGTCGCACAATCTAAAGAGGAGCCCAGAAATGGGGATAATCATCAGCTGGTCTCCGATGGGCAGATCGAAAATGGGAAAACTGTTGAAGCTGTTTCCGAAGTCACAGAACATGAACAAGAAGTTAAAGTGATCAATGAGGTAAAAAAGAAGGCACAGGCGCTAAAAGATATGGGGATTATTCATTCCTGCTCTCGGATGATGCTGATTTTCCTGTTTTGGATAAGGGGCAGCAGCAGCAGCCTGCAGTCCGAAAGCCAGCTCCAAATTATGATGATCGTCCAGCTCAAGATTCATTGAAGCTTAAACCACCCATGGGCAAGCATATGCCTGCGAGGCCCGTGTCCAATGGCGACCAGATGAAGACTTCTTTTGCGAAAAATCTTCAATCAAAGACTAGACTGGACCCAGTCAAGGAAGCTGTTATGAGCAGATCCACGCCAGTTTCAGCTGAGAATAGAAAATTTGTTGGTGGTAATGGCTCCAGCCGGCCTGTAGGGCATAAACCTTTACCCTCAAAGGTTTCTTGTACTACTACAGGTGCAAATAGACCTGCAAAGGTTATGAATGACCCCACTTTAAAAAAGAAGGTTCTATCTGCAGTGCCTCATTCTTCGAGTCAGAAGAATGCTTACTCTGAACAGAAGAGGAGACCGAGTGAAAGGATGTATGAAGTTAGACCAGCACCAAGACAACCACCGCCTTTGTCCAAACCTCCGCATTCTCAGAAAATCCGTGTCCGGGATGGCCGTGAGGACCAGTTGAAGAAGAAGCCGTTGAAAAGGAGAACTGATGAGGATGACGAAGAGAATCATTTCCTAATGATCAGAAGAAAGTGAAGCATTGATGCAACAAGATTAAGGGAGTGATTGTTGGTGATAATCTTGTTAGTTTGTTTAGATTGTTAGTTTGTTTAGATTGATAAGTTGTTTTGTTTGTTGAAACAACTTTGATATATCTTTTATTTTAGTCTATCTCTTTACATCAAATGTTCAACTATATATAGCTACCATTTCATTCAATAAAGATCACCAAGTCTATTCATCCTCCACAAAACTTGTGTCATGTTTCCTCTTTACTGGGCTATTTTACTACAAAAGGAATGGAAAATGAATTCCTAGGAATACAAAACCTTCGTCCAAACGCCCCTTTAATGTGTTTGGTAGTCTGTTATTCCTAGAGGAAGACTAAGCAATACTTCATAACAAAAACAAAGCCTTTAATCCCAACTTTTGGGGGAGGAAGACTAATCAAAATCATGATGACAATTCCCTTTCCACTCATCAAAACAAACAAATGTACAAGAAAACTAGCAAAGCCCATGAATCAATCTGCATCTAAATTATTCAAAAAAAAAGTTCTAAAAATTCAATCTTTGACAAAGATCCCCCGTCCAGAAATCATGAAAACAAAAAAGAACAGATTTTTATCAGCAAAATATAATCAAACCAGCAGCGGATGAAAAGAAAAGAACCATCCGCACTCGTAATAATAACATGGCAAGAGAAGTTAACATAACACCAAATCTAGGTCAAAAATAATGAAAATTAAAAATTAGGATTTTTGGGAGAGAGAGAGAGAGAGAGAGAGAGAGAGAGAGAGAGATCTTACAGTAGAATGACGAATGGAGGACAGAGAGTGAGAAGGGATAGCATGGAAGTGTAGGTCACCAGTGCAGAGTGAACGGTAGAATGACGAATGGAGGACAGAGAGTGAGAAGGGATAGCATGGAAGTGTAGGTCACCAGTGCAGAGTGAACGGTCTTTGATGACTCCGTCGTCGTCGTGCGCTCTCTCTCTATCTCTCTCTCTCTCTCTCTCCAACGAAGACGACGATGACGACGAGTCTTCAGTGGAGGACTTGTGCGGGAAAATGCACCCTAAACTCGATAAAGGCAATACGACTCCAACCAAGCAAACTCAATTTCCTACCAATTTCACTCAATCAAAATGAGTCCATTTTTGTTCACACACCAATACCATGGTGTTTGTTCACCCCCCATCGGGAGGATCCATGTGGCAACTAAAACCACTTTGGGAGTAGTTTTGTGCACTCCCAAAATGGTTTTGTTGCCACCACTTTGGGAGTAGTTTTGTGCACTCCCAAAATGGTTTTCATTCAAGATTTGCCACATGGCTCCTTCCGATTGGGGGGTGAACAAACACCATGGTATTGATGTGTGAACAAAAATGGACTCTACAAAAATGACTCAGGACAGTTCAAATTTTTATCATTGATAATTATAAGTTTGATATTTTCAAAATTTATTCACTGAATTGTCCACTTCTAATTGATTTTTTTATAATTAGGACAGTCAAATTTTTGACAGTCCTACCAATTGGAAGGACTATCAAAATTTGACAGTCCTACCAATTGGAAGGACTGTCAAAATTTGACAGTTCTAATAATTGGAAGGATTGTCAAAATTTTGACACTCCTAAAAAAATATATTTATTTTTTAGGACTGTCAAAATTTTGACAGTCCTTCCAATTGGTAGGACTGTCAAAATTTTCACAGTCCGAAGGGGAGGGCTACGCGAGATGACACAAGGGCGGGGCTGCGTGGAGGCCGGAAGGGTGAGACGAGGCGGAGGAGCGGTAATAGGAGGAGGAGGAGACGGCGGCGGGGTGCGCACGGGGGCGGCGGCGAGGCGGAGACGCTCGCCTCCGCTGCTGCCGCTTCTGCTGTTGTTGTCGTCGGCGGCGGCGCGAGGCGTAGCCGTAGCCCCCCGCGAGAGCATGCCTCCGCCGTGCGCAGCCTCCCGCACACTGCTTCTTCTTCTTCATCGCCTTCGTGACGGAGCCGACGGGAAGGTGCTTGAGGTGCAGCTCGACGGCGACGACGCGGTCGATGGCGAAGTTAACGACGCGGAGAGGCAAAAAATCGTGAGAGGAGGGAGGAGGAGAGGCCAGAGGGGGTGGAGGTGGGGGAGGAGGGGGAGGAGCAGGAGGAGGGAGGTGAAGAGGGTGGGCAGCCATATTAAAATTTGGACTAGTCTGAGTAAAAATTCTTCCTAACTGGGCTAGCACCAATACTGGGCTAGTCCCGAGTCATTTTTTGTAGTGCATTTATCAAGAGCCTTATTTTTAACTGATAACACGTACATTGCACGTGAGTATAAAGAAATTTGTTAGAAAAAAGGCTGAGTTGCAGTTACCCTCAACTATTTTTTTATTTACAACCACACACACCTACACATCCTTACGGTTGGCGCTGTTTGGTGTCTTTGCTGCTTTCCATATGGGCTACAAGTGTTAGACCCCTCAACTATTTCACTTTTTGAACTTTATATCCTAAACTTTTTTACTCGACAACTTGATACCATCAACTATTGAATATTTTTATCTTGATACCTAAAAGTAAAAATAAAAAAGGCAAAACTACTCCTCCCTTCCCAACCCAACCCCTCCTACCTCCCCCTCCTCCCCCGACATATCAAAGTTTAGGATATCAAATTCAAAAAGCGGAATAGTTGAGGGTATCAAGTTGCAATTCAGCCAAAAAAATTAAATATAAATTTATTACAAATACTATTGTTCCAAGAAATTGAACTCAGTCAACCAAAAAAATACCTCTCATACTTTAACCACTTGAGTTATAGTTTTTTAGTTATAACTTATAAGTAAATCATATTAGATAGTTAAATAATTAGTTAATTTTAAAAAATAATTAATGGAGTATTTACAAACGGCTTAGACGGCTCAATTTTGTGTTGTTTCCAAACCACCTTATATTAGTAAAGATAATATAAGGTGGCTTGGAAACGGCTGAAAATTGAGTCATCTAATCCGTTTAAAAATTCTTCATTAATTATTCCTAAAAATTAACTAATTATTTAACTACCTAATATAATCTAATTATAATTAAACATCTCTAACTCTAGTGGTTAAAGTGTGAGGAATTTTTCTTGCTTGCTTGAGTTCAATTCCTATGGACATCTATATCAATAATATATTTATATTTAAAATATATTTTTAACATTTTTTTATGCATGTTTAGTACACGTGCATGTTACTAATTATTTTAGAAGTTAAGCATAATGTTAAGTGTAGGTAGATTTTTATGACTTTTGGATACAAGTCCTTCAAATCTTGCATATTTTTGTAGAAGCATAAAAAAAGTTTATTTGATCCATGCGCAAACAACCACTCTGATCAAGATATCAGAGGCCATGCGACAGGGAGCAGTGAACTACCCATGCGGTAAAGAGCAGTAGAGCCACCAATGCGCCGAAAGAGTATGCAGCCAAGGAAGCTTTAAATGCCTCAGCCGCATGCGTTCTGACATAACATTAAATGCCCCTTAAAAGCTGTGTCACTCCAACCGTTAGTTACAAGAAACGACAATGAATGGCGTCAGCAAATGATTACCTTTGTCAATCAACAGCAGAGCGCTCCACGTGGCACAAGGTGTAACGCCCGCAACCGCTCGGAGCGTTACGCTGAGTCGAATTGAATAAATCAAATGCTGGTTATATTTGAATTGTTCGATTTTGGGAAGAAGGATTAATTGAGTTGGTTTCAATGTGCAGATGGCTAGCGGGTTCGATGGAAATCAGGTGTTCGTTCAGAACAGTACTGAATAGCTGGATGGAAGCGATAATGCCGTCTTCCTTAGTCCGATCGGTCGGATGATTTGGAGAGCACGACCTGCTCGCACGGTCATACCAGTTGAGTAGATCGCGCTTGCATCGGACCACGGGTTCAAGGGATTGGCCGTATCGGCAGGACAGGATGCCTAACGGGATCAAATATTGTGAGTGGGCTCTTTCCCTTCTCCTCTACTCCTTCATGCCTAATAATATAGAAAACACGTAAAAGGCTTGAACACTTGGGCTGAAATATTGGGAAACACTACACTGAGGCGTGCATAGAGTGTACGTCGTTGGCTTGGTAGGATTGTGGCTTAAAATGATTTACGCGTTGGATAGTTGGAGCTAGAGTTGGATTATGCATTTGAGGCAGTCGGTTGGATAATTGGGATTATGCTTGGATGGTTGGAAATATGCAAGTTGGAATGATACATTTGAGGCAATGGGAATATCGGGAATTCGGGCGAGCGAACGTGCATCCGTGCGCGAGTATCACTTGGTCGCTTTGTCTTGCAAAGCGAGCAGTTGTGGTTCAAAACCGAACAACTGCATCGGCGAGGGTATTGTGCCGCTTGATGGGGCATCGTGCCACGAATGGGGCATTGTGCCACTGAAACGGCATTGTGCCATGGGATTGCTTCGAGCATGGGTGTTGCACAAATTCGGACTCTGTGTTGAGAAGAGGCATCGTGCCTATGAAATACTTGATATTTTGGTGCCTTGGGCTATATTTTGAGGTCGAGATTTGGAATTCTTTGGTTAGATGTGTTGGAAGAATGGTTATGGATATTTGGTTGGATATCGGTTGAACGAGTCTAGGATCGCTTGGTGGGGCGAGAATATTCGATCCTCTCGTCATACCTACTGTGTCTGCATAGTCACGGACAACCTGCGTGGCACAGGGTTTGGTTTCCTAGAACGGGATGAGGCACCGGGGCACCGGGACCATTCCACTATGGTGGAAACAATGGACATCGCGCGATTGGGCGCAGTGCTGGTAGTCCGATACCACCAGGCGGGAGTAGTTGCCCAACCCTGGATCGGGTAGGATTGCCCTGTTGATCTTGGTCCGATCAACGTCCTTCGTGGCTTTTAGCCAGTGACTTCATATAGTATATAAGTTGGCTTGCTTTTCTTTTGTTGGTTTGGCTTTCGTGTAGGCGCGGCCACCTTGCCTCGGCAAGAGTGTGCACTTGAGATTGGAATATATAAACTTTGGTTGAGGATGGATATTGAGGCGAGACTGATGGTTCGTTTGTTATCGTGCTAAGCGATGACTTGAGTAGGACGGGTTGCGTGCTAGTTACCTTCGGATATATACATAAATGCTTGTCGTTTGGTTTGAGATTGAATATTTGCATGCTTAAACTGCTTTACAGCTTTCCTTAACATGTCATTCATATGCCATGAAACGAATCTAAGATTCAACTAGAAAGATCACCATATAACTGTTTGTATTCACTATTTTACTTAGTGTCGGCTTAGACGAGTGGGTTACCCCGCTCACCAGTACGGCTGTGTACTGACCCACGTTTGTGGGCAATATTTCAGGTGCACAGGCGTAGTGGCGCTGCTTGGATATACGGGACAAGATGTATGAACTGTAAGTACCTTTGTGGGCTAGAGAAAAGAGCAAGAGCATTTCATCGTCTCCGTGGCATCGCCTTTGTGGCATTGCATTGGGGCATTTCATTTGGACCCTATCGTGAGCTTCGCTGCGTATTACTCTGATGTGTGCTTGGTACACAAAACGGCTTCCGCTGTAACTTGGTTGTTTCGATGATAACTTTGGTGTTTAACAACATCGCCTTGTACGAGCGCAACTCCAGGCTCGTACGGCATCACGTCCCGATGGGAACGATTATCCTGCGGGAGAGCTACAACGTGGTGATTCTCGTTCAGCAGGGACTATCGAGCTTGTGGGAGATTGGGGGGGTGACAAATTGGTATCAAAGCGCCTGGTTTATTTTCTCGGACTTGGTCCTTCGCTTCATCACAAACTCTAAATAGCTTCCGCGTGTCTAGCTCTTGACTCTACTCGGTGCCGCATTGGATGTTTCATGCAATAAGTCTATATTATTGCTGGTTGTGGCTGCATGTTATTCTTAGTTGTGTTGCCTTGGTTGGTTTTCGTATGATCGCTTAGCCTCGTTAGGCGTTGTTGCATTCGTGCAGCAAGTTGGTTGGCATTGTTGCATTTGTGCAACACGTTATGGGCTTTCGTCGGGTTGGCTTGGCTTATCGCCTCAATGGATCAGTTGGTTGGGCTAACGAGATTTGGTTATGCGGCATATTTTGAGTAGATTCATTCGATGAGAATGAATCCTGGCACGGGTTGCTCGTGTAGCGAAAGTAGCAATCGGTTTGAGAATAGCTGAAAGTATTGAGAATAGGATATGGCACGAGTTGCATCGCAAGATTGATGAAAATAGTTGGATAATTCAAGCATTGTCTGAGTTTTGTGTCAAACTCGAATTGGGAAAGGCATGATCACACATAAGGAGATGGTTCGAACAGATTTTGGATTCTGCAAGGAAATCGTAATGCGAGTAGCGACTTGATTCGGAGTGGTATATGGGATACCACATATTGAGCAAGGCATTGAGGCATTAAAATATTTTGGTTGGACATCAATGGAAATTTGCCTGAACGGACTCGGGTAATGAGAATACAAGTTGGTTGGTGCACGTCGGTTGAGTTGGAAAGAATGAAAATGGAGCAAGCGATATTGAGTTGAGTATATCGAGAACGGACTGATGCAAATGAAAGCATCGTTCGGCTTAAGAGATGGACGAGATCGGAACGAACAGTTGGGTTACGCTTGAACGAGCGATGGGTGAATCGAATGATAGCGAGCACGAACTACGATTTTGGATAACACATTGGAGCTGTTGGTTGAGTAATAAAACACGATTTGGTTTGGAGGGACAATGCGATGGATTCACACAAACTTGAAAAGATTTTGGATATTGCTACTCGAGAAGTCGACTTAGGTTTAGCGAAAATGAAATTTTGGGCAAGATGGTGCAACGATGATAAACGGACATGAATTTAAGCAAGTCTTGAATTTCGAGAATCATTGAAATCGATGGTGCGAGTAGGCGAACATGCAATTCGGAAATTTGATGGATTCAGGGCAGAACGACGGATTGATGGAAGACAGTTTCAACGAGCGCGGTTCTCTGATTCAGAAACTTCGCTCGGATGGAATGGTTGGATTTTTGATTCGGATTTGCAGATGAGATATGGCATGGTTTATAGTAACTGTCCATCATGATGATTACAATTATCGAGCGTAGCTTCGGGACAGCTGACCCTAAGCGACCTTGTCCGTTGAATCAGAGAGTGAACATGGTAAACCCATAGAACGACCCTTGAGACGACGTATTTGGGAATGCGTCTAGGGCAGACATGTCACGCCCCGATCTCCCGCAGGCAATCGGCCGTTCCCGCTAGGCGGGAATCACCCTCGCCAGCGCTCCCGCGGAACGATCGCTTAACCCATCCGGGCGTGATGCCGCACGAGCGTGATCCACGCCCGTGCAAGGCCATGGTTCATTGGCTGGCGGCAAGAGTTCTAAGCCACAGAGTCGCACAGATTGTCCGAGTGCAGCGGAGTCATGAACGCATAGGCGATCGGTAACAGGTTCACTGAGTCGACAAACATAGCGGAAGCATTGAAACAAGTAAAGTAATCTCTTTATTGATATGAAACATGTGTTACAGGCGGCGTATAGCCGAGATTACAAGTCGCTCAAGCCTCTCTCTGAAACAGTAAAAGCGTGCCAAGTGGCTACAACTGTGGAATGATTGTACAAGCGATGGTCAGGCGATGTTCACAACTTATGTCTTGTATATGTGCTTCAGTCCCGGACGCACCGTTGCAAGGCTTCAGAGGAAACTCCTGGCCTTAGCACGCACGTTGGAGGCGTCCACACCGAACGAGGTTCTCCCGCACCCTGCATACAAACTGGTGGATTATCAGTACATTGAATGCACTGGTGGGGAAGCTACTCGCCCGCTCGACAAATCCAAACACGTAGTATAGGTTCCGTGCACAACTATTGAGTTGTCTTTCTAATTGCCTTAGGATCAGTTTCATGCAAATATTGAATAGCTTATCGTGTCGGGCAGTGCGCCGTGCGATGTTAGAGGAAACACGGCGAGGCTTACCAACTTACCATCTCCTTCCCTGTCCAAGGCAAACATTGAGGCAATCATGTTAATTCAAGCACGGGGCAAGTATAAGCATTCAGGAGGCAAGCATATGCAAACACGAGGGTCATTTAACAAGATCGTTCAGGTGTTTATTTGTTCTTGATGCGATACAATGACTCGCACGCGGATAGCCGCTAAGCGAGGATGACTTATCTATATGAACAGGAGTCGCTGGCATAGCCATAAAGGACGATAGTCACTGGCGGTAATGGTATGCAGCAAAAGTACAAGGGGCGCTGCATGCCATCTCGTCCAGCACAATGGACTATACAATACGGTTCAGTCACTGGAGAGAATGGTATGCAACGAAAGAACAAGGAGCGCTGCATGCCATCTCGTCCAGCACAATGGACTGTACAATACGGTTCAGTCACTGGAGAGAATGGTATGCAACGAAAGAACAAGGAGCACTGTATGCCATCTCGTCCAGCACAATAGACTGTACTATAACGTGAGTTCCATCCGGATCGGAGCGGCCCCAGTGCCCCGGAGACCGTCCGTGGAACTATACCTCGTTTCCGAGTTGTCCGCGACATGCACTTTCTTTTGGGTCAATCAATTATCACGAGATACACGAGAACAAGAGTGCACTAGAACAAGAGAACACGAGTGCACACAAGAACACGAGTACAAGAAATACTTGAATCTGTACAGTGAATAACTTGCTCGATGCATTCCCCTGGTTCGGGGCTGCCAGGTGACCTAACGGTCCAGGATACTTGCAGGGTCAAACATGCACGGAACGACTACGGGGTAGTCTCCCGGGGTTTGGATGAAAATATGGTAACATTCAAGCAGACAAGCATGCGTTTCTAAGGAACATAAGCAGGCACGTTGCTCGGACCCGAAGGTAAGCCGAGAGTTGAAACCGTTTAGGGACTTAGCATGCGAGGGTCTGAACATAAGCAGTATTTCAATTTCCATGTTCTAGCAAGCAATACAAGATGGGATTATTCCCTTAGTTAGGTGCGTTGGATTTATTAGCATGCAGGGGTGATTCACCTAGCGACTAGCATAAACATTCCAGATTTTATGTGTGCTGGCTAAGCAAAGACAAGTTCACCGTAGCCACCCACCTTAGCGATGATTCGCCTCGGTAGAGCGATACGTCTGAGCGAGCCTCTGAAAGTCCAAGCCGGATTCCTGTAGGGACAAGTCTGGATATCCTTTGCTTCTTGATTGAGGCAAAGCAGGTCGGGACAGCTGCACGATTGCCGTTTGAGATGGCAGTCCGCTTGAGCGAAACGGGGTGTTACATCCTACCCAACTTAGAAAAAGTCTCGTCCTCGAGACTTACTAAGGACAAGCAGTAATCTAGGTTTGAGGCAATCCTAGACAAGTCGTTTGTACTTGTTCATTTGGATCTTCACTTGCACAAGCTTCGAAATCAGCATATCGCTTAGACTGGATCGTGCGCACCTTCGACATGCATTTCTAGTGTGAACACGTCAACCAGCTTAGTGATAGCAAAGTCTCAGCACTCGAGTTTCACCTTTTCTTAAGTCTTGGATGGTGCACTAGTTCAAGGCGTCCCTCGAATAGATGCATTCAACCAAACTTAGGGTTAGTGAAAATCGGACAAGCTACTAACGATACTCTCAAGGGTTCGCACAGGTTGGCACAAAGGCCACTCGTAGCATACAACCAGACAAGCAAGCATATCATTCAAAACGCATTTTGAAAGTATTTAGACTTATTGTTGGAACATCCCATCGAGGCATTGAGAGAGAGCGTGCACATAACCCACGAACGAGCTTTCGAAACAAAGATATCGAATTGAAGTCCAAAGGCGTAGAAGCCAGGCTCTGATACCAACATGTCACGCCCCGATCTCCCGCAGGCAATCGGCCGTTCCCGCTAGGCGGGAATCACCCTCGCCAGCGCTCCCGCGGAACAATCGCTTAACCCATCCGGGCGTGATGCCGCACGAGCGTGATCCACGCCCGTGCAAGGCCATGGTTCATTGGTTGGCGGCAAGAGTTCTAAGCCATAGAGTCGCACAGATTGTCCGAGTACAGCGGAGTCATGAACGCATAGGCGATCGGTAACAGGTTCACTGAGTCGACAAACATAGCGGAAGCATTGAAACAAGTAAAGTAATATCTTTATTGATATGAAACATGTGTTACAGGCGGCGTATAGCCGAGATTACAAGTCGCTCAAGCCTCTCTCTGAAACAGTAAAAGCGTGCCAAGTGGCTACAACTGTGGAATGATTGTACAGGCGATGGTCAGGCGATGTTCACAACTTATGTCTTGTATATGTGCTTCAGTCCCGGACGCACCGTTGCAAGGCTTCAGAGGGAACTCCTGGCCTTAGCACGCACGTTGGAGGCGTCCGCACCGAACGAGGTTCTCCCGCACCCTGCATACAAACTGGTGGATTATCAGTACATTGAATGCACTGGTGGGGAAGCTACTCGCCCGCTCGACAAATCCAAATACGTAGTACAGGTTCCGTGCACAACTATTGAGTTGTCTTTCTAATTGCCTTAGGATCAGTTTCATGCAAACATTGAATAGCTTATCGTGTCGGGCAGTACGCCGTGCGATGTTAGAGGAAACACGGCGAGGCTTACCAACTTACCATCTCCTTCCCTGTCCAAGGCAAACATTGAGGCAATCATGTTAATTCAAGCACGGGGCAAGTATAAGCATTCAGGAGGCAAGCATATGCAAACACGAGGGTCATTTAACAGGATCGTTCAGGTGTTTATTTGTTCTTGATGCGATGCAGTAACTCGCACGCGGATAGCCGCTAAGCGAGGATGACTTATCTATATGAACAGGAGTCGCTGGCATAGCCATAAAGGACGATAGTCACTGGCGGTAATGGTATGCAGCAAAAGTACAAGGGGCGCTGCATGCCATCCCGTCCAGCACAATGGACTATACAATACGGTTCAGTCACTGGAGAGAATGGTATGCAACGAAAGAACAAGGAGCGCTGCATGCCATCTCGTCCAGCACAATGGACTGTACAATACGGTTCAGTCACTGGAGAGAATGGTATGCAACGAAAGAACAAGGAGCGCTGCATGCCATCTCGTCCAGCACAATGGACTGTACTATAACGTGAGTTCCATCCGGATCGGAGCGGCCCCAGTGCCCCGGAGACCGTCCGTGGAACTATACCTCGTTTCCGAGTTGTCCGCGATATGCACTTTCTTTTGGGTCAATCAATTATCACGAGATACACGAGAACAAGAGTGCACTAGAACAAGAGAACACGAGTGCACACAAGAACACGAGTACAAAAAATACTTGAATCTGTACAGTGAATAACTTGCTCGATGCATTCCCCTGGTTCGGGGCTGCCAGGTGACCTAACGGTCCAGGATACTTGCAGGGTCAAACATGCACGGAACGACTACAGGGTAGTCTCCCGGGGTTTGGATGAAAATACGGTAACATTCAAGCAGACAAGCATACGTTTCTAAGGAACATAAGCAGGCACGTTGCTCGGACCCGAAGGTAAGCCGAGAGTTGAAACAGTTTAGGGACTTAGCATGCGAGGGTCTGAACATAAGCAGTATTTTAATTTCCATGTTCTAGCAAGCAATACAAGATGGGATTATTCCCTTAGCTAGGTGCGTTGGATTTATTAGCATGCAGGGGTGATTCACCTAGCGACTAGCATAAACATTCCAGATTTTATGTGTGCTGGCTAAGCAAAGACAAGTTCACCGTAGCCACCCACCTTAGCGATGATTCGCCTCGGTAGAGCGATACGTCTGAGCGAGCCTCTGAAAGTCCAAGCCGGATTCCTGTAGGGACAAGTCTGGATATCCTTTGCTTCTTGATTGAGGCAAAGCAGGTCGGGACAGCTGCACGATTGCCGTTTGAGACGGCAGTCCGCTTGAGCGGAACGGGGTGTTACAGATGTGAGCAATGAGATTTGGCTTATCAACTGAGTGTTGGAATTGAGAGACCCTTGGGATAGTCTTCAGCTGAAGATGCAGCCAGAAGATCGAAGCGATGGTGGAAGTAGCCTAGTCAACTGATGAGATTCAGAGTCGCAGATTTTTATCGATGGCATCGCCTCTGACTCATCATGCCCTGGAAGGGAATAGCATTCATATGAATTGATGACTGTGAAACTAGCTCGTGAAGTTAAAGCAGCGGCTCGTTCAGATCAAATCCTTGCGAATACTGGAAGGGACATATTTGTCTCAGATTTACAAGATGTCTCGGAACTTAGTCTGGGAAGCGTGCTCGTTCGGAAGGCAAAGGTGATGTCCTAATGCTTCGAGGCAGTGGAAGCAGCGCGAAGAACTATTCCATGCGCAACCTAAGAATTGTGGCGAGTGTGTCCACGTTAAAATCGTGGCGACACTATCCCTTTGGCGTGGCGGCGAAATCTTCGTGGATCACACGAACCTCAATATAGATGTTCACCCAGCGAGGTATTGAGATTGAGGAATAAGGTATTTGGCTAAGCTGATCTAAGCAAAGTTGATATTTGGGTAAGTCGCATAGCTGGGGTAGATCAGTTGAGATGATCGTTCGGTGCATGAGATAATATTTGGAGATGTTGCTAGTGCTAATTTTAGAAATAGTTGGATGGATTGAGTTGGAACACGAACTTATTGATCGGTAGGAAATCATCATATTTGTGAATGGTGCTCAATCGAATATGTATTGGAATGGAAATCGTGATTTGATTCAATTGGGAGCAAAGCAAATAGATGCCTCGAACATAAAGATACCCTTGTAACTTGTCCAAATTCGCTATCGCAAAGCTCGGCTGAAATGCATGTATTTTAGGGATGCCTTAAATATGTGTATCGATCCAAAACTAAGCGATACGAAGAATTAGTATTGAGCTGCAAGGAGGATATGGGAATTCGTGAAATTGTACGAGCGTTCAGCAGAACGAGATGCGGAGTCAGAATCGTGATTATGTGAGTTGCATAGAGCAGATCCATGGTATTGGATGTGTGGCATGTGATAGGAATGAGTACCAGCACGGTTCGTGGATGAACCTGATTCTAAGTGGTATATTATGTAACGCCCCACAACCGCTCGGAGCGTTACGCTGAATCGGATTGAATAAATCAAATGCTGATTATATTTGAATTGTTGGATTTTGGGAAGAAGGATTAATCGAGTTGGTTTCAATGTGCAGATGGCTAGCGGGTTCGATGGAAATCAGGTGTTCGTTCAGAACAGTACTGAATAGCTGGATGGAAGCGATAATGCCGTCTTCCTTAGTCCGATCGGTCAGATGATTTGGAGAGCACAGCCTGCTCGCACGGTCATACCAGTTGAGTAGATCGCGCTTGCATCGGACCAGGGTTCAAGGGATTGGCCGTATCGGCAGGACAGGATGCCTAACGGGATCAAACATTGTGAGTGGGCTCTTTCCCTTCTCCTCTACTCTTTCATGCCTAATAATATGGAAAACATGTAAAAGGCTTGAACACTTGGGCTGAAACATTGGGAAACACTACACTGAGGCGTGCATAGAGTGTACGTCGTTGGCTTGGTAGGATTGTGGCTTGAAATGATTTACGCGTTGGATAGTTGGAGCTAGAGTTGGATTATGCATTTGAGGCAGTTGGTTGGATAATTGGGATTATGCTTGGACGGTTGGAAATACGCAAGTTGGAATGATACATTTGAGGCAATGGGAATATCGGGAATTCGGGCGAGCGAACGTGCATCCGTGCGCGAGTATCACTTGGTCGCTTTGTCTTGCAAAGCGAGCAGTTGTGGTTCGAAACCGAACAACTTCATCGGCAAGGGTGTTGTGCCGCTTGATGGGGTTAAGGTTTTATTAATACCCCCATACTTAACCTTTGCTCGTCCTCGGGCAAAACTCTAATTTATTTTTCCAAAAAGAAATCAAGGTTGCAATGTCATAAATAAATAATAACCAAGTTCTTCAAAACTCATAACATATCATGAACATATATTCTTAAACAACTTCTAATTACTTAGTAGGTATTTTTACTTGAAAAATGGAGTAAACTAAATAGGTAGACCCTCACGGGAATAAACACTAAACTCTCATGTGTTTGAAGGTATATATTTCTCTCGAATTCATTCCAAAAGAAATGCTCTACCATAAGCTTGTATATTTTCTCATTCTCCACCACTGGGATCACATGCATAACATAAATCATAAGGACTTTTCATGGGTTGTAACATGGCTTAGGATTAAGGTGGGATATATTTAGGAATGTAGCTCAAAAGCCATTAAAACTAGTGGAGCAAAAATGAATCAACTCAATCTCAATATAAAACATGTAAAATCAATCACTCCATTTTGCAGCGTCTTCAATTTGGCTTTTAAAGCATTTAAACAATGCAAAATCAATCACTCCATTTCTTTTCTTTTTTTTTCTTTCTTTTTTTTTTTAATTTTTTTTTTTAACAATAATGGAACTTAGGAAATTTGAGGATAAAAATATGTTCCATTTTGTTGGTTATAACCAAACCACAAATTTAGATACCCCCATAATTATTTTTTCGTACACCCATACATATCATAATGATCAACAATGCTCCACTAGCTTTGCGACTTGGGTAAAGGTATAAATATTATTGGTTGAAAGCTTGTAATGTGGGTATACCAAGAAAAAGGCAATAAAGCTCAAAGGGGTTCAACAAAAAGAAAATTAATTACAAGGTGGGCTATTTGGCTTATGTAACGCATAACAAAGATGGCCTTAATCATATTCATGCATGCATGTGTCAATGTGACTTCGAAGAGAATCAAAGCAAGTTCTAGAGAAACAAATCAGTGGAAGAATATCTCTCATGAAAGAATAATGAGACTGATGTGTTAGTCTAGAGGCTCAAATCCTCACTGGCTTTTGTCTACCAATTTAGATACTACCATTTTTAATAAAAAATAACTAGACTAATTAATTCTAAGTTGAAAAAAAAATTATTTATTCAATCATGTTATGAATTTTTCAAATCTAGTTGAATCTTACTCATGACATACACAACCAAAAATCATTAAAAAAACAAAAACAAAATCCTTTTATTTAAAAAAATATCAATTATTATTATTATTATTATTTTATTTTTATTTTATTTTTGAGAGAAACACAAACTCAAACTTCTAAAAAAAAATTAAATCTTTCCCCCACACTTAAAACAGACATTGTCCCCAATGTATGATTAAATGCAAAAAAAAGACAAAATAACAAAAAATAAAATGCGAGAATAAAAATAAACTTCCCTTGGGTTGCCTCCCAAGCAGCGCCTTTGTTTAATATTGTCGTTGGCTCGACTCTATGCACACTTGATATAACTAGGCAGGAGTTTCAAGTCTAGAATGCATACCTGCAAAACAGAAGGTAAAGGTCTTTTGTCATTAATTGGTAACAAAATATATGGAATGTTACCTGACTGTTGTCTTTTTGGAAGATCGTTCAACACTGCAACAGTTTTATGTAAGTGAGTACTCAAAGTTAACTCATATTCTTTCTCAAAATTTTTACTGATGGCAACTTTTACTCCATCTTTTCCATCAAGTTTAAAAACTTCTTTTCTATTAGGTACTACATCGTCGTTAGGAATGTTCGTGTCTGCAACGATATTTTTCTCTTCTTCTTCTTTTGACGATGCACATGCTTCTTTTTCTGGAATTTCAACTTCTTTACAACTTCTCAAAATGATTGAACTTACAGTTTTTTTTGGATTTACTATCGTTTCAGATGGTAAGTTCTCCAAGCTTTGTGCCTCTAGCTTATTAATTGCAGTTGTCATTTGACTCATTTGATTGTTCAAACTTTCGATACTAGCCCTCGTCCCCTGTTGAAATTGTAAGTTATTAATGGCAATAGACTTAATAATATCTTCTAAAGACATACCAGAATCAGAAGTTTGGCTCGGTTGTAGGTATTGTTGCTTGTATTGCTGGTAACTTGGGCAATTTTGAGTTGTGAGCTGATTTAATTGTGGACTCTCATAGGTAAAATTGGAATGATCTCTCCATCCTAGGTTGTACGTGTCTGAATAGGGATCATACTTCATTTGTGGTAGTCCAAGAAAACCACATGCCGCATTCACTTGTTCATTGGGCTCATCTTGAAGAGTTGGACACATATCAGTTGGATGCCCTGATACTAGACAAATCCCACAAGCCTTTGTTGTTTTCATGTTACCTACAACCATCTGACGAACAAGAGAAGTTAAACAAGAAATTTGTTGTTCTAAGGAAGAAATATTTACCTCATCAGCAAGCCTAGATGGAAGATCTAGCCAAGTGCCAAATATTTAAGAATTGGCCGCCATTTCCTGTTACTGTTTTTTTTTTTTTTTGCTAATAGGCAAAAAATTATTTGATCACATAAAGATCACAAAAAGCACAAAAATCAACTAAAATTACTCCCCGGCAACGGCGCCAAAATTTGGCGTGCTGTCGTAGGCACCCAAAAATAAAACCTTTACTCTTGAAATAATATGTAGTAGTGAGAGTAAGGATCGTTCCCACGAAGAGTAATTAGTTTGATCTTTATGCTATGTGAAATAAGATGGGGGAAGAGTTTTGGATCAAAGCAAATTAAAAAGTGCTAAAAACAATTAAAGTATTAAAATAATCAAAGAAATAAATGTTGGTCTCAGTCAACATCCACCATTGGAATATTAAAACTGATCATCGATGCAAGTATAAATTAATTCATACTTTGAATATTCATCGTTGGAATTATTTTTCTATCTCCTTCAGCCACAATTAATTAAAAACAAGCGATCTAATTAACCTTAACTACTAAATAACCCCAGACAAGCGCTAAAGGTTTAATCTAGTAGCGTATTAAACTCGATGAGATCGATGAAGCAAAACAACACAAGCACACGCGGTTGTATTTAATTTTGTCAAAAGTTTTCCTCCTAAGATCTAATAAAACAAAGCAGTTCATTAAATCTTGGTTGCTTCACAAATTAGAGGGATCGAACAATTACGGATTCGATATCTAATTTAGCATTAGATTGTCATGAATAATAAACTAGTATGCATCCTAGTCATTAAACAAGATAATCATAAAAATATGCATAAGAAAACATTCGATACTTAAAGCACAAATCAAAAATATAAACACAAATTAGATCTCACAAGTTTTTATTCATTCCGAGGCTTCCGTTTTCTTCGACCAACAAGACTTTTAGCTCCGCATGTTTAAGAAAACTTCAAAAGAATATTGGAGAAGAGGAAGAAGAGTTGTGGGTTGTTCCCCTTTTTCCTCTTGATCTCTACCCCTTTTATACACTCTAAATAAGTGTTTGAAGATCACAATATCTTTCCAAAAATCCTCTAAGAGTTACAACAACCCAACAATAAAATAAAATCTTTGAATAAGTTGGGAAATGGTTATATCAACTCCACTTTTTGTGCACAGCATAGTTGTCTCAACTTCAAGCGTGATTTGGTCCATGATGTAGCCAGAATCTCGGGAAAATCAAAACAGCAAAATTGTGCCTCTATCACTTAGCTTTCCGAATCAATTTGGATCAGCTCAATTGGACTTCGGATGAGCAAGTTATGACCATTTTTCTACAAGGTGTCAGAACTGTCCAGAATTGATAATTAGCTCCATTTTGCTTTTAGTGACTCCAATTGTATCCTAGATCAAAATATAAAAATAATGAGTATCTTTAGATATTAAATGAACATAAAGGAGTATACATTAAGGAATAAAAATATGATATTTTATGTTCTCATCAGGCATCGTGCCACGAATGGGGCATTATGCCACTGAAACGGCATTGTGCCATGGGATTGCTTCGAGCATGGGTGTTGCACCAATTTAGACTCTGTATTGAGAAGAGGTATCATGCCTATGAAACACTTGATATTTTGGTACCTTGGGCTATATTTTGAGGTCGAGATTTAAAATTCTTTGGTTGGATGTGTTGGAAGAATGGTTATGGATATTTGGTTGGATATCGGTTGAACGAGTCTAGGATCGCTTGGTGGGGCGAGAATGTTCGATCCTCTCGTCATACCTACTGTGTCTGCATAGTCACGGACAACCTGCGTGGCACAGGGTTTGGTTTCCTGGAACGGGATGAGGCACCGGGGCACCGGGACCGTTCCACCATGGAGGAAACAATGGGCATCGCACGATTGGGCGCAGTGTTGGTAGTCCGATACCACCAGGCGGGAGTAGCTGCCCAACCCTGGATCGGGTAGGATTGCCCTATTGATCTTGGTCCGATTAACGTCCTTCGTGGCTTTTAGCCAGTGACTTCATATAGTATATAAGTTGGCTTGCTTTTCTTTTGTTGGTTTGGCTTTCGTGTAGGCGCGACCACCTTGCCTCGGCAAGAGTGTGCACTTGAGATTGTAATATATAAACTTTGGTTGAGGATGGATATTGAGGCGAGACTAATGGTTCGTTTGTTATCGTGCTAAGCGATGACTTGAGTAGGACGGGTTGCGTGCTAGTTACCTTCGGATATATACATAAATGCTTGTCGTTTGGTTTGAGATTGAATGTTTGCATGCTTAAACTACTTTACAGCTTTCCTTAACATGTCATTCATATGCCATGAAACGAATCTAGGATTCAACTAGAAAGATCACCATATAACTGTTTGAATTCACTATTTTACTTAGTGTCGGCTTAGACGGGTGTTACCCTGCTCACCAGTACGGCTGTGTACTAACCCACGTTTGTGGGCAATATTTCAGGTGCACAGGCGTAGTGGCGCTGCTTGGATATACGGGACAAGATGTATGAACTGTAAGTACCTTTGTGGGCTAGAAAAAAGAGCAAGAGCATTTTATCGTCTCCGTGGCATCGCCTTTGTGGCATTGCATCGGGGCATTTCATTTGGACCCTATTGTGAGCTTCGCTGCGTATTACTCTGATGTGTGCTTGGTACACAAAACGGCTTCCGCTGTAACTTGGTTGTTTCGATGATAACTTTGGTGTTTAACAACATCGCCTTGTACGAGCGCAACTCCAGGCTCGTACGGCATCACGTCCCGATGGGAACGATTGTCCTGCAGGAGAGCTGCAACGTGGTGATTCTCGTTCAGCAGGGACTATCGAGCTTGCGGGAGATTGGGGCGTGACACAAGGTGACAAGGGTGATTAGGCACAGCCTCCTCAGAAGAGTGATGTGGCACGGCCTCTTCAGAAGAGTTTATGCAGAAGAAGGGTTATGTGTGTAGCGCCCCGTTCTCTCGGTGTGGAGAGCGCGGCTAAGAAACACAAGACGGTATCGTTCGATCGGGATAGATTGAAACAAGAACTCGTCCTCGTTATGGATTTGTTTCTTCGGAATCGATTCCCACATTCAGTGGACCGTGCCCCCGGGATCGACTTAGCGGCAGAGTCAGGAGGGACCTCTCCGCTATTATATTTTATTGCCTCGGTTTTTGATGTCGCTTGTTGCTTTCGTGCTTTGAGTTAGTTTTGGGATTTGCTTGTTTTCCTTGAACAGTTTCGATGGTTTTTATTGTTTTCGTTCATTGACTTGCACTTCTATTCCGAGATTGGAAAGAGAGGAAGAAGTATTAATCGAGCTGTTCGTGTGCAGGTGAATGAGCAGTAGGCGGCTTGCGAGCGGAGTCGTGAAGCGCCTCTTTCCTTCTCCCTTCCAACAATCCAAGTGAGTGGCTACCATCCCGATTAGCTAGCCCTGCTTCCAAGTCTTCACACCAAAACTCTTGCATTCTTGTTGCCCCGATCAAACGATACCAAGTAATAATAAAAGATAACAAGATAAAAGAGAATAGACTTGGTAATACTGCTTGTCAATCAAACTTGTGAACGATTACTTTTATGCATGCTTGTTCGTTTGGAATGTTCATTATAAGCTTCAAGTTTAGTTAGAATGCATATCTTCTATGAATATTGTTATGCATGTGGAACACACTTTCCTTTGCCATAGATGGATCTTAAAGGCTATGCAAAGACTGTTGTGTATGGAACTTGTATCGTGCTAGAAATTATCTTAAAACGTGCATGGATTGATGGAAAACTTAACGAACGCTTTGATCACGGACAACTTGTGCACAAGGTTTTGGAGGTTTCGCGGACGGTCGCCAGGGCGCTGGGACCGATCCGATCCGAACGGAACATATGGATTAGTCAATTGGAATTGAGGAAGTAAACGGCATGTGGCGGGGCTCGCCACCTGCGTCGCATATCGTTTTCTATCCCGTGACTATAATTCGTCCCTTTGTGGCATCAAGCCAGTGATCTAAATTGTATATTTAAACCTGTTGCATACTAACTTGTGTCTTCGTGGCAGGGAAGGCATGGTAAGTATTGTGCAGGTAATTCAGACGGTCAGGTAAAATCCACTGAACCGTGGCACGTTCATTTCAGTAAATTCTATATGCTGTTTACTTGTAAATGAACTAAGGCAAGATAGAAACCCACAAATATGCATACTTTATTAAAACAACGTGTTGATTGGTATACTTCGGTTAGCTCGCCTTCACCAGTATATTTCGACATGCTGACCCTCGTTGAAACAGGTTCTCCGTACCAAGGCGAACCGAGCGAGGAGCCGAAGTCGTCTTTCCGATCCAGTCCAGCTGTTGGCGCATCTTCACCGCGCCCCTTGAAGCATTTTGGAGCCAGAAGCTTGCAACTCTTCATACACAAATGCAACTTCATGGCAAAGCCATCCTCCAGCCTGGAGGTCTTTATCATTTTGAGTTTATAAAGGGATGTAATGTACATGACTGCTATCTCATTTTGAGTCAACACTTTTGTAAGCCGTTCGGCATATTAGCTGACTCGTTCAGGAGTTTGTAATAGATGTTCATTATCAATAAAGAGAACTTTTCCATGTTTCAATCTGTGTTTCAATTTATCTGCGTACTCTGAATATGTGCTCGTTATACAAAATATTTTAGCCTTGTGCGGGCGCAACCCCAGGCCCGCACGGCATCACGATTCGGGGGACGCCCCAACGATTCTAAGGAATCGGGTCGTGATAATATGGCCAATCTTCTTCAACATAGCAGTGTCTATGATGCTAGGTGACGTGTGGCAGAATTTTTCTAAGTGCATCCTCCTCCCATGACAGTTGGCAATGACTGTTATTTAGGAAATAATGGGCACTTAACTTGTGTACGTGGCTGCATCAAGGGTGCACACATTCTGTATGACGTCAGCCATGGTTAGTACATGATCCTAGGTACATGACACGTGTCAGGCTGATCGTAAATGGGTGCACATGTTCAGATCCGTATTACATAGGCAGTTATTATGGAAATTGGATGCGCCAAGTGCAATTTTGATGCGCCAAAGGCTGAAAACAATAATTTTTAAGATTTGATGTGTGCATGACTGTTATAGTGTAAATAACTATAAATAGCTGGGACATGTGCTTTCCATAAAAGAAAAAGAAAAAAAGGATCGAAAGACAGAATACTTTTGAGCCAAATTGTTATTCTTCTTGCTAGTGAGCCAAGACATCAATTTTCTTTCGTCAGTCTATCGTCAACGGAGTTAGCTGCACAACTCAATCTCAATTGTCACACTTTTTCAGATTCTTGTACTTAGTAATTCAGTATAATTTTCTTTGTATTTTCTTTGTTAAATTTGCAATCAAGTTAGCACACTTTTTTGTGATGGAAACAAAAATGGCAACTCTGCTGGAAAATGCCTTCTCCTCCGATGAGAAGGTTGTGACACAATCTGACATGACGAAACTGGGTTCAACCTAGAAGATGTTGGTCATACAATTCGATCAACAGGCTTTCGAAACCAAGCTTTCAGGGGATACCTCAACTCCCTCGCTACGGACTACGAAGCTAAATAAGTCTCGCAAGACTTGGCTAGCCAAGGCCCGTGCCGCATATCCTTCTAGTGTTGTAGCATATATGGCCGCGGGGAGGGAGTTGTATGCCATAGAATGAGTTTATGTCTCTGAAGACATCCCCACTGCCCTGGCTGTTCATGGACTCATAAAGTTTAGGTTCCCGATATACGTGCTAAGGACCCAAAGATAGAAGACATGCCTCCTATGAGGGTGATAGCTGTTGCAGAGTCCATCTACTCGAATCTCCTGGCTGTACATAGCCAGAAGAAGAAGAAGAAGTGCCAGTTTGGTAAAAAGGGTCATGCACATGCTTCCCAGAACGTGCACATAAGGGGTTCTCAACACTTAAGTATTGACATAGAAAAATACTACAATGCCAATTACCTAAGCGTTCATCCCTCTATTCAGCCTATGCACATCAAGCAGGGTGAGCAAAAAAAAAAGTGCAAGGGGAAGAACAATGTTGATTCCCTTCCTTTGCGCATGAAGGCTCCTGCATGCGCCAATAACCATGAAGCTGGACCAAGTTCCATGAGACATCAGCGTATATGACAGAAAAAGTTCTGTTTTCAATAGACTCTCCTGCAACACCAACTCTATGTGCTAGCTTTTTGGAGATGGGAATAACTTGGACTCTTTTTACTATTCGCCAGCGTGTGATAGTTCAAAGAAGTGTAGGGTAGTACGAGCTATGCGTGCTCAAGCAACTGCTCAAACAACTGACCAACAGCATGCCCCTTGACTGTCATTCACATTGTTGATAGACACTACACCAAAATAGCCATTTTGGAACAGAGATATTCCATTCCAAATAATTTTCTGAACGCCTATAATGCATACCTATTTTTGGGCTACCAAATTGTTTGGAACAAAACTAATGCGTTCCAAGAAATGTATATTGGAACGCTTTATTGGCATTCCAGATTGGGAACAACAATAAAGCGTGCCTAACAAAGCATTTCAGATGTCACTAACCGAAACGGCTAAAATGTGTTCCAGTTTTAGAACACCATAAATGTGTTCCTACTGAAACGTTTTAGAATAATTTTTTGAGTCAATTAATTGCTAACAAGTGTTCCAGTTTTGGAACACCTGCAAAGCGTTCCTAAGTCTGGGATTTCCTACCGACAAAGTTTTAATTTTTAAAGATCAGGGCACACTCATGTTTCCGTTTTTGAAGATCAAGGCACACTTAATAACATAGGTTCCTAGAGAATAATAAAAACACATCATGCAATCCCAATCTTTATGCCAAGATGCAAAAAAATTGCCAATTCATGAGTGTCACGCCCCAATCTCCCGCAGGCAAAATCGACCGTTCCCGCTAGGGGAGAATCACCGCGCCAGCGCTCCCGCAGAACGATCGCTTTGACCCATCCGGGCATGATGCCGCACGAGCGTGAGCCACGCCCGTGCAAGGCCGTGATTCATTGGCTGGCGGTAAGAGTTCTAAGCCACAGAGTCGAACGGATTGTCCGAGTGCAGCAGAGTCATGAACGCATAGGCGATCGATAATAAGTTCACTGAGTCGATAATATAGCAAAAGCATTGAATAACACAAGTTGAAGTAAAGCAAGCTCTTTTATTGATGTAAACAAGTTTTACAGGCGGCACTTGGCCGAGATTACAAGTCGCTTAAGCATCTCTCTCTGAAACAATAAAAGCGTGCCAAGTGGCTACAATTGTGGAATGATTGTACAGGCGATGTTCAAGCTATGTTTCAATATTATGTCTTCTATATATGCTTCTGTTTCTGATGCAGCGCTCCAAGGCTTCAGAGGGGACTCCTGGCCTTAGCATGCACGAAGGAGGCATCCGCACCGAACGAGGTTCTCCCGCACCCTGTATACAACCTGGTGGATTATCAGTACATTGAATGCACTGGTGGGGAGGCTACTCGCCCGCTCTACAAATCCAAACACGTAATATAAGTTCCATGCACCAAATATTAAGTTGTCTTTCTAGTTGCCTTAGGATCAGTTTCATGCAAAGATTGAATAGCCTAATTCGTGTGACAGTGCGCCGTGCAACATGAGAGGAAACACGACGAGACTTACCAACTTACCATTTGGCCTTCCCTGTCCAAGTGCAAATATTGTTAACTCAAGCATGAGCATTTATAATGAGAATCAAGGCAATAGCATAGACAAACACGAGAGTCGTTGTATCATGATCGTTCAGGTGTTTAGTTATCTTTTGATGCGATGCAATGACTCGTATGCGGATAGCCGCTCAGCGAGGATGACTTATCTATATGAACATTTATCGCTGGTATAGCCATAAAGGACCATAGTCATTGGCGGGGGAGAGAATGCAACGAAAGCACATGAGGCGCTGCAAACCATCCCGTCAATCACGTGAGACTATTACGTTAGTTCCATTCGGATTGGATCGGTTCCAGTGCCCCGGAGACCGCCCGTGGAACGAGATCCGAAGATCACCTTTTTCAAGTTGTCCGCGATATGCAGGTCAGGGTCTATCCAATTCCATAACTTGTTATGATAATCCATGATTCTTGTTCTGAACCGAGCGTTTGCTCCACGAGATGGGATACTTTCGTTACATGACGTGATTCTCATTCAGATGTAAACTTGATATGATTATCATTCAGTTGCAACGTGACAGGATTCTTGATTCATGAACAACTTGCCTTGATGCATTCCCCTGGTTCAGGGCTGCCATGGTGACCTAACGGTCCCGAATACTTTCAGGTTCATTCAGGCATGGAACGACTACTTAGTAGTCTCCCGGGGTTTGGATAAAAACAAGGCAACATACAAGCAGACAAGCATGCATTTGTATAAACACAAACATTCACGTTAGCTCGGGCCCGAAGGTAAGCTGAGAGGTGAAACCGTTAGGGGACTTCCCGAGTGACACGTTCTAGGGTAGCATGCGAGGGTCTGAACATATATATAAGCAATGTTTCATTTCCATGTTCTAGCATAAGCAATACAAGTTGGGATTACTCCCTTAGCTAGGTGCGTTAGATTTTTATTAGCATGCAAGGGGTGATTCACCTAGCGACTAGCATTAACATTCTGTATTTTAAGTGTGCTGGCTAAGCAAAGACAAGTTCACCGTAGCCACCCACCTTAGCGATGATTCGCCTCGGTTGGACGATACGTCAAGCGAGCCTCTGAAAGCCTAAGCTGAATTTTTGTAGGGACAAGTCTTGATATCCTTTGCCTCAAACGAGTATTCTCGCCTGAGCAAAGCGGGTCGGGACATTGCAATATTGCCGTTTGAATCGGCAGTCCGCTTGAGCAGAATGGGGTGTTATAATGATAACATCACAAACGATTAACAGTATCAATACGTACTAAAAGAGTTCAACATATTTGTCCAATTCATGAGAACAACATCTGCAATTAACAATATCAATATTAAAAGAGTTCAACATATTTGTGCACATATAAAAAATTCAACTGGCATACGACATGAACCACTAATCCAGAATAAGCATTGTCATTAGTTTTAAGTAATATTAGATCTAACAACTAACACAAAAGGACCAATCGAGAAGAGAAGCCAGACAGACAACACTATTGCTCCAAAAGTCTCATGTTCCAACCGGGAAGAGAAAGCAAATAGAGACAGATAACACTGTTGCTCCAAAAGTCTCATGCTCCACTTGTGCATTACACATTGGCCATTTTAGCTCTGCCAAAAAATAATAATAAGATCAGAACATTGTGCATTTTTGCATGCTACAAACGTTAAAATCTTGCATAACATTCAACATATAGTCTTAATAGTTGTCACGACCCGCACCCGGTTTAGGGGCACGAGTGCGTGGGTACGTCCAGCCTACGCCGCAGCATCGGCGGTAGAACGCTGTCTAGGTATTGATACTATCTAACTAATGTCACGTAAGCATCCAATCTCCATTAGGAGGCACGGATAACACAAATAGATGAACATATACTCAATCACAGGATTACAGCACGATAAGATTTCGAATAATAAAACTAAAATTTAACTCAACACAAGTCCACAAGAAATAACTTTAACTTAACAATATCCAAGAATCATCAAAATGCCGGAGACAAATCCGGTACCAATAGACTGTTAAAAGAACTAACTATGAATAATAATGTCGTCTAGACCTTCCAGAATCACAGGTAACTACCAAGTCTGCAGCTACTCACCATAAGTGTCGGACAGTGGTCCTCTAAGGCATAGTCTGGAAAAATGTTTCCAGTCAGGAAGGAGCAAAGCACAATCTCAAATAACAGTTCCATTAATTGATAATGTATATAATACAATGAATCATGTTATGCTAGCTACTGAGAAGACAATGGAATAAATGTAATGACAGTTTAAGAGAGACAGGCAATGTAAAGAGATAGGCAATTATGATATAGTCAGTGCATGTATGGAAATAAAAGAACAAGGAACAGTATCATATACGGGTGATGTAGTATATGAAAATATAGAGAACTGTAACTATTCTAAGTGTTTGAAATAGTAGTTTCGAAATGTGATCGGCTTGGGAACATGTACGGTTGCTATAAGGCCTGGCTAATCATGGGTGAAGAGCATGATTAACACTTACAGTTTTTATACTACAATAAGAGGTTATGATCACATTTCTTACTAACTACTTCCCCGCCCCCAACTAGTACTGTGGATCCAACCATGACACGTCACGATACACGAGCAAGTAAAGTCTATCATGTACGGTTTCTAAATATACATGTCGTGTACAATGTCAATACGATAATTAAGGTAACATCTCATGACTGCAGATCCAAGCTATACTAGTCCGTGTAGCACAGTGTCAAGATTCAGTTGTAACATTTCAAGATCATTGAACTTATAGCAATTATCAAGAATTGGAAATTATCAGAGAATGTACTTGCCTCGGTCCTTAGCTGGTATTTATGGATGTCCTGTTCCAGAGTATCCCCTGGTAAACCAACAGTCCTATAACACATCACAATATGACATTTGTATCAGGAGCTATCCTATCAATAAAAATACACTGGCCTTAGGGCTACGCTAGGTACGGTAGGGTCATCTACTAGATAGGCCAACTATACATATACTAATATTCCTTAATTACAATAATAGATATAAGTAAAATATATACACTTTAAACAAAACTAATACCTGTATGTATATACAACATCTCAAATTAAATACAATTATATATATATGTATATATATTAAAAATATGCTAAGGTTTTATGCAAAATGTATACCAATATGAAAATATAACTCTACATATATACATTGATACCAAAATACGGTCATTTACATATTTGTTCATTTATACCAAATTACGTTTTTATTAAATACGAATACCAAAATACGTTTTAATAAGTATACCCATACAAATACATATACACATATGTATTTGTATACCAAAATAATAATTATACTGTATACATACTTGCACCAAAATCACCACATATGCAAAATATATATATACCATGATAGTACATGTATTTAAACACTTTATTCATAAATAACATACATGTACAATATATATGAAATTATATCAAGTATATATATCTATATACAAAATATATATATATATATATTTATGCCAAACTTATTTATAGAATTGATTTAATTACCTACTGCTCATATTAATCAGAGATTAATAAAGTAATTTATTAAATATACTAATTACCACATATATAATACTTTACATTAATTATACATACAAATTTAATTAAAGCATATACTAATTATTATATATACAATTTAAATATATACTAATACGTATTCAAATATTTAAAGTATTAATTAAAAATACTCTACATACATTTACAAA
Source organism: Iris macrosiphon (assembly GCA_036927795.1). NCBI lineage: Eukaryota > Viridiplantae > Streptophyta > Magnoliopsida > Asparagales > Iridaceae > Iris > Iris macrosiphon. Next base: position 9,092,059 of record JAYESA010000016.1, on the reverse strand, counting down.
ATATACATATATATTTATTCCCATTTCTATTTAAATATATATATATAGCATATACAAATATATATATATATATATACCAATATTATATTTATACTAATTAAACAATTTAATAAAATAATACTATATGCACATTAATATACATATCTATTAGATATATACATACATGTATATTTATACATATTAAATATATATGTAACCATGGATATACATATGTATATATACATATATATATATATATATATATATATATATATATATATATATATATATATATATAAATATAAAGAGAAAGAAGGGGAGAGGAATACTCACTGGGATGGGAACTGGCCGGAGTACGGCCGGACCGCCGCCGGAGTAATGTGGGCCGCCGGAGGATCGGCTGGAAGATGGTAGAGGTAATGGTGTAGATGATGGTGGTGATTTACAGCAGGGAGGAGGAAGAGTAAAGCGCCGGCGCCGGAGGGATGTGCCGAGCAGCAGGAGCAGCCGGCGGAAACTACTGCAGGCCGCCGGATCTGTACAGTGCCGGAGAACGGAGAAGAACAGCAGCGGCAAGGGCTCGAACGCGGGGCTGCTGCCAGCGGGTTCAGTGGGGCCGCCGGACCCGCTGTTGGTGGTGGTGGAGTCGGCCGCTTGTCGGAGGAGTTCGCAGAGGGGGAGGGCCGCTCGCCGGGATCGGGTGTAGCGCCGGCCGGAGTCGGCTGAACCGATGGGAGGCCGGAGGAGTTGTGGACGATGGTGGTGGTGGATATTTGAAGGAGGAGAGGGAGGAGCAGCCGCGGGATGGGGACTCGGCGCCGGAGTACAGGGAAGCCGCCGGACCGACTGAACAGTGGGGGGGGGAGAGAGTGAACAGTATTCCCCCCCCTATATAATTCAAATTAAATGAAAGAGAAAGGAAGAAGAAGGAATAAGAAGAAGAAGAAAGGAAAGAAGAAGAGAAGAAGAAGAAGGAGAATTTGCAACGTAGGAGAGAGGGAGGCTTGGGGAATTTTGGAGGCTAGTGAGGTGGTGGTGATTTCTAGGTTTCTTGGGATTAGGGTTTGAGAGTACAAGTCATTAAATAGGGAGAGAGAGGGTGTGATGTAGGGTGAGGATTTGACCCTCTAAATGAGTGGTCTAGATTTGTCAAGAGGAAATAATTCATGGGGATTTGAGGGTGAGAGTTTAATTAAAAATAAATTGAGTTCCCTCATTGATTAAATTAATTAGGTGTTGGCACTTACAATTGAATAATTGCAACTTAGCCCCTTAAATTCGGGAAATTGCACAAACACATGAAATGACGAAAATTGGGCGGCGATTCGGGGTCCGGTATTTTGTAGGGTCAGGGGGTGCTGTAAGACTGGTACGGGCTGAATTTGAAGGGCACTGGAATTAATTTGGGATTTTAAAATCAGATAAAATGGTATCCTCAAATTAAATAGAAATAAATGCAAGTTGTGTTCAACAATTAATTAGGAGTACTTGGGGCCAAAATCAGGTCAAGTCATCAATACCAATATTGAAGAAGACTCAGAACAGAATATTATCCTAATTTGGGTCGCACGAAAAATAGGTCAAGATGGCCTCCAATTTTCGATTGGAACGCACAACGATACAAAAATAGGAATTTAAAAATAAACGTCCGCGACGACTTTTGTGCGGCCAGAAATAATGTACAGGAAGCAAAATTATGAGTTGCAAAAATAGCAGAATGGAAGGCGGGCATGTTTAGAGCAAGATTGTGAAATTTGTTGGAAGACAAAAGTCTGGATAGTGCTCCCAATATCGAAGCAAAGGCAATGCGCAAAATATTAAATAAAATACAGTGATTAATTTCAATCTCCAATAAATAAATTCTAAATAAAATAACAAAATCCAGAATTCTATAATTCGGACAGGGGTTCGTCTACTGAGCTTCTAGGTCTAGTCTGCTGGCTAAAATAAAATAATGAACACTGCATCTAATACTATAATTATTTACACATCACACATAATAACTATTTAAATCAAATATATTATTATGCAATTAATTAATGGTAAATAACATAATAGTAAATATTGTAAAAATTCAAAAATACCCCTGTTTTCAGAATGTGGTAGTGACAAGTCTACCCACCTTAAAAGAATTTCGTCCTCGAAATTTAAAATCCTCATATTAGTGTTTAATCATACACATTATTATTCCCGCAAATTTAAATTTGTCATCCATGAAATCAGGTTATAATCCACAATATCTTTTTACAAATTTCAAAAATCTGAAATTATTTGTATTCCTGTAAAAATCCTTGACATAGAATCAAAGTCCCTTTTTATCAAAAATTTCCTGAAAGTTTTGAGTTAATAATCCAATGTCCGGAATTTAATATCCACTCCTCAAAGTACTCTACAATATGATATTTACGGATTCTCCAAATGTCACATTCAATTTTAAAGTTCAAAATTCATAACTTGCAATTAAATAAATATATTGATGAATCTCCCAAAATTTCCAAATTAAACCAACTTAACCATGTCAAAAATCTTTCCTGGAATTAATTAAACCACCAATTATGCCATGTTAATTTCTTAACCATTTATTTAAATCAATAATTATCCTCAAATTTTTAAATCCTCGATTGTTTTATTTATGTATTTACTACCATCAAAATTAAATTCCTTAAATCGTATAATCATGAACTACTCCATATTGTTATTTCCCAATAAATTCTTTCAAAAATTCTATAATCATCATATCCCTAAAAATCTTCAAAAATAATCAAATCACATTCTTATCACAATATCCTCCAAATTTTAAGTTAATAACGAAATGCAAGAATTTAATATTCAATCCTCTAATTGAAATCCAATCAGTGCATATTTTAAAAATTGAATCTCGTCCCAAATTTGAATTTAACACTAATCCATTTGTGTTCTTTATCCCTCGATTTTTTTTTTTTTTTTTTTTTCATAATATGCAACGATGTAATACTTATGGAACCTTCAATACAATATTCAAAATATAAGTTCTCAACTTGCAGTCCAACAATATATCGATGGCCTTCTTAAATTCCTCAAATTCAATGATAAATTCAATCATTTCATAATTTTCTAAAAATCAATGATTTAACAAAACTTCAATTACGCCATATCAAATTCCCAACTCTTTATTTAATTTAATATTTTTCCTCAAAAATTTTGGCACCTTGTCTCTCTTTGTCAAGTCATAACCTCTTCGTTAATCTTTATTACAGTTAAATCCTCAACAATCAAAGTCTAAGAGAATTCTCCTACACCCATACAACATGCAACCTAAAGGAAATATGTATGATCATGGTGTCTTTTGTCAGGGTATTGCAGTCTCTGTATCAGGGGTACTACTAACTATATTATAACAAGAATCATGCATGCAACTATGGTACTAAGGTATCAATCAATCAGAAGACAAAAGAACATGAAGAAAGAAAAGAAAGAACCTGCTAATATATACTTGCAATATCTTCTAACATAATCATAGGTCAAATGATGCATGGAAAGTTTGATACCTCTATCTCTTTAGATACCACACTTTACTACCACCCTAGATTGACACCCAAGTCAGTTGGCAGTGAGATTTCAATCATACTCAAGTCATCAGATCCTTACACATGTATATCATCTACTCATATATTAATATTCATCTCTTATCTACCATAAAGTTAATCCTCGAAATAATTGTCAAGGTTTAACTTCTCGATCAACTTAAAAATAATTGCATACACTCCTCAAAATCAGATACTCAATATCAAAAACTTTAATCACCTTTAAAATCCTTATAGCCTTGACTATGTTTATTGAATTGAATTCGAATACTCAAAATTTAATAACATAAAATCTCATCTCCTCAAAATTCTTTAAAAATTGAAATTTATTTCCACTCTACAAATTATAAATTTAATCCACAAGTATACATATACTACTCACAGTCTCTAATACTCAAGGTGCACTCTAATACACTAATTATTTACAACCTCAACTGTGTACGAAAATTGTACTGTCCGAATTATTTGCACTATCATTTCCAATAATCCAAATTATCATCTCGCATATTTTCTTCAATGATTTTCTATCTATATTACTTAATACCCCAATCTGTTTGTCATCACACGAAGTACTTACTGTCATTTGCACCTTGCTCAACAATATTTGATATAGAATCACTAGCGCTATTGGTATGGTAACACTAGCTTCATCCTTAGATTAACTCGTCAAACTTATTATAAATCACGATCACTTGCACTTTCTATAATACCAATACTAATTATAATAACACCTATCATAGAACTATTGCTACAAGGTACTATGCTATGGGTATCTCTAGATTAATGCCTAATGCTCATATGTCCAACTAGGAAACACTTACAATTCACAGGCAACACTCAGTCAACTAATACAAGACACAACCAAAATTGCAAGTCACTAATTATCATACTAACAAGGAATAAGCTCAAAAGGAATTGGATCAAGGACGGAAGGTATCCTTACTGCTAGTAAAGAAAAGAAGCGATGGAACAAAGTCCTGAAATAACAAAATGGATAAGTCTTGAGATGATATTTTAAGGACCAATCTAAGATACAACCTGATAATCATACACGTCTGCCAGAAATCATGACACACAGAATTCCTCGCCACGCCAGTAAGCATAGAGGCGATAACGACAGGTTCCGTAACTAAGGTATGCAACTCTATAATCATGTCATCTAGAATCCTCGCCACGCCAACCGGTATGGCTGCGAGAAACTCTAAATCTCATAACTAAAGTATGTACATCCAAGTTAGGTTCCTACGTTCTCGTCACGACAGTTAATATGGCTGCGATAAATTCTAGGTTCCATAATCAAAGTAGACGTTTTACCTTTCTCACTGTCCTCATCAATATACGTCATCAGATGATACCGTAAATTTTAGCCCGTAAAATTCACCTTGATATGAAATCAAAACTCCACAATGATACCAAGAATTAAAGTTAACGACTGGTCAACAAGAATTAAACTCAATATCCAAAAGTGAGGACGGACGAAAACAAGGAGGAAGGGTTTAAATTGGAATTTATAATGAGATTCTCAAGGGTCGTCCGAGGAATCTCTCAAATAATTTGTGATTGAGTATCCTCTATCATCCTAGTATCCTAGGTCCTATGTCCTATAGCAGGCACGCAATAGTGTAACAAAGATGCCACACTACTACGACATCGCACAACTCGCGAAGTCTGACCTGCATGGGCCACCACTAAAAACGTGTCACGACCCGCACCCGGTTTAGGGGCACGAGTGCGTGGGTACGTCCAGCCTATGCCGCAGCATCGGCGGTAGAACGCTGTCTAGGTATTGATACTATCTAACTAATGTCACGTAAGCATCCAATCTCCATTAGGAGGCACGGATAACACAAATAGATGAACATATACTCAATCACAGGATTACAGCACGATAAGATTTCGAATAATAAAACTAAAATTTAACTCAACACAAGTCCACAAGAAATAACTTTAACTTAACAATATCCAAGAATCATCAAAATGCCGGAGACAAATCCGGTACCAATAGACTGTTAAAAGAACTAACTATGAATAATAATGTCGTCTAGACCTTCCAGAATCACAGGTAACTACCAAGTCTGCAGCTACTCACCATAAGTGTCGGACAGTGGTCCTCTAAGGCATAGTCTGGAAAAATGTTTCCAGTCAGGAAGGAGCAAAGCACAATCTCAAATAACAGTTCCATTAATTGATAATGTATATAATACAATGAATCATGTTATGCTAGCTACTGAGAAGACAATGGAATAAATGTAATGACAGTTTAAGAGAGACAGGCAATGTAAAGAGATAGGCAATTATGATATAGTCAGTGCATGTATGGAAATAAAAGAACAAGGAACAGTATCATATACGGGTGATGTAGTATATGAAAATATAGAGAACTGTAACTATTCTAAGTGTTTGAAATAGTAGTTTCGAAATGTGATCGGCTTGGGAACATGTACGGTTGCTATAAGGCCTGGCTAATCATGGGTGAAGAGCATGATTAACACTTACAGTTTTTATACTACAATAAGAGGTTATGATCACATTTCTTACTAACTACTTCCCCGCCCCCAACTAGTACTGTGGATCCAACCATGACACGTCACGATACACGAGCAAGTAAAGTCTATCATGTACGGTTTCTAAATATACATGTCGTGTACAATGTCAATACGATAATTAAGGTAACATCTCATGACTGCAGATCCAAGCTATACTAGTCCGTGTAGCACAGTGTCAAGATTCAGTTGTAACATTTCAAGATCATTGAACTTATAGCAATTATCAAGAATTGGAAATTATCAGAGAATGTACTTGCCTCGGTCCTTAGCTGGTATTTATGGATGTCCTGTTCCAGAGTATCCCCTGGTAAACCAACAGTCCTATAACACATCACAATATGACATTTGTATCAGGAGCTATCCTATCAATAAAAATACACTGGCCTTAGGGCTACGCTAGGTACGGTAGGGTCATCTACTAGATAGGCCAACTATACATATACTAATATTCCTTAATTACAATAATAGATATAAGTAAAATATATACACTTTAAACAAAACTAATACCTGTATGTATATACAACATCTCAAATTAAATACAATTATATATATATGTATATATATTAAAAATATGCTAAGGTTTTATTCAAAATGTATACCAATATGAAAATATAACTCTACATATATACATTGATACCAAAATACGGTCATTTACATATTTGTTCATTTATACCAAATTACGTTTTTATTAAATACGAATACCAAAATACGTTTTAATAAGTATACCCATACAAATACATATACACATATGTATTTGTATACCAAAATAATAATTATACTGTATACATACTTGCACCAAAATCACCACATATGCAAAATATATATATACCATGATAGTACATGTATTTAAACACTTTATTCATAAATAACATACATGTACAATATATATGAAATTATATCAAGTATATATATCTATATACAAAATATATATATATATATATTTATGCCAAACTTATTTATAGAATTGATTTAATTACCTACTGCTCATATTAATCAGAGATTAATAAAGTAATTTATTAAATATACTAATTACCACATATATAATACTTTACATTAATTATACATACAAATTTAATTAAAGCATATACTAATTATTATATATACAATTTAAATATATACTAATACGTATTCAAATATTTAAAGTATTAATTAAAAATACTCTACATACATTTACAAAATATACATATATATTTATTCCCATTTCTATTTAAATATATATATATAGCATATACAAATATATATATATATATACCAATATTATATTTATACTAATTAAACAATTTAATAAAATAATACTATATGCACATTAATATACATATCTATTAGATATATACATACATGTATATTTATACATATTAAATATATATGTAACCATGGATATACATATGTATATATACATATATATATATATATATATATATATATATATATATATATAAATATAAAGAGAAAGAAGGGGAGAGGAATACTCACTGGGATGGGAACTGGCCGGAGTACGGCCGGACCGCCGCCGGAGTAATGTGGGCCGCCGGAGGATCGGCTGGAAGATGGTAGAGGTAATGGTGTAGATGATGGTGGTGATTTACAGCAGGGAGGAGGAAGAGTAAAGCGCCGGCGCCGGAGGGATGTGCCGAGCAGCAGGAGCAGCCGGCGGAAACTACTGCAGGCCGCCGGATCTGTACAGTGCCGGAGAACGGAGAAGAACAGCAGCGGCAAGGGCTCGAACGCGGGGCTGCTGCCAGCGGGTTCAGTGGGGCCGCCGGACCCGCTGTTGGTGGTGGTGGAGTCGGCCGCTTGCCGGAGGAGTTCGCAGAGGGGGAGGGCCGCTCGCCGGGATCGGGTGTAGCGCCGGCCGGAGTCGGCTGAACCGATGGGAGGCCGGAGGAGTTGTGGACGATGGTGGTGGTGGATATTTGAAGGAGGAGAGGGAGGAGCAGCCGCGGGATGGGGACTCGGCGCCGGAGTACAGGGAAGCCGCCGGACCGACTGAACAGTGGGGGGGGAGAGAGTGAACAGTATTCCCCCCCTATATAATTCAAATTAAATGAAAGAGAAAGGAAGAAGAAGGAATAAGAAGAAGAAGAAAGGAAAGAAGAAGAGAAGAAGAAGAAGGAGAATTTGCAACGTAGGAGAGAGGGAGGCTTGGGGAATTTTGGAGGCTAGTGAGGTGGTGGTGATTTCTAGGTTTCTTGGGATTAGGGTTTGAGAGTACAAGTCATTAAATAGGGAGAGAGAGGGTGTGATGTAGGGTGAGGATTTGACCCTCTAAATGAGTGGTCTAGATTTGTCAAGAGGAAATAATTCATGGGGATTTGAGGGTGAGAGTTTAATTAAAAATAAATTGAGTTCCCTCATTGATTAAATTAATTAGGTGTTGGCACTTACAATTGAATAATTGCAACTTAGCCCCTTAAATTCGGGAAATTGCACAAACACATGAAATGACGAAAATTGGGCGGCGATTCGGGGTCCGGTATTTTGTAGGGTCAGGGGGTGCTGTAAGACTGGTACGGGCTGAATTTGAAGGGCACTGGAATTAATTTGGGATTTTAAAATCAGATAAAATGGTATCCTCAAATTAAATAGAAATAAATGCAAGTTGTGTTCAACAATTAATTAGGAGTACTTGGGGCCAAAATCAGGTCAAGTCATCAATACCAATATTGAAGAAGACTCAGAACAGAATATTACCCTAATTTGGGTCGCACGAAAAATAGGTCAAGATGGCCTCCAATTTTCGATTGGAACGCACAACGATACAAAAATAGGAATTTAAAAATAAACGTCCGCGACGACTTTTGTGCGGCCAGAAATAATGTACAGGAAGCAAAATTATGAGTTGCAAAAATAGCAGAATGGAAGGCGGGCATGTTTAGAGCAAGATTGTGAAATTTGTTGGAAGACAAAAGTCTGGATAGTGCTCCCAATATCGAAGCAAAGGCAATGCGCAAAATATTAAATAAAATACAGTGATTAATTTCAATCTCCAATAAATAAATTCTAAATAAAATAACAAAATCCAGAATTCTATAATTCGGACAGGGGTTCGTCTACTGAGCTTCTAGGTCTAGTCTGCTGGCTAAAATAAAATAATGAACACTGCATCTAATACTATAATTATTTACACATCACACATAATAACTATTTAAATCAAATATATTATTATGCAATTAATTAATGGTAAATAACATAATAGTAAATATTGTAAAAATTCAAAAATACCCCTGTTTTCAGAATGTGGTAGTGACAATAGTACTTAGAACTTTGCAAAACATAGATTAAGAACTAGCACGAGTAGTATTCAGTATAACGACTAACAATGAACCTTAAATTGAAGGTAAAAAACTCGAATAATAAAATTGCATTGTAGTAGAAAGTAACAAAAAGTAGTAGTTATTCTAGAAAAAAAAATTGCAATGTAATAGAAAGTAGTAGTTATTCTAGAAAAAATATTATTATGATTTCTTTCTACGTTTATTAGCTTTGCAAGTAGCCAACAGAAAGGTTCACCAACAGTATTGAACTCATTAGTTCAAATAGTAGGATATGGTAAAGAATAAATATTGTAGATCGTGTTAGTTTACAGTGAATGCTTTCGACATGTATTATACCTTACCAATTTCACATGTCATTAGTTAGCAAAAGCTTTTATCAAGGTCCTAGGTAACTAATTTATAATAAAGCTATAGTCACTACAGACATCTAGCATTACTATAATTTGATACAAATTGTTACTCTCAAACAAAGAAAGCTTAAGATGTTCACTAATGTGAGTAAATTAATAGTTTGGTGATGTGACTTGTATACAAAGTGACAACCATCTCCGGTATAGCTAGCGATCATTGCAATTACATAAATCACAAGAAAGCCTGACTCCAAGACTTTTTGGAAAATATATAACTGTTCCATATACTTGTTACCTAACTTGGGGTACTGTGGCTATTGCATAAATATAAAAAGTAACAGTTTTAGAATGATGATTCTTTGATAAAATTAAACAAAGCTAGACAAATATGTTTATAAGTTTTTGAAGAGTAGTGTCTGATCATACTTACATTGGTATGGAACTATATCATGGAAGCTTTTCTGAAACCATGAAGCATGCCAGATAGACAAGTAAAAATGACTGACTATAAGGTGTTAGAACTCTCACAAACAACTATGTCTTTGCCCTGGGTATAATTAGTAGGCACAATTTGTAAATATTAGTTCTTCCCCCTTTTTTATTTAATTTCTTTTCTTCTATATATCCTTGCTAATGTTGTTTGTTTGCAATGATAAATATTTGATCATCTACAAGGAATTCAACTGCATGTCACTCTCTTCCATTATGATTTTCCTCAAGCTCTAGACGATGAGTATCAATGATGGTTGAACCCAAAAATTGTGCAAGTTTCCTGAAACTAACATGAACATATTTCACTACATTTTTTTTCATGTTTTAAATGTTCACACCATATTGTGCATATTCTTAAACAGGGACGACTTTACAGCATACGCAGATGTATGCTTTAGGGAGTATGGAGATAGGGTCTCTCATTGGACAACCTTAAATTAGCCAAATGTTTTTATACTAGGAGGTTATGACGTGGGCAATTTGCCACCAGGGAGAAACCATATATTGTGACTCATAACTGCTTATTAGCACACAGCTCTGTGGCTGCACTCTATAAGAGAAAATACCAGGTACAATTATCTAATATTTCTTCTCATAAACTTGTCAACAATATGCACCAAGTCTAATATATATACAATGAGTAAACACTTTACCTGGGATCTAAGGACTTCTTCGTAAGTCCCAACTTTTCTTAAAGCAATCATAAATTTAGTCACTACAGGTCCTTTGAATCAAAATAGCTCTATTAGTAGACATTAAGGAGAGTAAAGTCTTAAAAAAATAGGTCATTCAAAATAAATTCATATCTAAGCAATCAATCAATGTACCCACAAAAATGTCATTCAAAAACATATTCAAAGTATCTATAGAATAATGGGGTTATGAGACGAGAGACCCATAATTGAAAAAATGACTCAATGGATAATAAGTAGAAAATGACTGCTTACAAGATACATGTGTGCTGTTGTAAGAATTTATCATATGATTATTAATCAATATCAGGACAGATAAAAAAATGGCTAAGTTTTATGATGCAAGTGTTGAGATTTCAAGCATAGTTCTTTTGCCTGGAACAAAATTGAAGTGATAGGCTAAAGGTCAATAGTATATTAGATAAAGACAATTATCAACACAAAAATCAACTGTAGCCAGCCATCCCAGATGCATATGTGAATACGATGACACTCTCCACCCATACCAATCCCCTACAACTCTTGGGAATACCATGAAGCTTGAAGATCACCTCTATCTAGTAAGATACGCAAGCAAATGGTTATGTATGGCCACATATTTAAGAAATTAGTCACTGTACCCATAAAATAAGACGAGGTAATAAATTCATGTAATGTTAATCATAGGAAAAGTATGATAAGAAAAATACTCACAAACCAATGCTTCCACAAATTTGATGTATGATTTGGGCCACACAAGGAATTTGCCAACTCCTACTTCTTTGATTGTTTTTGCATCGGGAGTTTCTTTGTAGAGCTTCGCGAAAAAATCTTTCGAACACACATGCTCACCTTTATTTCATATTGAGGGTTCAGTTGATAATTATGACAATTACCTCGATGCATTGGATCAATTACTTTTTTTGCAACTGTATCACAATTCCAATTCCAATTCCAATCAAACAATTGGCACAACCTTGTCGTGGGAGTTGGTTCAATATGTGCCGAAGTCGTTGAATCCCTTTTGCCCAAAGATGACCCATGTGTATTGTTCATCGTCATTGGAGGCATGGGTATTGTTGATTGTCCAACAGTTGCTTGAAGTTCTTGGAGCATAGGTGTTGATGACTCACCAGCTGCCTGGGACATAGGAATGTGTGATGATGACCCACCTGCATGGGGCATGGGGACGTGTATTGATGACCCACCTGTTCACTGGGGACTAGGTGCTGGTGGCACACCCATCTATGACTGTTGTACTCATCTATAAAGTTAAAAATATAAAGTTTTATATTTTGATAGGCATGTAGTTATGATCATTTAGATTTTCATATAAGAAATTGGTTGCCTCACCTTACAATAATAAAAAATAAAGTTAATCTTTGTCTGCATCTCATCAAACTTATTTTTCAGACCCTCCCTCTCGCCTCTTTCCTTTGTGTATATTATATGAGCAAGAAGGGCAACATCATACTTTCTATTGGAAACAAAGCTCCCAACACCTGGCAGCCCCTTCGCTTTCTTTCTAAATACTTGACTCAAAGGATCATTATCAATTGATACAGGGTGAACCCTACTGTTGTCGCTTTCACTTTTTGTGGATTCGACAAGTTTATCTTTAACTAATTTCTGTAATATAATTTGTAAAAAAAGTTAACATTAAACTAAATGTAAGATGATAACAAAGTTTTATGTGACCTCACCATAAATGGTTCAACACTAGCCAACGTAGTTCTATCCTTTCTCGTATGGGTTTCTATCCACACTTGAGTCCGTGTAATAGGGATAGTAGGATCTTCCCGCTTTACCTTCTGGATAAATCATGGATTAGTTTTGAGGTGTAAGCTTAACATTGGGAATACAAAATTGATACAAAATATTGATATTGGTTCTAGAGGAAAATTACCATCTCATACTCTGCCATTGCACTGATCTTACGACCCCCGGTATGACCATTCACACTATTCTTTCTGCTTTCAACAGTTTTAGCTCTTATTTTTATTTATTTTTCATCAACCACATTGATACAAAATTGCTCCCAATCTTCCTTTCTAATCCCGTTTGGAATAGCCAACATTTTTGCCTCCAAATTGGGTTGCTTATCCAAATGATTCTTTCTCAGGGTATGCTTTACCTTCCTGAATACATCTGGCATTGAGCTTTCAATATCATTTCTGAGATAACCTAGGATATCAAATTCTGCCTGCAATTAAAATGCTTTATTAGAAGAGTTATTGAAATGCTTACTTCCAAGTATATATTATGATATAAGAATAAATTGCAATATGCTAGGTTTAGCTATGAATCTGCAATAGGAATTCAAGAAAGCAAACAAATAAATATTTTTTTGCAACATGAATTTAATATTGCAGTAACAATTTTAAGGTTTCTTCATTTATCTCCCTTGCTTATCTTGCCTTGATGGCATAGTGACTTACTGCCTTTTGAAGCTGTTAAAATAATAAGTCCTACATTGGATAGAAAGTAGCCTCCTCCTATATATATGAACCCCTCTTTTAGAAATAAATCAATTAAGTCTTTCTACATGGTATCATAATAGCCAAAGCTCTGAATCCTTTTTCCAAAAAAAAAATTCAAAAAATAAGGAGATTTTCCTTCCCCCTTGAGCCTCCCTCCTCTCCGCCCTTCCTCTAACCGGGTAGAAGCCCCCCCACCCTCGGGTGTCGTCGACGTTCCTTACGGGTTTGCCTGTGGGTGTCATCAAATCCGTTGTTGGATCATGGATAATCAGAGAGGAACTCTTGTGTGATCCTCTGATTTCGATCTACATAGGTTCTGAGATTATAGAGCAAACTTTCTGAAAAGTTTTGCACAAATCTCTATTTCTAGTCCTTATTCTAGCAAGTTCTATCTAGCGTGCATTTCTCATGCAGTATGAGTTTGGAGGTGTACAGATAGATAGAGAAAGTTATAATTGCATGTAGGTGCATGACACGTGTTTGAGTTGCATTTGACCTCGTCCCTGTGTGCACCTGTGGAGATGGGAACACCTGTGACTAGTCAGGAGTTGAAAGAGATAATAGAAAGGGTGGCCAGGGTGTTTCAGGCCAAATTAGAGGAGACCTAATCTAGTATGGCAGCCATTTCCATACCAGAACCGTCGCAGGTGATAAAGAAGATATAGTTGTTGTCCAATGACATCAAACTTGAGGGGACGAAAAACTATCTAAGTTGGTCTAGGAGGGCGCTGTTGAACCTTCAGACCAAGGAACTTGAAAAATATATGAAGGGTGAGTGCACTGAGCCAAAGGATAAGATGAGTGCTGAATGGAGCATATAGAGTCACCTTAATTCTTTGGTGGTTTCTTGGTTGTTGACTTCTATGTCTCCATCCATAGATGAGATGGTGGAGTCGATCTACAGTACAGCTGATATCTGGACGACATTGGCTATGATGTACTCTGGAGCTGGGAGTGTCATGATGATGATGGAAGTTGAGGAAATGATTGATACTACCACACAAGGGGAGAATATAGTACTCTAGTATGCAGCGGAGCTACGTCGCTTATGGGCGAACTTGGATCACTATGATCCGCTATCATTATAAAACCAGTTAGATGTTCTCCTTGGAAAAAATACCTTGAGCATAGGCGTGTGGCTCATTTTCTCAAGGGTCTGAACCCACAGTTTGAGGCTAGGAGGGCAACAATGTGTCATCTGCCATATTTTTCGTCCCTGGATGAGGTTGTTGCATCGATGGAGCAAGAGGAGATCAGATACATGGTGATTTCTAATGCTTCCATCAGCGATAACATATAGTGCTACAATTATGGAAAGAAAGGGTTACCTTAGTTATAACTGCCCTCAACCCAATAATTCTGGTCATAGCCGAGGAGACAGAGGACAGAGAGGTGGACGTATAGGTCAAGGAGGCAGGAGACATGGATGTCAGAGAGTTGCTCACCTAACTATGCTAGAGGAGATCACTACTAAGATGACTGGAGCCGAGATAACAAAGCTGGAGGAACTACATCAATTCAAGCTTCAGGTTGGGAGTTCTAAGGCAAGGGACATGCCACTTAGGATCTGGCTTTCACTACCTACTTTGATAACTTTACTGGTTACGCTGCTCATATGGACAACAGTATCCTGGTTCAGGCACTTGCATCCACTAAATCTTATACTTATTGGACAATAGACTCAGGTGCATCTAGGCATATCATGGGTGCATCTAGTGAGTTTGTATTATATTATCTATGAAAACATATATATCCCTAGACAGTTCAAACTGCTGATGGGATATCCCAACCCATCAGGGGTACTGGCTCGGTCCATTATACTTCATATGTTACAATGTCATCTGTCTTGCATGTTTCTTCATTTTCGGTCAACTTACTTTCTGTTAGCTCTCTCATTGATCAATTGAATTACACTATTCTTTTTGATCAGGATATGTGTTCTTTCTAGGAGAAGGGCACGGGGAAGAGGCTTGGGACTGGTATCAGGCGTGATGGCCTTTGGTACTTGGACAGGGAGGCTGCAATGCTCGCTGATACTATTAGTGGAGGGCCAGAGGCAGAAGCAATGCTTCAACACTACAGATTATGACATTTATCTTTTGATAGTTTGAATAAGTTAGAACCTGAGATAATGTATAACGTAGACAAAAAATATTGTTTTGTAATAATTTTGAACTTGGAAAGCATACACGTTCTACTTATAAAATGGTTAGTCTTCGAAGTCTTGAGCCATTTGCACTTATTCATTGTGATATTTGGGGACCGTGTCCTACTACTTCCATCAGTGGATTCAGATGGTTTATTACCTTCATTGATTGCTACTCACGTATGACCCAAATCTACATGATGAAGCAGAAATCTTAGGTGTACAAATATTTTTAAGACTTCTCGGCGTATGTGAAGACCCAGTTTGGTGTAAATGTGAAGATTCTTCGAACATATAATGGGACCGAGTACACCAACAAGGAGTTTGCTAATTTTATCTCTAGCCAGGGAATTCTTCATCAAACTACTTGCCTAGACACTTTTGCTCAGAATGGGGTGGCTGAACGCAAGAATAGACATATATTAGAAGTGACACGTTCTTTGATGTTGACAATAAATGTGCCAAAGTTCCTGTGGAGTGAGGCTGTTATGACAGCTGCTTATCTAATTAACAGGATGTTGTCAAAAGTATTAGGGATGAAGACACCATGTGAGATGCTCTTGGGATCTAATATTTTTATTGTTCCACCCAGAGTGTTTGGCTGCACATATTTTGTACGAGATTACAGAATAATGGTGAGCAAGCTGGATCCACAAGTAGTTAAATGTATCTTTGTGGGCTACTCATCAAGTCAGAAAGGATACAAGTGTTGGTGTCCCACTGAAAGAAAGCTGTTTGTCAATATGGACGTGACCTTCCGGGAGAATGAGAGTGGCATCATGGTTGGTATGATTCCATGTCCTTTTGAGTCACCAAGGAGTGATGGTGTCTCAGGGGGAGCCGACAGTCAGGGAAATCTGAGAGTATGTAGGGAGCATGAGCAGCATGAGCACCAACAACATGAGCTTCCTCCTTCTGTGCCTATGCCAGTACCCACAAATGCTGATATCCCATGTCCCTCTTCTACAGGACCTTCTTTAGCCCTTCCACCTGAGTCACCTTGTAATAATTCCTCCTCTGATGTTTCTAATACTCCTATCTTGCTTCGTAGAATTTTTAGAGTCAATACTAGAAAACCTCTAGCTAAGTTTGGCAGTTGGGATACTGACATTGAATATTATATTTCATATGCACCCACTCCACCCGTATATAAGTCCTTCTTTGCATCATTAGGTTCAGTGCTTGTACCTAACAACTGGCAGGTAGCTAAGCAAGATCCTATGTGGTTGAGTGTCATGCAGAAGGAACTTCAGGCCTTGTAAAAGAACGACACATGGGAGTTGGTAGCACTGCCAGCTGAAAAGCATGGTGTTGGATGTAAATAGATTTACATTGTTAAACAGACTCCTGTCACTACCGTATTTTCTAGAAAAGGATATTTTGGTCATTTTATAATTAATTAAATATTGTGCATATTAAATATTTATTTATTATATTATTTATTTATTATTAGCATGATAGATTTATTTTTTGGACTTGTGTTAGTGGACCTAACTAGTTTAGTTTAGACTCATGGACCAACATGTATTAATTGTTAGAATTGAGCCCAACTAGAAAGCCCATTAATTAGGAGGATGATTAAATTAATTAAACCATTAGACTAGAAGCTTCCCTCCTTAATTAATTTCTTCATGAGAGGCCCCAAGGGGTATTTTAGACTTTACATAGTAGCTTGAGGGAGGGGGCAAGTGAGGCCTATATAAAGGGGATGAAAACTTTCTCTCTCTTCATTTTCATTCCAAATCTAGATCTAGAATTTCCCTCAACCAAATTCCACCAAATCTCTACCAAATTCTACCCAATTACTTCTCAAATCACCATTAAAGACTAGAAGAGCAAGGATCTAGAAGGAGGAAGCAAGGATCTATAAAGAGGAGCAAGGATCTACAAGTTGGAAGCTAATTTCACCAATTTTGGAGGTTTTATTGGGAATCCATCTCCCAATAGGTATAATTCAGTTTTTCTCCCTTAAAATAGCTTCTAAATCTGAGATTTAATCATGAATAATCAACCCATATGTATGTACTACCCATAGGATTTGGTTTTGTATTCATAGGAGACCTATGGAGAAAGTTATGGTGCTTTTTGTGTCAATTTTGGGGGAATTCCGAAAATGACTTTTGTTGTGTGTGTCAATTGATCCTATAGATCAATTTGGCATATCTTTATGTGTTTGGGGCTAGTATCGTGTCCACAATTGGGTACGTGTAGGTCGTATCCCAACAATTTGGTGATACGTGTTATTTTGGGGGTTTTTTCTCCGACACGGGACTTTGTACATGTCGTATTTTGACACGGACACATAGATCTATATTTGACACTTTGTTTTATTCATAAATATTATATGTGATTTGTTTGTGTCCTTCGGGGTGCAATTGGATGTGTGGTGGACTCGTGTCGCATGCGTATCCTAGATCTAGTGGGATACGGTGTGATACTCTCCAATTGTTGTATGTTTATGTGTAGATCTAATTAATTGTGCTTTAATTCTTGAATTATAATTGTGTATTTATCTATATATATTATATATGTATTATGTATATTTATTATAGTGTTTATTGTATCATAGATCTATGTATTATATATGTATTAATAGAATATATATTATGTAGCTTTCTTCTACATGCATTAATATATATGTTATAATATATGTTAGGGATATAAATATATGTATATGTTTTATATAATATATGTGTATGTTTAATTAAGTAATTAGATTATTTATATTTATTATATGATTATTTATATATATATATGTATGTAGATATATATTTATAAGTGGTAGCATATGTATATATAATATAGTAGATATATTTATATGTGGTTATATATATAGTTATATTATATATTGTTATATATTTATATTATTGTATGATTATATATATGTATACATATATGTATAGTTATATATACATATTACTATATGTGTGTGTGTATGTTACTATGTGGTATTTTATACAATTTACTATGTATAAGTGTATGTATAGTTATATATAGTTTTATATATATATTGTATAAATAAATATTGTTGGTTATATATATGTATTTAAATATATATTATATAAATATATATGGTGGGTTATATATATGTATTTATATATATATTGTATATATATATATATACATATATTTTCAGCGACAGCAGCGAGCCAGAAGTGTCGCAACAGCAGCAACAAATGCAAATAATAGCAGCTTTTCAGCGACAGCAGTCAGCGACAGTTGCAGAAAACTGTCACAAAAACAACAGTGTATCAGCAGAGTATCAGAAGCTTCAGCGACAGTTTTTAGTGACAGTGCAGGAAACTGTCACAAAAACTGCAGTGTATCTATATACACAGCAGCTTTCTGTGACAGTGGACAGGGTATTTAGCGACAGTTTGGCAGTTTTTAATATATTAGATATTAATATATATATAGATATATATGTATATATATATGGTAATTAATATATATATAAATATGTTCCTAATTGCTATTTGTATTATAGTATACTATATATGTATATATTTAGTTGTAGCATATAAATTTATTAGAATAGTTAGTATATTTTAGTTATCAATTGTTATGAGTATGTTTTATATATTATATATTTGTAGGTATGTATGTACGTATATATGTATTAATAGTTAGTGTGTAGTTGGTAGTTAGTATTATTCTATTAGTACATACTATAGTTATATTGGATTGATATATGTAATTATTGATGGATAGTTAGTATATATATGAGATTTTGGCAATTACCTTGAGATACCAAGGTAAGTATCAAGATATACCAAGGTATGAGTAGTAGGTATTGGCATAAGTAATAAGATAGTTGTAAACTAATTATGGGTTGGTATTAAGGTGACTAAAATAAGGTATATAGTATTATATAAATATTAAATGCATAGTAGTTTATAATTATTGTTGGGTAGTTAGTATAAATAAGGTTTTTGAATTTACCTTGAGATGCCAAGGTAAGTATCAAGGTATTGGAGGATAATCAAGGTATTGGATTTAGATATCAAGATAGAGGTTTAGTATTGCGATACCAAGTTGGTTCGAAACCAAGGTATCCATTTAGCATTTGTAATTAGGATTATATATATATAATATTGTTTGATATGTACATATGTGTTATATTTATCCCTTGTTTGCGTATCCTAAGATACGGTATCTTAGTATCCTAAGATATAGCTTGTATGACCTAGATTCATAGTGTGTGAGCCCAATATCTTTGAGTTAGACTCATGCAACCTAGAAATAGGTAGTTGACCATAATTTGACTATAGTTAACCATAGTTGACTTAGAGTTGACCTAGTTTGACTTTTGACTTAGAAATAGTTTTATGACCTAGAAATTGACTAGTTTAATTTATTTCTCTTCCCCAAAACTTGTATTAATGCAATATTTCATATATAGGTCTGTGACACCAGTTCGGACATCATTTTTTCATTATTTGTTCTGGACCACAGGCGAGTACATTCTCTGATAGTTTTCATTATTTGATTACCACTATAATTCAAGTATTTAGAAATGTTACTTATGATTCTTGACACGATGGTACACGGATTGGTATTGTTATTGGATCGTCAGTCATGGGATGTTACCTTGATTATGGAGATAGTATCGGATACTGTCCTTGTTGGTATTAGATAACATTGAATATTGTAGATTAAACATTGGATACATTGGCTAGTGACGTGTCATGATTCGATCCATCATATCAGTCGGGGCGGGGGAAATACCAATTAAATATGTGATCAAGAAACTATCGGCTAGTAGTGTAATCATTGGCTACTAACTAACCATGCAATTCACGTATGGTTGAGTTAGCTCCTTAGTGTAATCATTGAATCTCCCAGGCCGATCACATATTTAGTTAGTATCTCAAATCACATAGTTATTGTAGATTCCATTATTCAGTTCATTGATTACCTTGTTCTATTCTGACATTATAGTTCATTCCTTTATTCTTGTACGCATTGATTATATTCTGTTGTTAGTATTACCTATTCTCTCATTGTTCTTGATTATCAGTTATATTCTCATCGTAGATAGCATCTTCTATTCTACTGCTTTATAGTTTTTGTCAATTAATTGGAACTGCTATTGGATTGTACTTCGCTCCATTCCTGACTGGAAAACATTTTTTTAGAGGATCCGGAAGATTGGTGTCCGACATACTACAGACCTCAGCCTATAGATGGTGCAGACTTGGACCCACTAGTTCTGGAGTGACTGCCGGAAAATTTAGCCGGGTTCACTAGTTAGCATAGTTAGTTTTCTTTAGCATTTTGGTACCGAATTTGTTTCCGGCATATTATTGTGTTTGGATATTATTTCTATTTGTTGTTGTTATATTATTAACTGCATAGTTATGTTAGACTTCTTTGATATCTTCTCGTGCCATAAAAATATGATTGAGTATTGTGTTGAACTAAGTTGATTATACTCTCATCTTGAAGTTGAGATATTATTGGAGGTTTATGGTTTATAGTGAGATAATTAGATAGTATAGTTGATCAAGACAGCGTTCTACCGCCGATGCTGCGGCGTAGGCTGGGCGTTGTTCCCGACTTGTATCCCTACACCGGGTGCGGGTCGTGACAACTCCAGAGGTCAAGATTGACAGGTATAAGGCCAGATTGGTTGCTAAAGGCTATAGCCAAACTTATGGTATCGACTGTGATGAGACATTTGCTCAAGTAGCGAAGATGATTATTGTGCGAGTGTTGGTGTCATGTGCTGCCAACTTCAATTGGCAACTACATCAGCTAGATGTCAAGAATGCCTTTTTACATGGGAACCTCCAGGAGGAGGTGTATATGGAGATTCTACCAGGCTTTGCTAATTCATAAGCAACGGGGAAGGTATGCAAATTGAAGAAGTCTTTGTAAGGGCTAAAGCAGTCTCTAAGAGCATGGTTTGATAGATTCAGGCTTGTAGTCTGTGTTATGGGGTATAGGCAGTGCAATAGAGACCATACTGTATTTTACAGGCACTCCAAGACTCGTATCACTATTTTTACAGTCTATATTGATGATATTATAATTATTGGAGATGATACTGAGGAGATCCTACGGTTGAAGAAAAGATTTAGAGAGGAATTTGAAGTTAAGGATCTGGGGAAGTTGAAGTACTTCCTCGGAATTGAAATTACAAGGTCACGAAAGGGTATAGTGCTTTCTCAGCGAAAGTATGCTCTGGACCTTCTTTCAGAGACATGAATACTGGGTTATAGGGTTGCTGTCATGACCCGCACCCAGAATTTAGGCATGAGCCGTGGGTACGTCCAGCCTATGCCGCAGCATCAGCGGTAGAATGCTGTCTAGGTCTCAAGTCTACTAAACATAAATCACAAGATAACCTGTCAATGATCACAACTCCATAAGGAGGACAATGAATATGTATAATGCTCCTTAAAATATATGGTACTCAATCACAATAACTATAGGAAAGTAAATGGCACGATAAGATGTAAAAGATAAGAAAGTTCTGACATGAGTCTAGCACACAACTCAAATACAACAATAATCTAGAGTCTAGCTATCCCAATATAAGTAGTCTACATAATACAATCCAAATCTCAAGTTTAGAACAATTTAATACATAAATAACTAGACCAAAAAGCTGTTTAAACGACTGCGGGTGGTGTCTCCTATAGAGGAGAGTGGCTCCTCTGGAATCTCCGGTATGTAGTCTCCCTCTACTCCTGGACCGTAGTGGGTAGGACAAAAATCTTCAAGGTCCTCTGAAAAATATTATTCAGTCATGATTGGAGCGAAGCACAAACACTAAATAACAGTTTTAATTATATTGACAAAAACTATAAGACAGTGTAAGAAAATACATGATAAAAAAATACTGGAAAAGTAAGGACAATAATACTAACTAGCAATGAACAAATATATGTGAATGCTAGAAATGAGTGAACTGAAAATAAAGAATAGAAATTCTAGCTAAGTGTTGTAAAATATTAGTTTACTATGTGATCGACTTGGGACTAAATCAGGCTTGTTATATATATGATTGGCTATGATACATGTGAGGTCAGGCTAACCATATGGTTAGCTATGATGCAAATAATAGTCAGGCTAATCATATATAACATGTTATGAGGCATGTAAATGGTCAGACTATACCTAACGTGATACGTGGGGTGAGCTATGACGCATGTAAAGTGGGGTATGATCACATAATCTTGTTAATATTTCTCTGTCCCCAACTAGTACGATGGATTCCAATCACGACTCCTCATGACTGGTATCTATGATACTAACCCGTATATCCACAGTGTCAGAATCAAGCATACACTACAACTAGGATCATATTAATAATCAACATAATAAAATTGTCAGAGAATGTACTCGCCTGAAGTCCTGAGCAAGGTGTCTCTCTCGATGCCCAAGCTGGTGTCACACAGACCTATATATGGTACATTGCATCAATACAAGGTTCTAAAATGAAAATAAGTTAAACTGATACAATTCTAAGTCAAACCGACTATTACTAGGTTGTATGAGTCCAACACTAGGATACTAAGTCAATACACTATGAAACTAAGCTATACTAGTTAATCTAAGATACTATAAAACACACAAAATATCGTATCCTAAGATACAGAAGTTTAATATAGAAAAATAGTAATTTGTATATATATACAAGTCAATATTTATAGTATCTTAACTAAGCGATAAAATTAGGATACCTTGGCCTTGTACCTGTCACTACCATATTTCAGAATAGCGATATTTTTGTCTTTTCATTAATTAATTGAATGTGTTAATATTGCATAATATTTAATTATATCTAATAATTGAGATTTTATTTTATTGTTGTACTTTACCGTTACTTCGATAATTAGAGCGCTACACTTGCCACTGTCTTCCAACAGATTTCACACCCTTGTCCTAGACATGCCAGACTTTTATTCTGATCTTTGTGTGACTCATAACTATGCCTTGTTGTGCTTCATTTTAGACGCACAAATTCGTCGCAACCGATTGTATTTAATTCTATATAAATCAAACTTTGTACCCTTGTGCATTCCAATTAAAATTGGAGACACAATCTCAACCCATTTTGAGCAACCAAAATTAGGATAATATTCTATTCTGAGTCTACTTCATTCATGACACTTGTGTCCCACTTAATTTCAGTCCCTTGTACTTCTAATTAATTTTAGAACACCATTTATATTTATTTGAATTAAATTAAACCATAAATCTAACTTTGTGTAATTTTCCAATTGTTGGGCACTTTTGTGCAAAAGTGCATTAAGGTGTCCATCCCGTTGGACACGACACGTAAATAAAACCTATTTCTCTTTCATGTATATTTTTCCATGATTTTTGGGAGTGTGTAATTCAACATCAACCTTCTTAAAACCATGGCCCTCAAAACCTTGAACCAATGCAATCCTAGCAATTCGTTTTGAACCCAATTGAATCCTAGTCCTTGAAAATATCCATGACAAGCCCTTTCCCCAAGGGTTTTGACCAAGCCTAATTCTAGGTCAACCCAAATACTACCTATATATAGTATTCCTTTACTTTACTTTTTCTTTTCTTTTTTCAACCTAACATATACTCACAGCCGACCATATTTCCCCCTTCCCATCTTTCCTGTTCCCATCCTTCCTCCCGCCGTTTTTACCGCCGGAGCTCAGCCTCACCGGAGACCCTCTGTCACGCCCCAGTCCCAAAATACGTAGGACTAGGAATACGTAACACGCCAGCCGTATGTATATAAACTCCAATATATGGAAAACTATATACACACGTACGCTGTACATGAATATCCAATCCACAGTGGTAATATACTGTCACAACAAGTCACACGCAATCTATATCTCATCCACAACACAAGTAATAGATAAATGGAAATCAATAACTGAATATCAAAGAAGCAGTCTTAAAATAGGAATCTCAAAGTGTGATAGTCGGGTGGAAACAAATCCACTGCAAATCGACTATAATAAACTACTAAAGAGAGAAGAGAATAAACTCTAATATAAGAATAAATGTCTCGAAAAAAATAGCAACTAGAATCTCTAAACAACTGCAATGTATCACATATAATCAGAAGGTAAGATCGCCTCAGACTGATAGGTAGCGTCAGGTCCAGGTCCATACTCCTACGGATACTCCTGTGCATCTATATCTGGAAAGGGACCACGTCCTCAGAGGGACGTAACAAGATACAAAAAAACACATGCCAATAAAGTACTGAAATGTAAACATCTATTGGGGTCGCCTAACCGTCTAAGTGAATGCAGTTAAGAACATATTTCCCCACAAGTGAGCTATCTGGCTGAAAACCTGGGATTTGGCATGGTTCTCTATTGGAGATCCAGGGGCCTAAAAAGGCACGACGACTTTCGAACGCCGGAGGCCCGCCTGATAATAATATAATATATAGTGGTCATCACCACCCGTATCTCCGGCGGAGAATCCGGGCGCACAATAGAAAAAGTGCAAAGGAGCTCAAATGCGGTACTTGTTGTTCTCCCCACCCAATGCTCTAAGCATGTCATGTCCATGACATGATAAACCTCTAATAACTGCCAGGTCTACTAGCATGCAAAGTTTCTATTGGCAGTTATTCCTATCCGTCGCACGACCTATACGTACCAGTGGCCAGCCGAGTACGCAAGTTCGTGTCCTACATGTGAATCACACTCGTGTAAGAATAGTTTCATGGCCAATGAAATACAAATGCCTCATGAAGATGGGGTAGTCTCATAAAGTAGGTCCAATGCATATACATAAATAAAAACATAGTACGACGACACCGTCGTTGCACCCAAGTTTCCTTGGACGCGCATTTTATATAGCAGTTAAAATAAATGAACTAAAATAAACAGAAATAAACATGCATGCATCATATGGAATGTAAATACAGTACAATGGCAAGGTATACTTGCCTGGCAAGAAATCTGTAAAGTGTAAGCGCCCAAATATCAAGGACACGGAACCTGGAACTAAGGACTCCGAACAAACGTCTCCGAATGCTGAAATAAATATCACCAACGTTTTCAGAATAAGCAAAATAGCTAAAAAGTACATCCCTTTCGTCCAATTTGGACACAGGGGCAAAACGGTAATTTCGGGTAAAAGTGGGGTCCATGTGTGGCCCACTTTGCACCGAAAAGCGTACCGAGGGTAACAGTCTCTAAATGGGGTAAACTATAGGTCAAACAACTCTAAATATCAAATCCAACGGTATATCCAAATGTGGATTCCGATGGACCGAACACAATTTTGTCCAAAAAGTCAACTACGGGGCCCGCCAATTGGCGATTTGGTCAATCGTCTCAGAAT
Source organism: Iris macrosiphon (assembly GCA_036927795.1). Taxonomy (NCBI): domain Eukaryota; kingdom Viridiplantae; phylum Streptophyta; class Magnoliopsida; order Asparagales; family Iridaceae; genus Iris; species Iris macrosiphon. The sequence continues at coordinate 9,066,252 of JAYESA010000016.1, read as the reverse complement.
TGCGTAAAAATTGGGTCACAGGACCAGCACGTTACCACGAGTCCAGTGGCGCAAGTTTCGTCGCAATCTGACAAGCGTGCACAAAATATGTACGAGTTCCACAAAAGTTACGATATGGGGTGTGTCCGTGGATACGGCCTGATTCCGGTGCACACACGTGTCCGGTTACGCTGTGTGCACCATTCGGTATACTTGGTACACGGCGGGGCAGTCCCGTTTGGTGGGGCGCGCTCCATTTCCAACTTTTGGAAATTAGAAAAAAGTGGGTTCGCGGGATTTTGTGACAAATTTAATTCTGTCCACAGCAGCTAATAATCTAGGTTATTTAACAAAAAATAAACTAGGTCAAGTGTTCTACACATATCAAAAAGAATCACCGAATTCGAATCTCTGTGGTGGGAGATACGAACTCGGCAACATGGGTGGTCACCACAGTTTTCTGCGATCCCAGAATTCGGTCTGCTCGTGCCAACTTGGGTACTGTTTTCGCCTATGGATACACGTTGTTCGAGGTCTGCTATTATACAAATATGGAAGAGGGTTAAGGGGTGAGCATACCGGTAAAGACGGAACGGCGTTTGGTTGACCGAGTCGACAAAAAACAACTCCGGAGCGAAGGTACCTCGTGTGGCAATCTGCAGTGCGCGAGGTCGGGGTCGTCGGGATGGTTTGGACGGCCTGGCGGGGTTCTCTGGCTGCGGTGGCAGCTCTAGATGAGAAGAGGAGGGTCTGAAGATTTTAGGTTAGGGTTTTATGAAATTATATATATATATATATATATATATATATATATATAGAGGATATGGATAGGAATAGGAAGAGAGAAGGGATATGGAGGAGTTCGCGTGCAAGGGGGGGCGCTGTGTCCGTGGAAGTGGGAATTGGTTTTGCTACGTTTGTTTGTAAGTATTAGTTGGCTGTGCTTTTAGTAGTTTGCTAAGAATAGTAGTATATTATTATTACTTTATTAATTATTATTATATTATTAATTTCTTTTCTTTTTTTTTTCCTTTCTTTTTAAATATATATTTGTATATATATATATATATATATATATATATATATATATATATATATATATATATATATATATATACACACATAAGAAAATTTATATATTAGGATAATGCACACCATTAGGCTAGCAACTGCTCAAGGGGTCTCCTACATGAAATAAATTTCGAAAAATTTCTGATGGTCCCATAAGTCCTCTAAGTGCCCGAACACCTAAAATAAAAATTATTAAAAATCTATTTCTCCTATTTAGCTCTAATTACTATAATTTAAATTAAATAAAAAAGGATATATACGATTTTTAGGAAGGGGTTTTACACCCTCCTCCACACGACAATCCCCGCCTTTATCCCGCTCGCATCTCCCCTCAACCCGCCGGAAACCGACGCTGAACCGAGTTGACTGCTGCACTCGATCGAACCTCGCCTGAACGCCTGCACGACCCATCCGGCCACCCTCGTCGACCAGAAACGACCAAAGAACCACTCGCCAGCCCACCTGAACTCGCCAGCTGACGACCGACCGCTGTACAGAGTCGACGATCACCTGCACAACGCTTGAGACTCGCCGAAGACGCTACCAACCCGTCGGACTCTTTGACACAGCAGCAATAGGAGCAGCCGAGCACCCCCTTCGCGACGACCTCGATACGCACGTCTCGTCCCACGTACACAGGTTCGAGTCCCCTCTTGCGTACATGTACACGTACGCACATACGCATATTTCTTGTTTTTATGCATACGTATTTAGCCATGTTTAGTATACGCGTATTGTTTGGTATATAGATATATATAATTGGTTGTACGTATCAGCATATGTATTAGTATATGTTTAAATGTATATTGGTATATATATACATACATATATATATATATATATATATATATATATACATATATATATATATATATATATATATATAGTATATTTCTCAATTGGTATATATATATAGAAACATGAAAAATATGCTGGAGAATTATACGCGTAAAACCCCCAACATGCATGAAGTCCGCGTAAAACATGACTTCAGAGCTATACGCGTAAAACAGAGCTTCAGCGCCGTGTGGCGTAAAATATGGCTTCAGAACATAGCGTAAAACAGCGCTTCAAGGCTGTATTGGCGTAAAAGGTTGCTACACCTTCCCTCTGGCGTAAAATATGTTCGCTTTTAATGCGGCGTGAAGTTGTACGAGGAACTCTTCGTATTCCTCGAATGAACCTGTCAGACAAAACAGTGAACCTGACTCATGACAAAGAGTACTGCATGACGATCGAGAGGACGGCTGTAATAATGATTCTGCACAGAGACCCAGGTTGTCGTTTAGTGACATATCCTTGATACAAGTCGTTTTTACGCATTCAAGGAATACGCTGCCTATTCTACACAGGCAGAGATGAGTTTTTACGCTCAAGATAAGACAAAATCAGACGCCACATCAAAAGCTGTTCTTCATACAGAACTCGAGGCATATCTCTGCAGTTAATACGCAAGATGGGGGCAGATCTCGGCATTTAATGCACAAGATTTTGTTCTATTTTCAATGACTGGGAGAGCTAAAATTAGGGCTAATACGCTCACATCACCATCCTTACATGTTACGCCAACCAGGCTATTTTCAACTATAGAAGCACACCGTATGTTATCTCCTCGAAATACGCCAATCAGGCTATTTTCAACTATAGGAGTACGCCATATGCTATCTCCTTGAAATACGCCAACTCAGGCTATATTTGCAAAGGGATGTGACAAGGCTATTTGGCCCAGAATACGCTCAAGACCTCAGTCAGGAAGGATAATTGGCTAGTTTACGTTGGTTACCTATTTATGTAGCATCAAGCTTTACGCAGAATTTGGCTTTTACGCCAACAAGACAGCTATTTGGCTTTTATGCCAATAAGACAGCTATCTGGCTTCTACGCCACCAAGACAACTATTTGGCTTTTACGCCAACATGACAGTTATTTGGCTTTTATGCCAACCATCTTTACGCGAGGCAGTTACCTACGTGGCTTGCATGCCGTGATCTTCGATGAGCGATTACACGCGTTACCTCATAATGGGACATGCGTCATACGCAGATTAAGGAGATCATTCATACGTGGGTAGCAGTTATTATAACCACCGCGTAAAGAGTGCAACTCTCTTCACAGTATGGCTTCTACACCTACTGAACAGTTAGTATGACTGAACTCTATAAATAGAGACTTCCGGTCACAGGAAAAAGGGGTGGAGATCAAGAGGTCGGAAGAGAGAGGATCGAAAAAAAGGAGATCAGAGAGAGAGAGAGCACAGACAGAGTAGTGATTGACAACTTTGGCAGCGATAGTTCAATCCCTCCTGCAATCTTTGAAGCTTCTTCTTCTTCTATAGCACTTCTTCGTCATTGTGTGGTCAAAGGGACAAAGTGATTGACCGCAGATCAGACTCCTATTACAATATTTCCCCAGAATCATTTTTATTGTACTTAACATCCTCGTATAGAATTAATTGTACTTCTTTTTCTTATTTATAAACAAAGAAAGGGTTTCGTATAAACCTAGTTTCATTTCTTTTGTTTATCATCAAACACAAGATGGCGACTCTGCTGGGGACTACTTTCTCATCTGACGAGAAATCCATTGCGCAACACGATAATGTATCCATTGGATCGACGAAGAAGGCATTGGTCGTCCAGTTTGACCAATATGCTTATTAAGACATGCTTCGTGCAGGGGGTAGCTCTCATTCCCTCTCTGTCCAGAACAACAGAAAGCTGCATAAAGTGTGGATGCCCAAGACATCCTCTACCCTTCCTACAAGCTCTCTCTCTCTGATCAACAAGGTTGTGACAACATAGCCTACGCGCTCTGCGCGTAAAACCTCGTCTCCCGTCTGTGACGTGGCAGACAAAGCTTCTGGTAATGCCCCAGTGCCAATGCAGAAGTCTAGAACGTGCCTTGCGCGCAAAATTTTGTCTCCCGTCTGTGATGTGGCAGATAAAAATTTGGCAAGGTCTCAGTGCCAATCCAGAAATTTCAAACACGCCCTGCGCATAAAAATTTATCTCCCGTCTATGATGAGGCAGATGGACCCTTGGATCACATCAAGGGAAAACGAGTGGTGAATCTCCCAACCTCTAGGCTTGTACGCTCCCAAGAGAAGAAGTTGCCCCCTCTTCAGATTATGCGAACTTTCCCTGTTTTACATAAACCTATGCTGAAATCCAAATTATGCCATGATAGGTCTGTCCATGTAAAGAAGACTCGTTTTACGGGAAGGTACGCTCCTCAGACAGATGATGGATCATATGCCACTCACATGGGTGAACTGTTGTATTCCTATGGCAGAGAAAGGGTTATGGTTCCTAATCTCCATATAAAAAGGCATAATAAGCCTTCTTCTTTTGTTAATCCCCCTGATTTGCGTGATTTCTTGGTCCAAAAACGCAAAGACAGGGGTCAAAATCAAGATTTAGTCCCCCTAACCACCAAGCGTGGGGAGATTATGTGGGATGTAGCGTCAACATCTAATATCGTCCTGACATATGGGCCACATGAAGAATCTGTCTTTATTGTTCCACCTACTCGCAACAATCAGCATCCAATAGTCTTCGGTTACATGCGGAATAGACCGATTGTACAAGAAGATTCTTACGAGTCTGATGCTGGAAAAATGCAAGTCCGCAGATATAGCCTACATGTTTTAAGGATTATGGAAAACATGGGTTATGATTTGAAGTTGAAGCAAGGCCTCAATTATGGAAAAGGCAGACGAATACCGTTGCATGGTGATCCTCACTGTCAACGAACTCGTTTTGGGTTAGGGTTTACCGCATCTCTTACAAACTCCAAACCTCCAGAGTCTGATCCTGAAATACCAGAGGCAGGTCCTTCTAAACCAACTTCTGTCTACAAAGGTGGACAAAAAGAAGAAGAAGAACCAGACAACAACATGTCTGGGGGTAGTCTCCCCCGACAAAACAGAGCAACATCCAAAGCTGGGGGTACCCGAAAGCCAAAGGGGACTTTCTCCTTCAATGAGGATGACATCATTGAAATCTTCAATATATTGATGAAGGAAAATAAACTTTGGCTACCCAACATTAGATACCCTGAAAGGGCTGGCAAAGTCGATGACCCAGAATATTGTCTCTTTCATCGGTACATTTATCACCCCACAAAGGCCTGTTATGTACTGAAAAGGAGAATCCAGGAGTTGATCGACGCCAAAGTCATCACTTTGCATTTATAGACAAGAGGACGGTTACGGCAAATTGATCTCACTCCAACGTAGCAATTTGTCCTCAAGAAGCGCCGGATGATGAGTCCTCAAAACCTTCCCAGCGGAGCAACCTTCAGGACTATCCCCACTCAGCAAATCACTCTCCAGTGAATTTTTTGGACATTAGTTCACGTCCATATTGCCTCTGAACAGTTGTCCAAACATTAATTTTCCCAGCTGAATTGCCCTTGATCAGTTCACGTCCATATTACCTCTGAACTACGTCTCTCCACTTTCCCTGGCAGAGTAAATCCATCACCACAAAAATAGTCCCTTCCATATTAGCTCTGTCCTGTTTTTCTTTATCCCCACAGAATCATATCTTACCACGTCCACAATATCTCTGAGTAAGATATTTTCAGAACTTTTTCCATGTCCATATTACCTCTGAGTAAAGTTCTTCTCTTCGACTTTCTACTATCACGTTCGCATAGCCCCTGGTAGTGCTAGTCACTTCAGCTTATTATCTGTACTTAAGGTATGCCATAGGTATTAAGTCCATAACCCAGATGAACAAATCAACCCTTGGTTCTTTATCCCCAGCAAGTGCCTATGTGCAACATTTTTTTGATCATCGAAGATCGAGAATCATATTCTATCATGTTCATATGACCTCTGAATAGATTATGTTCAGCAATTTGGTATCCCTAGCAAGTGCCTATGTGCAACATTTTCTTCTTCGTTACAAATTCTTATAAAAAAGCCCTCATCCATATCCGAGAGTCCCGGATAGGCAATAGGTGACGGATCCTCAAAATTTCCCCAGCGAAGCAATCCTTAGGCCTACTTGCACACTCCCGCAGTGACTTCTCAAACCAATCTCGTTAAACGCTAGCCATGTTCATATTACCTCTGAGTTATCGTCCCATCGGTCTTCCCCAGAGGAATGATCCTTTGGTCTATCTTCATGTTCGGATAAACTACACTCAATGAATCACTCCCCAATGAGTTTTTTGGACATGGGTTTGCGTTCATATTATCTCTGAACTGCTGTCATAATATTTCTCTCAGGCTGAGTTTGTCATATTCATATTACCTCTGAGCAAACCTTCCGAGTCTTGGCTATCGATTATCATGTTTATATTACCTCTGATATCGGTTGTCATCTCAACTTAACACCCGTACTTAACTTTATGTACGCCAGTGGTGTTAAGTCCACAAAAACTGCCACGTCCATATTACCTCTGGCAGGGCTTGTCCTAAACTTATTACTTGCACTATCGTGCACAAGAAGTAATAGGTCCAAAAAAATAAAAAAATAAAAAATAAAAATAAAAAATTCTCTGTGGAATACCCGTAATGGAAACAAATTGTTCATGTTCATATTACCTCTGAACTATCCTAATTTTCCCAAGCAGAGAAAAAGTCAGTTCATGTTCATATTACCTCTGAACTATATCTCTCCACTATCCCCACAGAGTCATATTTTACAAGCATCTGTCAGGACTTGTCCCAAACCCATTACTTGCACTAACATGCACAAAAAGTAATAGGTCCACAAAAAATTCCCCATCAGGATGTCTTTACTAGCCTCAAAATTTATCACGTCTATATTTGTGATTGGGCTTGTTTTGAACTTATTATTTGCACTCAACGTGCGCAACAAATAATAGGTCCACCAATGATTCCCCAGTGGGATGTCCTTAACAAACACGGTATTGTACTACGTCCATATTACCTCTGGTATGACATCCGAAGTTCACACAAACAATCAAAAAGGAATGGAGGGCCCTTTCTGATTGAAAAAACATTCTCAAATGGCGCTTACAGATGAGCCAAGCCTAATGGAAATTTGATAATGGCTCCTATCAACTGCAAATTCCTGAAGAAGTACTCTACTTGATCTCCTTTGCTTAACGGAGTATGATGAAGATCTTATTCTGGCGATACTATATACAAAGGTTAGCTGGATCATATTCTATCAGGTTTATGTGACCTCTGAATAGATATCTTTAACTAATTTGTAAACCTATCATGTTCATATTACCTCTGGTAGTGTTTAGTATACAAATTTAGTTGGATTATATTCCATCAGGTTCATGTTAACTCTGAATAGATTTACATTCAGCCAAACCTAACCGAAAGTATATCATGTTCATATTACCTTTGATATCACTTTCATCCTAGCCTATCATTTATATTCTAAAGTGATGGGTCCACAAAGCCAGAAGAAGTATCTTTATTATCTCTGAGAAATTACAAGGAGAAGCAAAAAGGTACATTATTGGGGAGGAGTAATTAAATCCCTAATCTGTTGTGCCAAACATCCATCCTCTCATTCCTGGAGTTCAAAATATTAGTGCGAGCCCGTTCCAGCCTTGCCTCTTCATTGCTCAAGAGAGATAGTTCGGACAGAGAATCAACAAAACTTGCGTGGATGACACCCGCATGTGCCAAGTTCTGCTGAGCTGTCTTCACTTAGCCCTTAAATACATCATGAGCTACCGATGCCTTGAGAAGCCTCTCCCTTGTCTGAGCAAGTTCAGCTTCCAATTCTTGAACCCTCGCTTCATATCCCTCATATTCGGTATGATACTGAGTTAGCTGAGGAATACTCTCCACCAATATTGCATGCTCTTTCTCCATCTCTTGTTGTTGTTCCTGGATAAATTTGTTTAGAGTTTCTATCCTCTAAGCAAGTTTCGCAGTTAGGGAGTCATACTCAGCCTGAACCAAGTCATTGATGCTGCCTCGGGATAGTTGCAAATATTCGTTAATGTGTTATTCTAAACCATTAACTATTTGCTCTAGCGCATCAGCTCTTTCAACGTCATTGAAATTTCTAATCGGTGCTATGGTGAGCTTGGAGGACGTCTTCAGAGCATCAAAGCTTAGATTCTTCTCCAGCACCATATATATCAATTCTTTCAAAGTGACGTAGAATATGCTAGTATATTGTTTAACTAGCGTAGCAAAGATCGAATGTACGCTGGGAGTGGCTGCAATACCGGTAAATCTTATTTCTGGAATGACTATAGAGGATATTGACACAATCGTTGCTTCAACATAAGGCACAACACAAGAAGGGACACCAGCAACGGTTGAAGTTGATGGCATACTCAATGAAGGAGGCACAGTCGAGATAATGGGCTCACCCTCCTCTGATGTTATTTGAACTGCTACTGGCAGGATGACACCCGAGAATATTGCGGATGAAAGATCGGCAGCTTCAAAGCATGCTTCTTCGACGTCGGGCACCGTCGTTTCATTAGCTGGATCCGCAACAAAGTTAGAAGTTGTGTCAACTCCGCCCTCCCTAGAGATGTCTTTGCCTGAAAAGAAGACAAGAGAAAGTTAATATCAATTTGATGTTAATTTTCCTGAAAAAAATGTGAAGACAATATTTACCCATGGCCGATGGTATGTATGTTGCATCTGCAGCCTGTATAGCTAAATCATTTTTTAATGATGCTAAACAAGCTATCATACCTGGAGAAGAGGGTGCACCAACTGACACTTGAGGGTAGTCATCCCAGTCGTCACCCAGATCCACTCGAGGTTCATCGGGTGGAATCTCGCTGGAGATACTTACAGACGAAGGAGGGGCTAGGCCCATTATTTGTCTGGATGAAGGTATGTTAATTCTTATTATGCTCGGCCTCAAAGGCGATCTCGAAGCACTGCCAGCAACGGTAGTAGCGGCAGCAATCGCGGGCAAAGAATCTCCAGCACTGTCAGCTGGAACTGTGGAGGGTCCCTCTCTAAAAGGCGAAAGACCTCTGATCAAAGAATCATCCCCAACAGGGGAAACAATAGGTTCACTCCTAGAGACCCCCTTGGTGGAAGCCCTTTTAGGACCTCTAACAGTCTTCTTCTTGCGGAGGGAAGGCTCTTTCAGAGTGGAAGCCTTTCGTTTATTGGAGATAATGAGAGGTTCCGCTGGCGGAGCTATTACGCCTCTCGGTATTATCAACAAAAACTCGTCTGCACCAGTGGTGTCTTCACCTTCATCAGATGAAACATACGGTATCTCCTCCCTTCCAGTGGACCTATGGGAGGACATCCTGAAACTCCCATACACATCAAAATTACGATGGAAGGTGTTGATGGACGCATAAAACTGTGCATACGAATGGAGAATACGCAACTCCATGGAGAGAGAAGTCGCGGGCACAGCAAAGATTGTACCAATACCGTGATAAAATACCGCCATCCTCTGGCTCCATCAATAAGTCCACCTTTGGACTTAAAGCTGGTGATGGGATTCTCCATATACAACTGGTCGTACCCAAATTGCCTGGCGAACCGGCTGGGCAGATAAGGCTCCAAGTAGCAGTGTTCCTCACTTCTGTACAGCAGGTGGGAAGGTCTAATATAGACCAACCAGTAAAAGGCTTCAAGAGAAAGAATAGTCCTCCCTTGACCTGTATTCTTAAGTTTTGTCTCCTGTTGATTGATATGTATGGAGGGGACGATACAGAAAAGCTTCCAACCATAGGCAAAATTCAAAGCTCGCCGGCAATCTATGACGCTAGCCATATTCCAAAGGAAATTCTTGTAATTCAACAAGAAGTTATTTTCTGAACCGCTGGCAGAGCCGGGAGACATCACTCTGGTGTTGTGAAGGATTAACCATCCCATCAGATATAGGAATGGTAATTCCACTCTGGGAAATCCTTCACGCTGTGTATCATCTGCAAGCAGCCCATCAGTAAGGGCCCTCAGGCCAGCTTGTATTCTGCATACCATGGCAGGGAGCAGGCCCAATCTTGCGCCAAATACCACACGCACTACGGGCCATAAGGGGTTGCGATGAATGCAATCTGCAGATGCGATGCCAGGCACTACCCATCGGCATAGCCAGACAGAGAGGAAGCCAGCCAGTTGAGCTTCCCTCGATAGAGGCTTACGATAATGCCTTATATAACTGAAGGCTTTAGTGCCTGCAGGATAATCCCCTATCTCCTCATCGAGAATATAATCTGAAGCCCCAGCATCTTCGATGAGATCATCGACCGTATTGGCACTAAACATGCTCAAGAAGTTCAAAGGCTTACCTCTGCTATCTACAACCTTGTCCGGCTTGGCATTTCTGGCCTGGTGGAAGAAGAGGTAGGATACCCATTTGTTGATATGGGCCAAATCAGAGGGTTCCTTGTAGAAGGTGGTGTAGGCAAGATAGTGGCTCATCAGCTCTTGGTATACTGCCACTACCCGAGGGTTTGTGTCCCTCAGCTCCCTATTTGTAGGAACATACTCTTCGTAAGGAGTATCTTCTATTGGCAGCTTTGAAATCTTTGCCATCTCATGAAGGGCTAAGCCCAACTCACCTAGCAGAGTGGCAAGTCCCAGTGAGCGAGTTGTATCGCTCCATCAGAGCTAAGAACAAATTGGGGTTGACAGGCAGCCCAACACTAGTGGCACTTACAGCCGCAAATAAACCAATACTTTCCAGCTCCGTCTAGAAGTACTTCAGGGCCCAGGCAGTTAAACTAGCCCATCGAAGATTCCTGGGCCTAAGCCATCCACTGGTGCGGGGGTTAGCCTTGGGGTATACTCCTCCCTGCCCCATAAAGTCATTACAGAAAGTCGATATTTGAACCGGCTGGATCAGTGAAGTGTCTTCACTCGGGACGCTGCCCGACAGTAATCCCCTAAAAAGCATAACGGGGCCTGAAGGACTTCTCATATAGGCTCCTCGGTTCAATCCTTTGTTGTATAAGATCTTCCCCGGCCGGCCGTGAAGATCGGGAGTCAGAGTCCACATCATCTTCCTAGGATGGGTGGCATGGAAGAAGGCCGAGATAGGGTAATCTCTGGACATCCTTGGCAGATACATGACCGTGCCCTCTGCAGAAAATACCCAATTCTCCTTCTTGGGCTTTGTCTGGGATTGTTTGTCGATAACATCCCCGAATAAGAAACCTGATTTCTTATATTCAGTCCCATCAATGTATGTCAGGGGCTCCCCACTGATCATACTCAGCAGCATTCGTTCTCCTTGGGACGAGATCAGAGTTCCCCTTTCTTGAGGATACTCGGTTCCAGAGATGGAAAATATCACATGGGACAAGTCCTCCAGATAGTTTGAGTTCAGCATCCCAGCAGCAGAGCCCATCACTTCAGCCAAAGGAGGGATCTGCAAGTCCACTGCAAAATACAAGAAAATAAGTCAGTTTTACGCTAGATGCTACACTCTTGCAGTATATGCCAAAGACTAACAGTTTAAGCTTTTATGCCATACTGCAAAAACTTGAGTTTTACGCTGGAATCTATTTTCCAGTGCGTAAAACTCAAGGTTGTAATTTACATCCAGCGCATAAAACTCAAAATTTGCAGTATACACAAAATTTTGATAGTCTGAGCTTTTACGCCAGACTGCAAAAATATGGAGTTTTTTCCCCTGACATATTAGGAATGTGGGCGTATTATTTCGCATACATGTACAACGTGTGCGGAGGGTTCTCTGTTTCTTCTAAAAATCTTTACCTGTAATGTCCGGAGCACAGCTCGATGGTGGAGCACTGCGCCCAGAACGGGGCTCGCTCAGCCTAATGGGGGTTGCTCGTGCTTGAGCAGAGGGGCGAGATGAGGAAACAACTTTCTTTTCCTTAGCAGTGGAAGCCTGTTTTGGTGCCATGGCGAATCTGAGTTCTCAGGAAAGAGATGAAGAAGAAGAGTTTTTGGAAAGTAAGGGTTTTGCGAAGACAGATGAAGGGTTTCTCTCTCAAGACCTTGGGCTATTTATAGAGTTCAGATAACTCTTCGAATCCCTAACCAAATCCGATATTTAATAGACGGTTATGATTGGGGACCACGTCAGCCTATCATTTGAAAAGAAAGACGGACAGTCATGCCGCGTAACGGATCCGGATTTTACGCGCAGAGCTACAGATCTATGATTTTATGCTCAGAAGCTTTTATGCTCAGATGCTACAAATCTATGGTTTTACGCTCAGAAGCTATAGATCTATGATTTTACGCTCAGAAGCTTTTACGCTCAGAGGCTACAAATCTACGATTTTACGCTCAGAGGCTACAAATCTATGGTTTTACGTTCAAAGGCTACAAATCTACGGTTTTATGCACAAAAGCTACAGATCTATGATTTTACGCTCAGAAGCTAACAGATGATACGGTCTATAACTTTTCGAGAAGGCCAATTACAAGGGTTTACGCAGAAAATGCATCTTTTTGGCTACAAAATATTCCAAGTGCCTGAAACACACAGATGTCAGCATTGAAGATGACTCTTCTTCTTGGGCCACTGGAAGTTCATTCGAAGTCTAGCCAGAATCCTTTTCATCTAAGTTCAAGTATGGCCGGTTCGACGGGCATTTCTTGTCCTGTTTCGAGGAACTTTCGGGATGCCATTCTCGAAGATGATGTTCTGAACATAAATTCTTCGTATCAGAGAAGTGACAGTTCAGAATTCTATGTGACTCCTCGTCCAAAAATAGCATGACAGTTGGATTTACAAAATAACTTAATGCTAAAGAGTTTTTTACGCATCTTTCGTTACGCATAAAAGACGGGACATGACAGGATAAACATTTATCAAAGTCAGCATAAAATTACTCAGACGTGTCGAAGCTGCACATTATCAGACTTCCTTACAACAAATATGGCAAATCAGCAATGCGTAGAAGAAGACAAGTTTATTAATCATGATTATATATGATGGAAATCCATTTCTACAAAGGATTTTTCATTAATCATGATTACATATGATGGAAATCTATTTCTACAAAGGATTTCTCATTAATATTCAAGATCACGATGGGAATCTGTTGTGCCAGGTTCTCATATTGGTGGAGATCTTTTTCTTTTTCCACGACCCTTCATCGGCTTCTGCGACCGATGAACAAGAAAATGATTAATGGCGGGAGGATACAAAACTGGGCCTATTTTTATTTAAGCCCACCCTCCATACGCCATGGCAGACACGCCCTAAAATTGTGTTAGGGATTCAGGCCCAACACAATACTGGAAGACAGGGCCAAACTGCCTACCTACGTCCAGCTTCATAATAGAAGAAAATACAGCTAGCAAGCTGTGTGGTCCGATGAGACCCTTTCTCTCTCCTGGACGAATCGCCATATAAGATTGCTGATTATCCCGAGCAAAGGAAGCTATGATATCCTTTCATGATCCATCGTTGCAGAGGATACTTGCTCGAAGTCGCCTCTTCTTACGGCTCCTTACATGTTGGAAGAACATAATCTTCTTCTTCCTCAGGTCAGCCCAATGGATCTCGGCAACCATCTTTTTGGTGAAGGAAGTATGGAAAGATAGGTTCACTCGTGTGCCTTTATATAGGCAGAAGAGAACATACCTAATCCCAATAAATTCTTAAATTTTGCCGAAAAATCAGCCTTGCAGAACAAGTCAAATTTGACCGTTTCATGCTTCATTCAAAGTATTTCAAATTACGAGGAATTTGAAAACTTTGAAGGGGGTCTTGTAGAAGCATAAAAAATATGTTGGAGAATTATACGCGTAAAACCCCCAACATGCATGAAGTCCGTGTAAAACATGACTTCAGAGCTATATGCGTAAAACAGAGCTTCAGCGCCGTGTGGCATAAAATATGGCTTCAGAACAACCTATTGTAAAATAGCGCTTCAAGGCTGTATTGGCGTAAAAGGTTGCAACACCTTCCCTCTGGCGTAAAATATGTTTGCTTTTAATGTGGCGTGAAGTTGTACGAGGAACTCTTCGTATTCCTCGAAGGAACTTGTCAAACAAAACAGTGAACCTGACTCCTAACAAAGAGTACTACACGACGATCGAGAGGACGGCTGTAATGATAATTCTACACAGAGGCCCAGGTTGTCTTTTAGTGACATATCCTTGATACAAGTCATTTTTACGCATTACGCTACCTATTCTACACAGGCAGAGATGATTTTTTACGCTCAAGATAAGACGAAATCAGACGCCACGTCAAAAGCTGTTCTTCGTACAGAACTCGAGGCATTTCACAACAGTTAATGCGCGAGATGGGGGCAGATCTCTGCATTTAATGTATGAGATTTTGTTCTATTTTCAATGACTGGGAGAGCTAAAATTAGGGCTAATACGCTCACATCACCATCCTTGCATGGTATGCCAACCAGGCTATTTTTAACTATAGAAGCACGCCGTATGCTATCTCCTCGAAATACGCCAATCAGGCTATTTTCAACTATAGGAGTACGTCGTATGCTATCTCCTTGAAATACGCCAACTCAGGATATATTTGCAAAGGGACATGATGTCATGACCCAATTCCGTAGAATCAATTGAGGCGTCCCCCGAATCGTGACCGCCGTACGGGCCTGGGGTTGCGCCCGCACAAGGCTTTAATGATTTGCATAGCAAGCACATATTCAGAGTACGCAGATAAATTGAAACACAGATTTGAAACATGGAAAAGTTCTCTTTATTGATAATGAACATCTATTACAAACTCCTGAATGAGTCAGCTAATATGCCGAACGGCTTACAAAAGTGTTGACTCAAAATGAGATAGCAGTCCTGTACATTACATCCCTTTATAAACTCAAAATGATAAAGACCTCCAGGCTGGAGGACAGCTTTGCCATGGAGCTGCATTTGTGTATGAAGAGTTGCAGGCTCCTGACTCCAAAATGCTACGAGGGGCGCGGTGAAGATGCGCCAACAGCTGGACTGGATCGGGAAGACAACTTCGGCTCCTCGCTCGGTTCGCCTTGGTGCGGAGAACCTGTTTCAACGAGGGTCAGCATATCGAAACATGCTGGTGAAGGCGAGCTAGCCTGACTATACCAATCAATATGTTGTTTTAATGAAGCATGCATATTTGTGGATTTCTATCTTGCCTTAGTTCATTTACAAGTAAGCAGCATATAGAATTTACTGAAATGAATGTGCCACCGTTCGGTGGATTTTACCTGACCGTCTGAATTACCTGCACAATACTTACCATGCCTTCCCTGCCACGAAGACACAAGTTAGTATGCAACAGGTTTAAATATACATAGGATCACTGGCTTGATGCCACGAAGGGACGGGTTATAGTCTCAAGACACAAATGATATACAACGCAGGTGGCGAGCCCCGCTGCATAACACTTTGCCCCTTAACATACGACTATACATACGTTCCGTCCGGATCGGATCGGTCCCGGCGCCCCGGTGACCGTCCGCGGAACTCATAACATACCTTGTGCACAAGTTGTCCGTGATCAAGAATACTCATAGAATTAGTTCCATAGCATAACAATTTTGCATAGTCATCCTGATAGTTTATCTCATAACAAGCATATATTTCCATACTTAGCACGATTCATAGAACAGTTATAAATGAACTAGCATACAGGATGATAACCGTTCATAAGTTTAGTTGACAAGCAATATTTCCAAGTCTATTCCCTTTTTATCTTGATCTCTTTTATTATTACTTGGTATCGTTTGATCGGAGCAAAGAAGAATATAGATTTTTAGGGCGTGAAGCTTGGAAGCAGGGCTAGCTAATCGGGTTGGTAGCCACTCACTTAGATTGATGGAAGGAGAAGGAAAGAGGCGCTTCACGACTCCGCTCGTAAGCCGCCTACTGCTCGTTCACCTGCACACGAACAGCTCGATTAATACTTCTTTTTCTCTTTCCAATCTCGGAATAGAAGTGCAAGTCGATGAACGAAAACAATAAAAACCATCAAAACTGTTCAAGGAAAACAAGCAAATCCCAAAACCAACTCAAAGCACGAAAGCAACAAGTGACATAAAAAACCGAGGCAATAAAAGATAGCAGCGGAGAGGTCCCTCCTGACTCTGCCGCTAAGTCGATCCCGGGGGCACGGTCCACTGAATATGGGAATCGATTCCGAAGAAACAAATCCATAATGAGGACGAGTTCTTAATTCAATCTATCCCGATCGAACGATACCGTCTTGTGTTTCTTAGCCGCGCTCCTCGAATAGGAGGAACGGGGCGCTACATCCTACCCAACTAATTGGAAGTTTCGTCCCGAAACTTAGGAATAGAACCAACCGTTAGGGATTATTGGGTTGAGACAGGAGCTTAGAGGGGAGTGGACAATCCCGAGCCAAGTGGCCAGGCCCGCCACAGTTGAAGCATAGGCCTTTTCTGCTGTAACATCTCTCTGTAGTGTGCCCTTGCCTTTTACAGAAATCACATAATGGTCTCGGGTTTCCTTTTTGGGGACCGCCGTGGTTAGGGCGCTTTGTAGTGGTATTTCCTCTGTCGTTGCCTTGGCGTTTGTGATTGTAGGTATGCACAGTGTAAACCCCCAGATTTTGCAAGAATATTAAACTTGGATTTTTCACAATTTTCTGGAATTTTCTGGAAATTTTCTGTAATTAAAATTAGGGTTTTAATTATTAACTAATTTTTAATTGATAATAAATAATATTAAAATATCATGGAAATAATATTTTTGGGTGTAAAATGGAAAACTGGACTTAGGGTAATTTTCCTGGATTTTATCGGGCCTCGGACCTATTTTTAAATACCTAAAAACATTTATTTAATTATTTAATTATTTAATTACTTAATTATTTGTTTATTCATTTATTTATTTTAATATTTAATTCCAACCCGGCCCAGCCCGTATATCCGGCCCAGCCCAGTACCCTAAACCTAACCGCAGCCCACCTGGCTAGGCCAGCCCGGCCCATCTGCCCTCCGGGTCGGGTCGGTTCGGTTAGACCCGACCCGCGAGCCGCCCGAACCCGCCTGACCCCTCACCCCCATGACCCTCTCCCCGCTCCGCTTCCTCCGGCGCTCCGCCCGCTGTCACGCCCCGATCTCCTGCAGGCAATCGGCCGTTCCCGCTAGGCGGGAATCACCCTCGCCAGCGCTCCCGCGGAACGATCGCTTAACCCATCCGGGCGTGATGCCGCACGAGCGTGAGCCACGCCCGTGCAAGGCCATGGTTCATTGGCTGGCGGCAAGAGTTCTAAGCCACAGAGTCGCACAGATTGTCCGAGTGCAGCAGAGTCATGAACGCATAGGCGATCGGTAACAAGTTCTCTGAGTTGACAAATATAGCGGAAGCATTTGAAACACAAGTTAAAGTAAAGCAAGCTCTTTTATTGATATGAACATGTGTTACAGGCGGCGTATAGCTGAGATTACAAGTCGCTCAAGCCTCTCTCTGAAACAGTAAAAGCGTGCCAAGTGGCTACAACTGTGGAATGATTGTAGAGGCAATGTTCAGGCGAGTTCGGGCTATGTTCACAATATTATGTCTTGTATATGTGCTTCAGTCCCGGACGCACCGTTGCTTCGGAGTGATGTCCACGCCTTAGCACGTACGTTGGAAGCGTCCGCACCGAACGAGGTTCTCCCGCACCCTACATACAAACTGGTAGATTATCAGTACATTGAATGCACTGGTGGGGAAGCTACTCGCCCGCTCGACAAATTCAAACACGTAATACAGGTTCCGTGCACAACTATTAAGTTGTCTTTCTAGTTGCCTTAGGATCAGTTTCATGCAAATATTGCATAGCCTAACGTGTCGGGCAGTGCGCCGTACAATGTTTGCGGAAACACGGCGAGACTTACCAACTTACCATCTCCTTCCCTGTCCAAGGCAAACATTGAGGCAAAACTTGTTAATTCAAGCACGGACAAGTATAAGCATTCAGGGGCATAGCATATGCAAACACGAGGGTCGTTTAACATGATCGTTCAGGTGTTTAATTGTTCTTGATGCGATGCAGTGACTCGCACGCGGATAGCCGCTAAGCGAGGATGACTTATCTATATGAACATGAGTCGCTGGCATAGCCATAAAGGACACTAGTCTTAAACGAGAATAGTTTGCAACGAAAGTACAGTGGTGCTACAAGCCATCTCATTTAGTACAGTAGACTATACAGTAAGGTTCAGCCATGGAGCGGATGGTATGCAGCGAAAGAACGGTAGGCGCTGCACACTATCTCGTCCAGTACAGTTGGCTGAAACAGTGGAGTTTCATCCGGATCGGAGCGGCCCCAGTGCCCCGGAGACCGTCCGTGGAACTATGCCTCATTTTCGAGTTATCCGCGACGTGCAGGTCAGGGTCAGTTTCCAATTCACTAGATACTTGAGTACTGTAGAACAGGAGTACAGTGGTACAGTAGTACAGTAGAACAGTAGAATAATAGTACAGTAGTGCACGATTACAGGAGGTGCTTGAATCATGATTCTGTACAGTAATTTACTTGTCTTGATGCATTCCCCTGGTTCGGGGCTGCCTGGTGACCTAACGGTCCTGGATACTTGCAGGTTCATTCAGGCACGGAACGACTACGGGGTAGTCTCCCAGGGTTTGGATGAAAATACGGTAACATTAAAGCAGACAAGCATGCATTTCTAAGGAACATAAGCAGGCACGTTGCTCGGACCCGAAGGTAAGCCGAGAGATGAAACCGTTAAGGGACTTAGCATGCGAGGGTCTGAATATAAGCAGTATTTCATTTCCATGTTCTAGCAAGCAATACAAGTTGGGATTATTCCCTTAGCTAGGTGCATTGGATTTATTAGCATGCAGGGGGTGAATCACCTAGCGACTAGCATAAACATTCCAGATTTTATGTGTGCTGGCTAAGTAAAGACAAGTTCACCGTAGCCACCCACCTTAGCGATGATTCGCCTTGGTAGAGCGATACGTCAAGCGAGCCTCTGAAAGTCCAAGCCGGATTCCTGTAGGGACAAGTCTGGATATCTTTTGCTTCTTGATCGAGGCAAAGCGGGTCGGGGCAGTTGTACTTTTGCCGTTTGAAATGGCAGTCCGCTAGAGCGGAACGGGGTGTTACATCCTACCCAACTCAGAAAAAGTCTCGTCCTCGAGACTTACTGAGGACAAGCAGTAATCTAGGGTTGAGGTAATCCTAGACAAGTCGTTGCACTTGTTCATTTGGATCTTCACTTGCACAAGCGTCGAAGTCAGCATATCGCTTAGACTGGATCGTGCGCACTTTCGAAGGGCCCCTCTAGCGTGAACACGTCAACCAGCTTAGTGATAGCGAAGTCTCAGCACTCGAGTTTCACTCTTTTTCTAAGTCTTGGATGGTGCACTAGTTCAAGGCGTCCCTCGAATAGATGCATTCAACCAAACTTAGAGTTAGTGAGAATCGGACAAGCTACTAGCGATACTCTCAAGGGTTCGTACAGGTTGGCACAAAGGCCACTCGCAGCATACAACCAGACAAGCAATCATATCAATCAAAATGCATTTTGAAAGTATTTAGACTTATTGTTGGAACATCCCATCGAGGCATTGAGAGAGAGCGTGCACATAACCCATGAACGAGCTTTCGAAACAGAGATATCGAATCGAAGTCCAAAGGCGTAGAAGCCAGGCTCTGATACCAATATGTCACGCCCCGATCTCCCCAGGCAATCGGCTGTTCCCGCTAGGCGGGAATCACCCTCGCCAGCGCTCCCGTGGAACGATCGCTTAACCCATCCGGGCGTGATGCCGCACGAGCGTGAGCCACGCCCGTGCAAGGCCATGGTTCATTGGCTGGCGGCAAGAGTTCTAAGCCACAGAGTCGCACAGATTATCCGAGTGCAGCAGAGTCATGAACGCATAGGCGATCGGTAACAAGTTCTCTGAGTTGACAAATATAGCGGAAGCATTTGAAACACAAGTTAAATTAAAGCAAGCTCTTTTATTGATATGAACATGTGTTACAGGCGGCGTATAGCCGAGATTATAAGTCGCTCAAGCCTCTCTCTGAAACAGTAAAAGCGTGCCAAGTGGCTATAACTGTGGAATGATTGTAGAGGCGATGTTCAGGCGAGTTCGGGCTATGTTTACAACATTATGTCTTGTATATGTGCTTCAGTCCCGGACGCACCGTTGCTTCGGAGTGATGTCCACGCCTTAGCACGTACGTTGGAGGCGTCCGCACCGAACGAGGTTCTCCCGCACCCTACATACAAACTGGTGGATTATCAGTACATTGAATGCACTGGTGGGGAAGCTACTCGCCCGCTCGACAAATCCAAACACGTAATACAGGTTCCATGCACAACTATTAAGTTGTCTTTCTAGTTGCCTTAGGATCAGTTTCATGCAAATATTGCATAGCCTAACGTGTCGGGCAGTGCGCCGTGCGATGTTTGAGGAAATACGGCGAGACTTACCAACTTACCATCTCCTTCCCTGTCCAAGGCAAACATTAAGGCAAAACTTGTTAATTCAAGCACGGACAAGTATAAGCATTCAGGGGCATAGCATATGCAAACACGAGGGTCGTTTAACATGATCGTTCAGGTGTTTAGTTGTTCTTGATGCGATATAGTGACTCGGACGCGGATAGCCGCTAAGCGAGGATGACTTATCTATATGAACATGAGTCGCTGGCATAGCCATAAAGAACACTAGTCTTAAACGAGAATAGTTTGCAACGAAAGTACAGTGGTGCTACAAGCCATCTCGTTTAGTATAGTAGACTATACAGTAAGGTTTAGCCATGGAGCGGATGGTATGCAGCGAAAGAACGGTAGGCGCTGCACACTATCTCGTCCAGTACAGTTGGCTGAAACAGTGGAGTTCCATCCGGATCGGAGCGGCCCCAGTGCCCCGGAGACCGTCCGTGGAACTATGCCTCATTTCTGAGTTGTCCGCGACGTGCAGGTCAGGGTCAGTTTCTAATTCACTAGATACTCGAGTACTGTAGAACAGGAGTACAGTGGTACAGTAGTACAGTAGAACAGTAGAACAGTAGTACAGTAGTGCACGATTACAGGAGGTGCTTGAATCATGATTCTGTACAGTGATTTACTTGTCTTGATGCATTCCCCTGGTTCGGGGCTGCCTGGTGACCTAACGGTCCCGGATACTTGCAGGTTCATTCAGGCACAGAACGACTACGGGGTAGTCTCCCGGGGTTTGGATGAAAACACGGTAACATTCAAGCAGACAAGCACGCGTTTCTAAGGAACATATGCAGGCACGTTGCTCAGACCCGAAGGTAAGCCGAGAGATGAAACCGTTAAGGAACTTAGCATGCGAGGGTCTGAATATAAGCAGTATTTCATTTCCATGTTCTAGCAAGCAATACAAGTTGGGATTATTTCCTTAGCTAGGTGCGTTGGATTTATTAGCATGCAGGGGGTGAATCACCTAGCGACTAGCATAAACATTCCAGATTTTATGTGTGCTGGCTAAGCAAAGACAAGTTCACCGTAGCCACCCACCTTAGCGATGATTCGCCTTGGTAGAGCGATACGTCAAGCAAGCCTCTGAAAGTCCAAGCCGGATTCCTGTAGGGACAAGTCTGGATATCTTTTGCTTCTTGATCGAGGCAAAGCGGGTCGGGACAGTTGTACTTTTGCCGTTTGAAACGGCAGTCCGCTAGAGCGGAACGGGGTGTTACACCCGCCCCGCACCGCTCCGCCCGGCCACGTCTCCCCCTCCTCCGCCTCGCTCGCTCCGCACCTCCCGGTCGACCACGCTCTCTCCTACGCCTTCCCCGGCCCCTCGACGCCCTTTCCCCTATAAAACTCCCCCGACCCCGAGTCCCCTCCGGCCTAGCTCTAGCTCCGCCCCGCTCCTCCACGCCGTGCCACCGCCGTCTCGCCCTAGCTTCGCCCAGCGCCGCCTCGCCCAGCCGCCACCCGAGCCACCACCGGCTCCCCTCTCCTCCTCCTTCCTCCTCCTCTTCTCCGGCAACGACAGCAGCAGCAACAGCAGCGGCTGCGCCGCCTCCGGCAGCCGCTGCCGGTCGTCCCCGCACGTCCCCTGCTGCCCTCGACCACCTCCTCCGCCGGCCTGGCCCCTCCGACGCACATCCGGCCGGCCTCCCCTCGCCGGAACGACCAGAACCCTAACCCTAATTTCCTTTTGTATCGGACACGGACACGGGACAGGACACAGTGTCCTCGTGTCGTGTCGGACACAATTTTGCCCCGGTTTTTGACCCCCGTTCAGGTGCGTGTATCTTCTTGCTCGTAGCTCTGTTTTCGATTCCGTAAATTGCGTTATGAAGCCTGTATGACCCTCTCGATGCCCGGACAAACCGCTCGGGGCATCGCATCCTGTGGTGATCGCACACCGCGATCCAAAAACAGGAAAAATAACGACCCGATTCACCCTGCTCGACGGGCGATTTTTGTGATCGGCCCATCGGAATCCAATTCTGGAAGTTCCGTTGGGTTCGTATCAGCGTTCCTGACCTGTTGACACTAAGTTTGGTGAATTTGGAGACCTTTGACCCTGACACGTTTTTCGGTGCAAAGCGGGCCCACATGCGGACCCCGTTTTGACCCGAAATTGCCAGTTTTGCCCTTGTCTCCAAATTGGACTCAAGGACAGGCATTTCTAGCTATTTGATATATTCTGAGCATGGTGGTAATGTTTATTTCAGCATCCGGAGTCATTTCTGGAAAATTTCCCCGAGGATAGAACTGTATTTGGATCCAAATATCAGGCAAGTACCTGCACTTCAAGTTTAATCTTTATATTATGACGATTATTTCCTTACTCTACTAGTACCATTGGATGTTCACACGTAGTGTTAGAATCTGGATTTCATGTCTTGAATATTGGAATTCATGTCTTGCTTTCGTGTCGGGTGGGAGAATACTAGAAGGCATGTAGTTTATCCTTCCCCGTGCCGTGTTAAATAGCTGTTGGTACACGACTGTCCATCAGCCGGATCTCGATTATCTTGTTTAATAGCCGCCTAGGACGGCCATATTAGCCTTATAAACCCTTACATGCCAACTATGTATTCTAAAATAAACACAAGTTCACACACATAGCTTTTGTCTTGTTATAATTCTTGTTGGCTGTTGTAGTTTCATTTTCCTATCTCATATTATTCCTGCTTTCTCATATTCCTGTTTATAGCATTTAGTTATTGTAGTTTCTTTTATGCATATTCTCAATATGATACTTAGTCAGTTCTTTTCTAATTATCATAAATATTTAGTTTAATCTTGTTGTGCATTGTGTACTTTGCTCCTTTCCTGACTGGATCCGTTGTTTTAGGCGATGATGAGAACTTGCCCCCACCCATATGGCGTAGCAGGTGATACATCTGAGGAGACTACTTTTGAGGAGTAGTAGCCAGTTAGCTAGTATTTTTCTTTCAGCACAGCAATCGGGTTTGTCCCCGATTTATCTTCTGGATTCTGTATTAAACCATGGAGTTATATATCACAAATTGTCTTATGAAATCTTATCATTTCTATTTCCCTGTCATTTTCCTTGTCTATTTACTTTATTGTGGATGAGATAGATTCTAAATTACCTGTGATTATGACCTAGACAGCGTACTACCGCCGACACTGTGGCGTAGGCTTGACGTACCCACGTACTCGTGCCCGAATATCCGGGTGCGGGTTGTGATACGTTTTTGTGGTGGCCCATGCAGGTCAACGACTAAATTATTCGGTTTCAACTTCGGGACCGAACAGGCCTGCAATAAGATAAGGATAAGTTTATGATCTCATCCACTTGCTTGAATCGTTCTTGACATCTATTTTGGATTTGAATTAATTCCTTGACTTGCATCCTGCCTTGATTCCTGTGCGCCTCTTATCGTTTATTTTGGATGCAGAGTAAAGGATCTATCAACAAGCGACGAGGTTCCTACAAGATCACCACGAGATGCTCTACCAGCATGACCGTGGAGAACGCGCAGACTCTTGGAGTAGCTAATGCGCGCAGGTGATTCGTAGATACCATTCTAGTATTATTTAGCTCTTGCCTATTGGTTCGTGACCTCAGTCCCAACCTAGTAATTTTGAACTTGCTAATAACCTGATATGCTTTTATATCTGATAACTGTAGAGTTTGTAGAATCTTTTATTACTATGCTTATTGTAGGTTATTTTGTGAACTTAAATAATTTGTACCTCCTTTCATCATCATCTAGCACACTTAATTTTGATGTACTTGACTTATATTGCTATTCTATAGCCTAGTTTTGCAAGCTTACTCTTTATCGAGCTTGTTCATGACATATGTATTAGTGGGTCGACACACTAATACGATTATCTATTCAGAATCAGTGCATTACGGTCTGATCAGCCTTAGTGCATTTTGATTCGCCTTTCGCACTACTTTACGTGGATTGAGATATATAGTTGACTAATATACTTGCCCTAGACATGTCTGAACATATCATATCAGGTTACATGACTGTATTAATACGAGCATGTGAATAGGAATTACCAAGATAGGATTCAATCCACAATCGCTTGACAATTCCCACCTGAATTCTTTAAAACGCATTGACCCCGATATTTCTATTCTATCACCCCACCCTTGAACTCTTTATTATTGATCTTCGTCTCCCCTATTTCGGAAAGACAAAATCTCGTGCTTGGTATAAGTTTGGTACATAGATAGTACTAGATATGCCACATAGGCCGATCACATACTTGAGGATTAACCTTTCGAAATTGAGGACATATCATACGTGATATGATCGGCGTTGAAGTTCGAGGATTGAATGACATGAGTAAACATATTAAGGAATATTTTCTTAAAGTATATAGTCTTTTATGATGAATGGGTAAACTCTAAGTTGGGTAGCAATACATTTGTCAACTCGAGAGGAATGTCTTTTTGGATTGTGACCGAGTAAGGTTAGATTGGAAGAAGCAAGCCATTCTAATTTTGAAAATTTAGAGGGGTGACTAAGATGATTAATGAATTGATATCGAGGACCCAATAGTTGTATCTTAGGTACATGATAATGCAAGTAAAATCATCAATTTGAATTTAGAGGATAGAATTATAGAATTTCAGACTTGAACATTGGTGGACTACATTTAAATTATTTTTCAATTTGGTGATTTGATTTAAGGATTAAAATTTGAGGGTTGGACTACCTAGTTAGAATATTGAGGATGTGAATGGAATTTAAAAGGTTGGAGCATACAAATGGGAATACTGTTGGACTCGAATCACTTCTAGAGGAATTATGATAGTTAGAATAGTGAGGCAAGGTCATAAGCATGTGCAATCTTGAAGATGTTATATGGGCTTAATTTTTGCCTGTGGGTAATTTGAGAAAGTAAGAAGTAATAACCATAGGTTAAAATTTTGATTGGAACAAGTAGTCACCTTAATCATGAAGTGATTGCAGTGGACATGATTAGGATTTAAATTATCGCAAGGAGATTGCGATTGATATACATGAAGGGTTAACAGATTATGGCTTAATTTTAATTTCGAGGATGAAATTTTTATAAGTTGGGTAGATTGTAAACCCCCAGATTTTGCAAGAATATTAAACTTGGATTTTTCACAATTTTCTAGAATTTTCTGGGAATTTTTTGTAATTAAAATTAGGGTTTTAATTATTAACTGATTTTTAGTTGATAATAAATAATATTAAAATATTATGGAAATAATATTTTTGGGTGTAAAATGGAAAACTGGACTTAGGGTAATTTTCCTGGATTTTATCGGGCCTCGGACCTATTTTTAAATACCTAAAAATATTTATTTAATTATTTAATTATTTAATTACTTAATTATTTGTTTATTCATTTATTTATTTTCATATTTAATTCCATCCCGGCCCAGCCCGTATATCCGGCCCAGCCCAGTACCCTAAACCTAACCCGCGGCCCACCTGGCTAGGCCAGCCCGGCCCATCTGCCCTCCGGGTCGGGTCGGTTAGACCCGACCCGCGAGCCGCCCGAACCCGCCTGACCCCTCACCCCCACGACCCTCTCCCCGCTCCGCTTCCTCCGGCGCTCCGCCCGCCCCGCGCCGCTCCGCCCGGCCACGTCTCCCCCTCCTCCGCCTCGCTCCTTCCGCTCCTCCCGGTCGACCCCCGCTCTCTCCTCCGCCTTCCCCGACCCCTCGACGCCCTTTCCCCTATAAAACTCCCCCGACCCCGAGTCCCCTCCGGCCTAACCCTAGCTCCGCCCCGCTCCTCCACGCCGTGCCACCGCCGTCTCGCCCTAGCTTCGCCCAGCGCCGCCTCGCCCAGCCGCCACCCGAGCCACCACCGGCTCCCCTCTCCTCCTCCTTCCTCCTCCTCTTCTCCGGCAACGACAGCAGCAGCAACAGCAGCGGCTGCGCCGCCTCCGACAGCCGCTGTCGGTCGTCCCCGCACGCCCCCTGCTGCCCTCGACCACCTCCTCCGCCGGCCTGGCCCCTCCGACGCACCTCCGGTCGGCCTCCCCTCGCTAGAACGACCAGAACCCTAACCCTAATTTCCCTTTGTATCGGACACGGACACGGGACAGGACACAGTGTCCTCGTGTCGTATCGGACACGATTTTGCCCCAGTTTTCGACCCCCGTTCAGGTGCGTGTATCTTCTTGCTCGTAGCTCTGTTTTTGATTCCGTAAATTACGTTGTGAAGCCTGTATGACCCTCTCGGTGCCCGGACAAACCACTCGGGGCATCGCGTCCTGTGGTGATCGCACACCGCGATCCAAAAACAGGAAAAACAACGACCCGATTTACCCCGCTCGATGGGCGATTTTTGTGATCGGCCCATCGGAATCTAATTCTGGAAGTTCCGTTGGGTTCGTATCAGTGTTCCTGACCTGTTGACACTAAGTTTGGTAAATTTGGAGACCTTTGACCCTGACACATTTTTTGGTGCAAAGCGGGCCCACATGCGGACCCCGTTTTGACCCGAAATTGCCAGTTTTGCCCTTGTCTCCAAATTGGACTCAAGGACAGACGTTTCTAGCTATTTGATATCTTCTGAGCATGGTGGTAATGTTTATTTCAGCATCCAGAGTCATTTCTGGAAAATTTCCTCGAGGATAGAATTGTATTTGGATCCAAATATCAGGCAAGTACCTGCACTTCAAGTTTAATCTTTATATTGTGACGATTATTTTCTTACTCTACTAGTACCATTGGATGTTCACACGTAGTGTTAGAATCTGGATTTCATGTCTTGAATATTGGAATTCATGTCTTGCTTTCGTGTCGGGTGGGAGAATACTAGAAGGCATGTAGTTTACCCTTCCCCGTGCCGTGTTAAATAGCTGTTGGTACACGACTGTCCATCAGCCGGATCTCGATTATCTTGTTTAATAGCCGCCTAGGACGGCCATATTAGCCTTATAAACCCTTACATGCCAACTATGTATTCTAAAATAAACACAAGTTCACACACATAGCTTTTGTCTTGTTATAATTCTTGTTGGCTGTTGTAGTTTCATTTTCCTGTCTCATATTATTCCTGCTTTCTTATATTCCTGTTTATAGCATTTAGTTATTGTAGTTTCTTTTATGCATATTCTCAATATGATACTCAGTCAGTTCTTTTCTAATTGTCATAAATATTTAGTTTAATCTTGTTGTGCATTGTGTACTTTGCTCCTTTCCTGACTGGATCCGTTGTTTTAGGCGATGATGAGAACTTGCCCCCACCCATATGGCGTAGCAGGTGATACATCTGAGGAGACTACTTTTGAGGAGTAGTAGCCAGTTAGCTAGTATTTTTCTTTCAGCACAGCAATCGGGTTTGTCCCCGATTTATCTTCTGGATTCTGTATTAAACCATGGAGTTGTATATCACAAATTGTCTTATGAAATCTTATCATTTCTATTTCCCTGTCATTTTTCTTGTCTATTTACTTTATTGTGGATGAGATAGATTCTAAATTACCTGTGATTATGACCTAGACAGCGTACTGCCGCCGATACTGCGGCGTAGGCTGGACGTACCCACGTACTCGTGCCCGAATATCCGGGTGCGGGTTGTGACACACAGCGCCGGTGGAAATGTGAGGATACTGTGGTTTGAGAGATAGGGCGTGATTCATGACTTCACGCATGGTTCTATACTGATTATTGACCACGTGCCCGTGGATGGCAGGGCGCAAACCACCTTTAAACCTTCTAGCTCGACTCGCTGCATCAGGTAAATAGGCCCTAGCGAATTTGGAGAGTCGGTTGAATTCGGCGGAGTATTGCTTAACTGTCATACTGCCCTGCCGCAGCTGCACGAAGTCATTTTCCATTTTACGTTGTACTGGAGGCGGTATAAACTCCTCTTCGAACGCGGCACGAAAAGTCGTCCACGAGATCGCCTCCTCTCCGTGATCAAATTGGAGAGATCGTCGATGCACGTTCCACCAATCGTGCGCGTTGAGGCGGAGCTGTAGTTGGGCGCAGGCGACGCGCTTATCTTCGGGGGACCTCCAACAGAGCGAAGTGATCTTCAAGCTCGGCTAGCCAATCTAGAGCTACCACTGGGTCCTCAGTCCCGTTGAATGGGGTATTACAGACTTTCTTGAAATGGCCCAAGTTGAAGGCAGTCACGTCCCTCGGCCTTGAGATTTGAGGCGTCTCCACTTCAAGCACGGGCTGTTCCACCGGAGTCGTTGTTGTTGCGGCGGAATGGTTGACAGCAAAAGTCTGAACGATCTGTTGCAGGGTATCTACCTGTTTCTGTTGGACTGAGAATCGGGTCTCTAAATTGCTTTCGAACTTGGCTTGGCGAGCATCATCCCTTTGTCGTTGCGATTCTAACATTTGCATTACCCGCTCAAGCGGATCGACTTGAGATATGCCGCGCTGGTTCTGAGGGCTTCCCGAAGTGCCCGAACTACTTTCTTGTGTTTCGTTCGGTGCTTGCGCTACAGATTGCACTGGTACCATTCCTTTAAAAGAAGGTAAATTACATTAGAATCATAATGTATTATGGACTTATTGCATGAACGTATCTCATTTTGGCCTAGCGAGTTCAAGAGTTCGCACAGGGATTTGATCGCTAAAGGAACTTTTCCATCACAAAGTCTAAGGAACTTGAATCTGTGCTCTGATACCTCTATGTCACGACCCAATTCCGTAGAATCAATTGAGGCATCCCCCGAATCGTGACCGCCGTGCGGGCCTGGGGTTGCGCCCGCACAAGGCTTTAATGATTTGCATAGCAAGCACATATTCAGAGTACGCAGATAAATTGAAACACAGATTTGAAACATAGAAAAGTTCTCTTTATTGATAATGAACATCTATTACAAACTCCTGAACGAGTCAGCTAATATGCCGAACGGCTTACAAAAGTGTTGACTCAAAATGAGATAGCAGTCCTGTACATTACATCCCTTTATAAACTCAAAATGATAAAGACCTCCAGGCTGGAGGACAGCTTTGCCACGGAGCTGCATTTGTGTATGAAGAGTTGCAGGCTCCTGACTCCAAAATTCTACGAGGGGCGCGGTGAAGATGCGCCAACAGCTGGACTGGATCGGGAAGACGACTTTGGCTCCTCGCTCGGTTCGCCTTGGTGCGGAGAACCTGTTTCAACGAGGGTCAGCATATCGAAACATGCTGGTGAAGGCGAGCTAGCCTGACTATACCAATCAATATGTTGTTTTAATGAAGCATGCATATTTGTCGATTTCTATCTTGCCTTAGTTCATTTACAAGTAAGCAGCATATAGAATTTACTGAAATGAACGTTCCACCGTTCGGTGGATTTTACCTGACCGTCTGAATTACCTGCACAATACTTACCATGCCTTCCCTGCCACGAAGACACAAGTTAGTATGCAACAGGTTTAAATATACATAGGATCACTGGCTTGATGCCACGAAGGGACGGGTTATAGTCTCAAGACACAAATGATATACAACGCAGGTGGCGAGCCCCGCTGCATAACACTTTGCCCCTTAACATACGACTATACATACGTTCCGTCCGGATCGGATCGGTCCCGGCGCCCCGGTGACCGTCCGTGGAACTCATAACATACCTTGTGCACAAGTCGTCCGTGATCAAGAATACTCATAGAATTAGTTCCATAGCATAACAGTTTTGCATAGTCATCCTGATTATCTCATAACAAGCATATATTTTCATACTTAGCACGATTCATAGAACAATTATAAACAAACTAGCATATAGGATGATAACCGTTCATAAGTTTAGTTGACAAGCAATATTTCCAAGTATATTCCCTTTTTTCTTGATCTCTTTTATTATTACTTGGTATCGTTTGATCGGGGCAAAGAAGAATGCAGATTTTTAGGGCGTGAAGCTTGGAAGCAGGGCTAGCTAATCGGGTTGGTAGCCACTCACTTAGATTGATGGAAGGAGAAGGAAAGAGGCACTTTACGACTCCGCTCGTAAGCCGCCTACTGCTCGTTCACCTGCACACGAACAGCTCGATTAATACTTCTTTCTCTCTTTCCAATCTCGGAATAGAAGTGCAAGTCGATGAACGAAAATAATGAAAACCATCAAAACCGTTCAAGGAAAACAAGCAAATCCCAAAACCAACTCAAAGCACGAAAGCAACAAGCGACATCGAAAATCGAGGCAATAAAAGATAGCAGCGGAGAGGTCCCTCCTGACTCTGCCGCTAAGTCGATCCCGGGGGCACGGTCCACTGAATATGGGAATCGATTCCGAAGAAACAAATCCATAACGAGGACGAGTTCTTAATTCAATCTATCCCGATCGAACGATACCGTCTTGTGTTTCTTAGCCGCGCTCTTCGAATAGGAGGAACGGGGCACTACACGTGACAAGGCTATTTGGCCCAGAATACGCTCAAGACCTCAGTCAGGAAGGATAATTGGCTAGTTTACGCTAGTTACCTATTTATGCAGCATCAAGCTTTACGCAGAATTTGGCTTTTACGCCAACAAGACAGCTATTTGGCTTTTACGCCAATAAGACAACTATTTGGCTTTTATGCCAACAAGATAGCTATCTGGCTTCTACGCCACCAAGATAACTATTTGGCTTTTACGCCAATATGACAGTTATTTGGCTTTTATGCCAACCATCTTTACGCGAGGAGCGGTTACCTACGTGGCTTGCATGCCATGATCTTCGATGAGCGATTACACGCGTTACTTCATAATGGGACACGCGTCATACGCAGATTAAGGAGATCATTCATACGTGGGTAGCAGTTATTATAACCGCCGCGTAAAGAGTGCAACTCTCTTCACAGTATGGCTTTTATGCTTGCTGAATAGTTACTGTGACTGAACTCTATAAATAGAGACTTCCGGTCATAGGAAAAATGGGTGGAGATCAAGAGGTCGGAAGAGAGAGGATCGAGAAAAAGGAGATCAGAGAGAGAGAGAGCACAAATAGAGTAGTGATTGACAACTTTGGCAGCGATAGTTCAATCCCTTATGCAATCTTTGAAGCTTCTTCTTCTTCTTCTACAGCACTTCTTCGTCATCATGTGGTCAAAGGGACAAAGTGATCGACCGCAGATCAGACTCCTATTGCAATATTTCCCCAGAATTATTTTTATTGTACTTAACATCCTCGTATAGGATTAATTGTACTTCTTTTTCTTGTTTGTAAACAAAGAAAGGATTTCGTATAAACCTAGTTTCATTTCTTTTGTTTATCATCAAGCACAAGATGTCGACTCTGCTGGGGATAAATAAAAGAAATGAAACTAGGTTTATACGAAACCCTTTCTTTGTTTACCAACAAGAAAAAGAAGTACAATTAATCCTATACGAGGATGTTAAGTACAATAAAAATAATTCTGGGGAAATATTGCGATAGGAGTCTGATCTGCGGTCGATCACTTTATCCCTTTGACCACACGATGATGAAGAAGTGCTGTAGAAGAAGAAGAAGCTTCAAAGATTGCATGAGGGATTGAACTATCGCTGCCAAAGTTGTCAATCACTACTCTCTGTCTGTGCTCTCTCTCTGATATCCTTTTTCTCGATCCTCTCTCTTCCGACCTCTTAATCTCCACCCCTTTTTCCTGTGACCGGAAGTCTCTATTTATAGAGTTCAATCACAGTAACTGTTCAGCAGGCGTAGAAGCTATACTGTGAAGAGAGTTGCACTCTTTACGCGACGGTTATGATAACTGTTATCCATGTATGAATGATCTTCTTAATCTGCATATGACGCGTGTCCCATTATGAGGTAACGCATGTAATCGCTCATCGAAGATCATGGCATGCAAGTCACGTAGGTAACTGCTCCTCGCGTAAAGATGGTTGGCATAAAAGCCAAATAACTGTCATATTGGCGTAAAAGCCAAATAGTTGTCTTGGTGGCGTAGAAGCCAAATAGCTGTCTTGTTGGCATAAAAGCCAAATAGCTATCTTGTTGGCGTAAAAGCCAAATTCTGCGTAAAGCTTGATGCTGCATAAATAGGTAACCAGCGTAAACTAGCCAATTATCCTTCCTGACTGATGTCTTGAGCGTATTCTGGGCCAAATAGCCTTATCACGTTCCTTTGCAAATATAGCCTGAGTTGGCGTATTTCAAGGAGATAGCATACGGCGTACTCCTATAGTTGAAAATAACCTGATTGGCGTATTTTGAGGAGATAGCATACGACGTGCTTCTATAGTTAAAAATAGCCTGATTGGCGTAACATGCAAGGATGGTGATGTGAGCGTATTAGCCCTAATTTTAGCTCTCCCAGTTATTGAAAATAGAACAAAATCTCGTGCATTAAATGCAGAGATCTGCCCCCGTCTCGCGCATTAACTGCTGTGATATGCCTCGAGTTTTGTACGAAGAACAGCTTTTGACGTGGCATCTGATTTCGTCTTATCTTGAGCGTAAAAACTCATCTCTGCCTTTGTAGAATATGCAGCGTATTCCTTGAATGTGTAAAAATGACTTGTATCAAGGATATGTCACTAAATGACAACCTGGGCCTTTGTGCAGAATCATTATTACAGCCGTCCTCTCGATCGTCGTGCAGTACTCTTTGTCAGGAGTCAGGTTCACTGTTTTGTCTGACAGGTTCATTCGAGGAATATGAAGAGTTCCTCGTATAACTTTACGTCGCATTAAAAGCGAACGTATTTTACGCCAGGGGGAAGGTGTAGCAACCTTTTACGCCAATACAACCTTGAAGCACTGTTTTACGCTAGGTTGTTCTGAAGCCATATTTTACGCCACACGGCGCTGAAGCTCTGTTTTACGCATATAGCTCTAAAGTCATGTTTTACGCGGACTTCATGCATGTTGGGGGTTTTACGCGTATAATTCCCTAGCGTATTTTTTATGCTTCTACAATATACATATGTATATATATTGTATATGTATTCCCTAGTATATGTTTAATATATATACATATAGTATAAATTCTATTAAGTGTATATAAATATATCTATTATATTTGTAATTAATGAGTATTAATATTATTGTTAGATAATAATATGTATATTTATATATGTACTAGGTGACTCAAGTATAATTACGGATATCCCGTAACTATCTTGACCTGTGACCATGTAACATGTTAGCAGACTGGCATATGTACACTAACGTACTGGCAAGACCTGTATCATTGACTGTCTGTTATGCATAGCAATTACAGACGTGACACCCCTAGCGTAGTCTCTGAGTTCATTGTGTTTGATTGTGTGTGTTAGTATAATGTCTGATGCAATATTGTATTATATGATGTCTATAGGACTGTTGGATCATTCAGACGGTACTTTGGAAATATGACATTGGTATTGCCAACTAAAGATCACAGGCGAGTCAGTTTCTATTATGTTGATTATCTCTATAATTCTAGTTGTATAGCGTACATAATTCTGACACTGTTGTTTATACGTGTTGGCATCATCGAGGCATGTCACGAGGAGTCGTAATTTGGAATCCATCGTGCTAGCTGGGAAAATGGGGAAATATTAGTAGCTTATGTGGTCATACCCAACTCTACATGCATCATAGCTTACCCATACCTCACGTCGGTGCAGCCTGACCATTACATGCCTCATAGCCTGTTATATGTGATTAGCCTGACTATTGCTCGCATCATAGCTATCCGGATGGTTAGCCTGACCTTACATGAATCATAGCTAATCATATGTAACAAGCCTGATCAGTCCCAAGCCGATCACATGATATGCTGATGTTTCACACACTTAGTTTGATGTTCTTGACATGTATCTTTAGTATATTGATCTAGCATCTCCACATGTTCTAGTTATTGTTCTAGTACTCATTATATTCTATTTTATTATTCTAGCATGTACTGTATTTCTATTCATTGCTAGATGTACATTGATGATGATTATTCCAGTATTCCTTTATTCCAGTATTTTATTATTCCAGCATTCTTATTGCCAGTTTTCATATCTGTCTTATATTTCTTTACACTGTGTTATAGTTTTGTCAATACGTGTGGAACTGCTGTTAGTGCTTGTACTTTGTTCCAATCCTAACTGGATATTTTTTCAGAGGATCTTGAGAATTTTTGTCCTACACACTATGGACCGGGTATAGATGTAGACAATACACCAGAGATTTTAAAGAAGACTATTTCTATAGAGGAGACATTACCTGAAGCTATCTAGAAAGTATTTATTTTATGTATTGAGACTTATTTGAGGTTTATTTCAGTTTATGTTTAGACTTATTCTTAGTTTGTGTGAGACTTGTGGAAACTTTATGTTGGACAGCTAGACTGTGGTTTATCTATATTTTGAGATATGGTGTTGACTATGTCATTCTTCTTATCTTTTATCGTGCCTTTATACTTTTATAGTTGTTGTGATTAACTTTATATTATGAGCTATTGTGAGATGTATATTGTCCTCCTCATGGACTTGATATCATTAACAGGTATTCAGTTATGTTAGTATTTATTGTGACCTAGACAACGTTCTACCACCGATGCTGTGGCGTAGGCTGGACGTACCCATGACTCATGCCCAATTTTTGGGTGCGGGTCATGACACATTTTTAGTGGTGGCCCATGCAGGTCTAGTTTCGCAAGTTGTGCGATATCATGGTAGTACAATAACTTAGTTGTACTACTGCGAGCCTGTGATAGGATATAGGATTAGGATGAGAGTATGCTCAATCATAACTAGGAAAATTCTGATCTTCATAATGCTATTCTCAATGATTGATTCCCTTGGAATTTTACTGTCCTTCCTTGATGATATCGTATCTATTAGCTTAATTGATTCTTTTAGATCTGTCTTCAGGATGCCGCCGAAGAATAGGTCCTTAAGATTGGGAGCAGCAACTTCAGAGAGGTCTGCCACCTCTCGACCTGACGAACAGACATCTGGAGTTCCTCCCACATCTTCTGTTCATGTGGGAGTATCTGTAGCAAATGGGATTCCTCTTCCACCTATTCAGAGGATTGCCCCAGCTGTGACGGATAACCTTCCACCATAACCGACACCGATTCCCGGAGGTGTGCCCACCGATGGGGCACAGATGTTCGCACTTATCCAGTATATGTTAGAGGCCCAGAGAGTAACAACAGAAGCTTACCATATTCAATCTGAGGCTCAGAGGGTGCAAGGAGAGGTGCACCAGGCATAGACAGAGCTGATGAGAGAGAGTATGGAGAATGCTCATCAGGTGGCTCTCTAGGCTGTGGAGAGAATAGCACGACAACAGCAGCATCCTAGCCAGCAGCACCAGAGGCTAGGTACTATAGTGGACTTCAAGAGGATGATGTCTCGAGAGTTTAAAGGAACAGAAGGAATACTCTATGATGATGATTGGTTAGAGGACAGAGAGAGGAACTTGCGCTTGGCGCAGATTCTGGAGATTCTTCAGATCGAGGCCGCTGGCAGTCAGATGTTTGATATCGCACTAACGTGGTATCGTACAGAGATAAGGCTCACTAACAGAGGGCTTACTTGGGATGACTTCAGAGTGCTCTTCAAGGAAAAGTTCTTTCATGACGTGGCTTTGGGAGGATTGGAAAGTCAGTTCCATGACTTAGTCCAAGGAAGCATGTCAGTTGACAAATACGCCGCAGAGTTTTACCGATTCAGTCGATTCGTGCCATCGATGATTCGAGATCCAGGAGACCAAATATGGAAATTCTGGAAGGGATTGAATAGAGAGATCAAGTCTCGTACTTCGGGACAACGTACTGCTACATTTGAGGGTATTCTGATGGATGCCCAGATTGCTGAAGATGACTTAGACCTCAGGCCCAAGAGAGGGCGCAACACTTTTGGTGGAACAGGTGGTAACACAGGACATGCCAAGCACCCACACTTTCAACAACAACAGAGGCCGTACCAGCAGCAGCAGCATCAGCATCACCAGGCACCAGTTCGAGGACACATCCAGCAACAGCAGCCACAGAGACAGAATCAGCCCGTTGCCCAGTGTGCGTATTGCAAAAAGATGGGACATACTAGAGACATCTGTAGGAAGAGATTGGGTACTTGCTTATCCTGTGGATCACCAGCACATCAGCTTAGGGACTGCCTATCTATTCAGGCTCGTCAGGGTGGAGCAACCGCTCCGAGAGGATCAGCCAGAGTACCTACTGTACCAGGAGGCCAGCAAAGGGGACCTTCACTTCCACCATAACAGTAGAGGTTTGCTCAGCACTAGCAGCAGCAGAGAGGAGCACCACAGGGATGAGCTTATGCCATGACGACTGAGGAGGCAGAGCCAGCTGGAGACGTAATTTCAGGTTTAATTTCTCTCGATTCTATTCCAGCACTTGCATTATTTGATTCTGGCGCTTCCCATAGTTTCGTATCTGTATCTTATGCCCTTAAGTATCATTTAGAAATGGAACCATTAGATAGGACTTGCAAGATCATAATAGGAGGAGGCATTATGCTAGTCCATAATTATTGTAAGGATCGGAGAGTGTCATTGGAAGGCCGAGAGTTGAGCATGAGTTTACTCGTCATGCCACTTCCGGGATACGATATTATACTCAGAATAGACTGGTTGAGTAGACATCATGTTACTATAGATTGTCAGGGAGGCAGAGTAATATTTTGACCGCCAGGAGAACCAGAGTTCGAGATCGCCAGAGGAGCAGAGGAGCGGAGCAAAGGCACTTTTTGCGGAGCCAGGATGGAAGAAGAGGAGTTACCACATCCACTGATAGCGGAGTTCCTGGATATATTTTCAGAGGAGTTGCCAGGTTTGCCGCCAGACAGAGATGTTAAATTCTCTATAGACTTGATACCAGAAGTGGAGCCTATTTCACAACATGTCTATAGAGTCAACAACAACGAGTTGGTAGAACTGAAGAAGCAAGTTAAGGAGTTATAGGACAAAGGTTTCATTAGATCCAGTTCATCGCCATGGGGAGCCCCGGTATTGTTTATACCGAAGAAGGACGGCACGGTACGCATGTGTATCGATTATAGAGCTCTGAACAACCTCACTATCAAGAACAAATACCTATTGCCGAGGATAGATGATCTCTTCGATCAATTGAGCGGAGCGAAGGTGTTTTCAAAGATAGACTTGAGGTCAGGCTATCACCAGGTGAAGGTGAAGAGAGAAGACATACCGAAGACAGCCTTTCGGACCAGATATGGCCAGTTTAAATTTACGGTAATGCCGTTTGGGTTAGCCAATGCACCAGCAGTATTCATGAACTTGATGAACAAGGTATTCTACCAGTACCTTGACAAGTTCGTAGTGGTGTTTATCGACGATATTCTAATATATTCTAAGACCCCTGAAGAGCATGAAGAGCACCTGAGGATAGTCTTAGAGACTCTCAGAAAGGAAGAGTTGTACGGAGACGTGTGGAGATCTTCACAGACCATAAGAGCTTAAAGTACATATTTACACAGAAGGAGCTGAATATGAGGCAGAGAAGGTGGTTAAAGCTGATGAAAGACTTTGATATCTCATTGCAGTACCACCCAGGAAAGGCCAACGTAGTCGCCGATGCCTTGAGCAGATATCCAATGGCTATGTACTTGCCTATAGATAGACACTTATTGGCCGATCTTGAAAGGTTGGGAGTTAAAGTGCTAGTTCCAGGTATTGAGATTCAGATATGGGAATTACAGATACAATCAGAGCTGATTGACAGAATTAAAGCTGCACAGTACGATGATGAGACTCTAAGGAGTAACATGGCACAAGTTCGGACAGGATTGACAGATGATTTTACTATTGCGGATGATGGATCTTTGCGACATGGTACAAGGATGTGTATGCTAAGTGGAGAGCTGCACGAAGAGGTTTTGCAGGAGGCACACCGCTCTCAGTATTTGATGCATCTCGGTGCCAACAAGATGTATCAAGATTTGAGGGAGCAAGTATGGTGGTATGGTATGAAGTGCGAGGTAGCACACTTTGTATCCCGATATTTAGTGTTCTAGCAGGTAAAAGCAGATCGACAGAGGCCAGGAGGATTGCTTCAACCTTTATCCATTCCAGAATGGAAGTGGGAGCATGTGACTATGGACTTTGTTTCAGGACTTCCATGTTCTCCAGGAGAAAAGGACGCGATTTGGGTTATCGTAGATAGGTTGACCAAATCAGCCCACTTTTTACCTTTTAAAGTGGGTACATCGACAGAGAAGTTAGCAGAGATGTACGTACGGCAGATTATCGGATTACATGGAGTTCCTGTGAGTATCGTCTCAGATCGGGATAGTCGTTTAACTTCCCATTTTTGGAGGAGTCTGCAGGCTAGCTTGGGCACTCAGCTCAAGTTCAGTACCGCGTATCACCCCCAGACAGACGGACAGTCTGAAAGGACTATTCAGACTCTTGAAGATATGCTATGCACTTACGTTTTGGATCTTGGAGGTTCTTGGGAGGATCATCTACACCTAGTAGAGTTTGCTTACAATAACAGCTACCAGGCCAGTATTGAGATGTCACCATTCGAGGCTTTATATGGACAAAGGTGTCGTACACCTTTATCTTGGGATGATGTTAGAGAGAGAGCTTTGTTAGGACCAGAAATGGTCGTAGATGTAGCAGAAAAGGTGAAACTTATCAGAGACAGATTGCGAGTGGCGCAGGACAGACAGTGACATTGGGCCGATAGCCACCGTAGACCCCTAGAGTTTCATATATAGGTTTTATTTTATTGGTTTGTGATTATTTTATTTTAGATTGCGTGTTAAGATTGTTTGTTCTAGGTTGGCGATTTGGTGTTCCTACGGATTTCTCCGACACGGGGCACGATTCGATTTGGTAGAGGCGAAAAGCTTAGCCCACGATACATCGAGCCCTTCAGTATTCTTGCAAGGGTCGGTACCGTGGCCTATAGACTTGACTTGCCGCCTGCTCTAGAAGGAGTGCATGACATGTTCCATGTGTCACAGCTGAGACGGTACGTGGCAGATCCTAGTCACGTACTAGATCACTCAGAGATCGAGGTTGGACCGACGCTCAGCTATCCTGAACAACCCGTTGAGATCTTGGATCGTAGAAAGAACGCATTACGGAATCAGACTATTTCTTTGGTTCGTGTTGCATGGAGATATCACTCTCCAAGCAAGTCAACCTGGGAGAGAGAGAATGAAATACGCGAGCAGTATCCGTATCTCTTCGAGACTTGAGGTATAATTCTTTGTTTGATTGTTTGATCTTATGCTAGTTATTTTTAATTTTGAGGACAAAATTCTTTTAAGGAGGGTAGACTTGTCACTACCATATTTCAGAATAGAGATCTTTTCGTCTTTTCATTAATTAATTGAATGTGTTAATATTGTATAATATTTAATTATATCTAATAATTGAGATTTTATTTGATTGTTGTACTTTACCGTTGCTTCGATAATTAGAGCGCTACACTTGCCATTGTCTTCCAACATATTTTACACCCTTGTCCTAGGCGTGCTAGACTTTTATTCTGATCTTTGTGTGACAAATAACTATACCTTATTGTGCTTCATTTTAGATGCACAACATTCGTCACAACCGATTGTATTTAATTCTATATAAATCAAACTTTGTACCCTTGTGCGTTCCAATCGAAATTGCAGACAATCTTAACCCATTTTGAGCAACCCAAATTAGGGTAATATTCTATTCTGAGTCTACTTCATTAATGACACTTGTGTACCACTTAATTTCAGTCCCTTGTACTTCTAAATAATTTTAGAACACCATTTGCATTTATTTGAATTAAATTAAACCATAAATCTAACTTTGTGTAATTTTCCAATTGTTGGGCACTTTTGTGCAAAAGTGCATTAAGGTGTCCATCCCGTTGGACACTGTAGAAGCATGAAAAATATGCTGAAGAGTTATACGCAGCATTTTAGTGCTGGGCAGCATAAAATATCACTTCAGAGCCGTCGGCGTACAACAGAGCTTTCTCGCTAAGCACATCATAAAATATAAGCTCAAGGACTATCCGCGTAATGCAGTATGTCCAGGCTGCTTCAGCATAAAAAGGGTATGATACCGCCTTTATGGCGTAAAATTTATCCACTTTTAATACAGCATAGAAGTGTACGAGGAACGCTTCGTATTCCTCGAATGAACCAGTCAAATCATGCAGTGAACCTGACGTCTGACTCCTGACAAAGAGTACTGCACGACTACCCAGACGACGGCTGTAATGATGGCGCGGCACAGCGACCCATACCGTCATGTAGTAAAGTTTCCCTGATACAAAGTACTTTTACGCATACAAGGGAATACGCTGCCTAGTTTTACACAGGCAGATGTGAGCTTTTTACGCTCCGCAGAAGACAAACAGACTGCCACGTCAAAAGCTGCTCATTCGTACAGAGCTCGAGGCACGTTTCTACATTTAATGCTCAGAATGGTGGCAGATCTTTGAGGCACATCTCTGCATTTAATGCTCAGAATAATGGCAGATCTCTGAGACACGTCTCTGCATTTAATGTTCAGAATGGTGGCAGATCTTCGAGACACGTCTCTGCATTTAATGCGCAGGATGGGGGGGCAGATCTCTGCATTTAATGCAAGAGATTTGATTATATCTCCAAAGACTGGGCAAGTCGTAATTGCGGCTAACACGTCCACATCATCATTTTTGCACATTATGCCATCAGGCTATTTTTAGCTATGGGAGCACGCTGTACGCTATCTCCTTGGAATACGCCAGCAGGTTATTTTCAGCTATGAGGAGCACGCCGTACGCTATCTCCTTGAAATACGCCAACTCAGGCTACATTTACATTGGTACGTATTCAGGCTATTTGGTCCAGAATTCGCTCAAGGCCTCAGTTAAGAAAGGAGGATCAGCTATCTTCTACGCTAGCTACCCATCTATGCAGCATCAGGCTTCTACGCCTACCCGGCCTCTACGCCAGTTTGATAACTATTTGGCTTCTACGCCATGGTGATAGTTATTGGCTTCTATGCCAACCTTTTCTACGCGAGGGATAACTACCTACGTGGCTTTTATGCCGTGATCTTCACAGCAGTTATACGCATTATCTCTTAATAGGACACACGTCACACGCAGATTCAGAAGATCATTTATATGTGGGTAACGGTTATTGTAAACATCACGTAAAAGGTGCCATACTCTCCACTACCCGGCTTCTACGCCGATTGGATGGTTATTGTCACTAAAACCCTATAAATAGAGACCTCTATTGACAGAGGTCCAGGGTCGAAAATTGATTTTTGGGAGAGAAGAATCCAGAGCACAGACAGAGAGTAGTGATCGACGATTTTGGCATCGAGCATCCACTCCCTATTGCAATCTTTGAAGCATCTCCTTCTTCTACGGCACTTCTTCATCATCGTGTGGTCCAAGGGACAAAGTGATCGACTGCAGATCAGACTCCTATAGCAATATTTATCCAGATTAAAAATTTGTACTTGACATCCTCGTATAGGATTAATTGTACTTCTTGTTTGTAAAGCAAAGAACGGGTTTCGTATAAACCTTGTTTTATTTCTTTCGTTTATTATCAAACACAAGATGGCGCCTCTGATTGGGACGTCTTTCTCTTCTGAGGAGAAAGCAATTGCTCAACACGATGCGGTATCCGTAGGATCCATAAAAAAGACCTTGGTCGTCCAATTCGACCAGTCTGCATACAAAGATATGCTTCGAGCAGGGGGTAGCTCTCACTCTCTCTCTGTTCAAGACAACAGGAAGCTGCGTAAGGTCTGGATGCCCAAGACATCCTCTACCATTCCTGCCGACTCTCCGATCGCTCCGACCAGCCAGGTTGTAGCTGCACAACCTTCGCGCTCCGTGCGTAAAACTCTGTCTCTCGTCCGTGACGTGGCAGACAAAACTTCTGACAATGCCTCAGTGCTAGTCCAGAAGTCAACTTCGCGCTCCGCGCATAAAACTCTGTCTCCCGTCTATGACGTGGCAGACAAAACTTCTGACAATGCCTCAGTGCTAGTCCAGAAGTCTACTGCGTGCTCCGCGGGTAAAACTCTGTCTCCCGTTTGTGACATGGCAGACAGAATTTCTGACAATGCCTTAGCGCCAAATCAGAAATCCCAAATGCGCTCCTCGCGTAAAGATGCATCTGCCCTCCGCGGAAAAGCAGATGATCCCTGTAACCTACGCAAGGGAAAGCAAGTGGCGGACTACTCAACTTCTCGGCCTTTACGCCAGCAAGGGAAGAATCTACCCGCCCTCCGGATCACGCGAGGAGCTGATGGCCGACTGAGGACCTCCTCAGCTTTATGCCAGCCTGAACAGAGCTCCAAATTACGCCAGGTGAAGCCTCTCAGCATAAAGAAGGCTCAGTTTGCGAAAAGTCACACTCCTCAGGGATCATCCGCTACCCAGATGGCCAACCTGTTGTATACGGGTGGCACAGGGAGAACTATGGTTCCCAACCTCCGCATGCCGACTGATGTAAAAAAGAGGAACAAGCCATCTTCTTCTTCTTCTTCTTCTTCTTCTTCTTCTTCTGTACATCCTTCCGACTTGCGTGAGTATCTGATCCAGAAACGCAATGATAGGGGATCTTCCAGCATGTCTATTATGCCTCCTAGGGAGCACAATTATAATAGTCATAGGATTATAGTTAATTATTGCTGTTCTGAAGCGAAATGGTCGGTTTTCGACCGGTTGAACTACTCTTTATCTTTCCAGGAAGAAGAGCCTGCACATGCATCAGTGAACATAGATTCACACGTACCTAGAGGAAAGTCGAATTCAAGACGTCATCCCTCTAGAACTCCAAGCCAAAGGAGATTCAACCAGCTCCTTAAGAACATTGAAGCTGGGGTGTTCCAAAACACCCGTTCGAGGTCACGACAACCGGCTTCGTACTCTTCTGATTCCGATACTGGGGGTCGCCAGTTTCCCAAATCAGATACTGAAAGTATAGAGTCAACTTCTACAGAGACCTATACTAATCCTTCAATGACACCCAGGGAAATGGAAGTCTATGCCATTGAAGATGAACGCGAGGAAGCTTCCCCGTCGGGGAACACT
Organism: Iris macrosiphon; assembly: GCA_036927795.1. Lineage (NCBI taxonomy): Eukaryota > Viridiplantae > Streptophyta > Magnoliopsida > Asparagales > Iridaceae > Iris > Iris macrosiphon. Next base: position 9,023,010 of record JAYESA010000016.1, on the reverse strand, counting down.
GAGCAACGCATTGCTGTACTGGAGACGTCTCTGAAGGAGATACAATCCATGATGGAGAATATGCACCAGATGATGCTGACTCAACACACGGCTGCTATGGCTCAAGCATCGGTCCCTCCAACTTAGATACATGTGGGGGTGGACTTACCACCATCCAACGCGAATCAGGAGCCTACTCTAGATCAAGAGTCAGCAACTACCCCATATCCCCTCTCGGAGAATGTATTACCTCCTGTTGAAGTCGCAATACAACCGATCCCTCACCACTCCGCAGTCCTTCTACCGGCTGAAGATCCTATGCAGGCAGTGCGGGAGTTGAAAGCTCAATTTGATACCTTGAAGCACAAAGATCAGCTCAAGAAATTGGGAATCAACCAGCCTTACCCGGCTATCTGGGATGAGGTCCCTTTCCCTCCTAAATACAAACCACAGACTATGGCATTATTTGAGGGAAAAATATCACCGAGTCAGTACATAAACTACTTTAGTATGATGATGGTGTTATTACAAGGGAATGACGCCCTCCTCACTCGGGTGTTCAAGGGCTGTCTCTCGGGAGTGACTTATCAGTGGTACCGTAGCCTTGCGGACAACTACATTACTTCCTTTGAAGACTTCAAGACTTTATTCTTCGTATGATTCTACGAGGGAGGGATGGACATGTCTATGTCCTCTCTCATCGAAGTGAAGTAGAAGGAAAAAGAGAACGTTCACACTTTCATCGAACGTTTTCGTCAAGCCACTTTGCAAATGCCTCCCGGAGTTCCAGACTCGGCATTGGTGGACATTTGCAGGAAGAACCTTCTTCCCGTGATCTCGGTGTTCACAGGACCATATCAGTTCCATGATTGGCCCTCTTTCATCATCTCAGTGGTAGCCACTGAGGACAACAGTCAGAAGGCGCATGATAATGGCATCATGATCTCTGCCTCTGATAGAGGCAAAAGGTCATCTTCCAACAGCGACCATCCCCGTGGGGCCAAAGGAAAAGAAGCTCTGGCGATCAACACGTCCAGGCAAAAGACTGCGATAACCACACAGACGAAACCTGGGACTTCCAGGCCTATTGAAGTGTACTCTTTCGACGACGATGATATTCCGAGCATATTCGAGTGTCTCGTCAAGAGCGGCAAGATTACCCTTCCTGAGGTAAAACGGTCTAATGAAGTCGGCAGTACTAATAACCCCAAGTACTGCATCTTCCATAGATACATACACCACCCTACAAAAGCGTGTTATGTACTGAAGAGAAAGATCCAGGAGCTGATCGATGCTAAGGCCATCACTCTGCGTAACAGCGAGAAGATGGTCACATCCAACATGATCTCTCTGCAATTTGGCAATCTGCCTCTCCAAGAAGTCCTGAATGGTATTATACCTATTTCTCGGACAACGATGAACATCGTTAATCTTCCTTCAGCTAAGGGTCAAAATCATGACCTGATACCCCTAACTACCGAGCGGGGCGAGATTATGTGGGTTCATCCAGATCTGGTGTCAGAGATCGAGGAAGAGACTCAAGCTGCTAAGGCTAAGTCTAAGAAGAATTCGAAGCATAAACTATGTCACATGGTTACGATACACTCGGCATTGGAAGATGAGGTTTTGGCTACTGGAACCCGTTCAGGGAAAGCTTACCTCAAGGACTATGGAGCAAGTCAGAAAGATGCACCGGCAGATGCTTCAGCTGCCAAGCCTTCAGAATCGGAACCCGCCATACCAGAAGCCGGTCCTTCGAGACCAACTTCGGCGGACAAAGGGAAGCAAAAGGAAATGCGCTTCGATAAGCCTTTGAAAAATATTCAAAACAAAGGTTTAGAGAAGCCATACAACTTTGACATCCTGGCCCAATTGGCTAATACACCGGCCAGGTTGTCCATCTTCGAACTACTCAGGCTCTCTCAAGGCACTCGTCAAGCCCTGAGTGAAGCATTAATGCAGGCGGATGCATACTTGACCCAGCTTAAGTCCCCTGACAAAGAACCTGTGGCATGTCCTCAATGCCATAGTGTAATGGAGGTGGTCCCGAATATCACTTTCACTCAAGATGACATGCTGTTAAAACATAACAGGCATGACAGACCCCTCTATTACACCGGATACGTCGGTTCCATGGAGGTTGACCAGATTTACATAGATCCGGGATCATCGATCAGCATTATTCCTCATAGTCTGCTCAGACCGCTGAGGATTCCTACCACGAATTGGCCTATACCACCACTACAATCGTGGGTTTCAACGCCAGGAAAAGTAAGCCGTTGGGGAAAATTCGTCTGAGGATCCAGATTGGCGACCTCAGATCAGTGGCTACATGTTATGTCATTAATTCAGAGGTGTCCTATAACATTCTGCTGGACAGACCTTGGATCCACGACCATAACATCGTTCCTTCGACTCTACATCAATGCTTTAAATATATAGATGCCCAAGGAATGGTACAAACGGAGTTTGCTGACCTGAACCCGTTTAAAGGAGTAAAATCCTACTACTCTGATGCCATGTTGTACACTCAAGACTATATGGAGGAGGTGTCAGGCGAGACAGAAAAGGAATCCCATCGGGAGCCAGAAGAACCCTCTGTCAAACAACCTCTGTCAATTAAGGTGAAAGGGCGAACTACTCGTCCGAAAGCCATGGAGCCCCTGGCTATCCACCTGAACAAGACCAGGTCAGGAGAAGGAGGTGATCCTCTAGTGATCACTTTGAACCAAAAGCCTCCACCCCTGGTCATCAACCTTCGGTGCAACAGGCAACCAAGTGATGTAAATACAACCAGAAACGTGGTTCATGATGATAATAAAGATCCTCTTTTCCAGTATATTGACGCTCAAATTCCAAATCAGGAATCCTCTCCCCATGACGATATAGAACCTATAGCACAAAAATTCTTGGAAGCTATAGATTCCTATCATCCGTATATGTGGGAAGTGGCATCATCATCCAATGTTATCATGACATATGGACCACATAAAGATTCTATCTTCATTGTCCCGCCTACTTGCAGCAGTCAGCGTTCAATAGTCTTCGGTCGCATGCGCAATAAACTGACTGTACAAGAAGATTCTCCCAAGGACGATGCTGGTAAAATACAGGTTCACAGATACAGCCCACAAGCTTTGAAGATCATGCAAAGTATGGGTTATGACTTGAAGCTGGAACCAGGCCTCAACCACGGGAAAGGCAGACGAATGCTTCTGCACGATGATCCCTACTGTCAACGAACTCGTTTCAGCAATGGTGAAGTCATCTGATAATCTCATCTGAACCTGCGCCCTGATGCTCCTCAGGGACTCATCCTCAAACTGTGTAGCCCTGATCCGGTCTACCAACTCTGACTGAATCTGCAGTCCCCACATCTGCATCTCAACTCCGGGCACTATCACCTCAATGCCCAAGCTCTCTAGATCTGCCAGAAGATAATGATCTGTAGTCAGGCACATAGCTACCGGATACCTGCTCAACGCATCCGCAACTACGTTCGCCTTCCCTAGATGGTACTGCAACAATATGTCGAAGTCTTTCATCAACTCCAACCATCTCCTCTGCCTCATGTTCAGCTCTTTTTGGGTAAACACATACTTCAAGCTTTTGTGGTCTGTGAAGATCTCCACACGATCTCCGTATAAATAGTATTTCTACAACTTCAGAGCAAAGATGACCGCTGCCAACTCCAAATCGTGGGTAGGGTAGTTTTTCTCATGAGGACGTAATTGCCTAGAAGCATAGGCAATCACCCTCCCATTCTGCTGCAACACATAACCCAGTCCCTTCCCCGATGCATTACTATAGATAGTGAAACCTCCAGAACCTGATGGCAACGTCAACACTGGAGTTGTCGTCAACCTCCTCTTCAGCTAATCAAAGGCGATCTGGCACTCCTCTGACCAAACAAACTCTACGTCCTTCTGGGTCAGCCTGGACAATGGCTCTGCAATCCTGAAAAAATCCTGAACAAATCTTCTGTAGTAACCTGCTAGTCCCAGGAAACTCCTGACCTCGGCTACTGAACTCGGAGCACTCCATGCCACAACTGCCATGATCTTTCTCGGATCCACCGAGATACCCTCTCCAGTCACCACATGACCAAGGAATTCAACATTGTCAAGGAAGAACTCACACTTCGAAAGCTTTCCATAAAGCTTCTCCTTCCTGAGAGTCTCCAACACTATCCTCAGATGCTCCTCGTGCTCCTCTGGGGTCTTCGAATACACCAAGATATTATCTATAAATACCACCACAAACCTGTCCAGATGCTGATGGAACACCTTGTTCATTAGATTCATGAACACTGTCGGGGCATTAGTCAACCCAAACGACATCACCATAAACTCATACTGTCCATATCTGGTCCGAAAAGCTGTCTTCGGAATATCCTCCTTCCTGACCTTCACCTGGTGGTAGCCTGTCCTCAGATCAATCTTGGAAAACACCCTCGCTCCGCTCAACTGGTCAAAAAGATCATCAATACGCGGCAGCGGATACTTGTTCTTGATTGTGAGGTTGTTCAGAGCCCTGTAGTCGATACACATCCGTATCGACCCATCCTTCTTCGGCACAAAAAGTACCGGAGCACCCCACGGAGAAGAACTAGATCTGATGAATCCCTTGTCCTGAAGTTCATCCATCTGCTTCTTCAACTCTATCAGCTCATTGTTGTTGACTCTATAGACGTGCTGGGATATCGGCTCCGTGCCCAGCACCAAGTCTATAGAGAACTCCACATCTCTATCCGGAGGTAACCCTGGCAACTCCTCCGAAAAGACATCCATGTACTCCTCTATCAGTGGATGTAGCAACCTCAGCTCTACCACCAGGGCTCCGCAGAAGACTTCCTCGGTCTGCTCCGCTGCTCCTCTGGCAAACTGAAACTCTGGCTCACCCGGCGGACTAAACAACACTCTGCCTCCACGACAATCTATACTAGCACAATGCGTACTCAACCAATCCATCCTGAGTACAATATCGTAGCTCGAAAGTGGCATTACGAGTAGGCACACACTCAACTCCCGGCCTCCCAAGGTAACTCTCCGGTCTCTGCAGACATCACTGACTAGGATGATACCACCTCCGGTCGTGATCTTGCAGAGTCTAGCTAAAGGTTCAGCAACAAGATGGTGTCTAACAGCAAAAGATATAGACACAAAGCTATGGGAAGCACCAGAATTAAATAAAGCAAGTGCTGGAATGGAATAAAAAAAAACACAGATCAAATAAAGTCAATATAGTGCAAGATACGATATCATCAAAGAAGGACAGTAATATTGTAAAAGAAAAGAAATTCAGAAAAAATTAAGATAGCAAAAGGAATCAGGAAGGGTCATAGTTGTGATTGAGCACACTCTCTCTCAGCCTATATCCTATATCCTATTACAGGTAACCTAAAAACTATACCTGGATGGGCCACCACCAAAAACGTGTCACGACCCGCACCCGAAAATCGGGTATGACTCGTGGGTACGTCCAGCCTACGCCGCAGAATCAGCGGTAGAACACTGTAAGGTCCGTTCTAGGTCAACCATCTATCTATATATCTCACCAAAAAATCTGCCATAACCTCTCCAAAAAGGAGGGCAACCACGCAATATATATATGAATAATCCTCTCCAAAAGGAGGGCAACCACGCAATAAATATATGAACTCTCAATCACAATAACTAGGGGAAGAATAAAAGCACGATATGATATGAACAAAGAAACACAACCAAAGAGAGCAAGACAATATCCAAAATACAGTCCAAGTCTATAATAGCCACAACATCTCATAGCAACAAAAGAATAAGTACAATCATCCAAAAAAAACACTGGGAGCAACCCAGGAAACCCACCTAGCTAACTAGGGCGCTAAAGGCGTCTCCTCGGCGCACTCCTCCTCAGTCTCGGGGTCACAACCCTCGTCAACACCCAGCCCGTAGAACGTCGAACAATAATCCTCAGGATCCTCTGAAAAAAATATGTCCAGTCAGGACTGGAGCGAAGTACATAACTCTGAAAGCAACTCCAAATACATGGTAAGGTATATATGACGAGCAATAGAAAAGTATACAAGATGCACAGAAAATAAATATATGTTGGAGCACAATAAGTAGCTGCAAAGTAAACTAGAGAACAATACAAGTAGTAGAAAAGTAACTGCAGGTGAGAAAACATGAATACTAGCTAAGTGCCTTAAGCACAAGTTCGTTATGTGATCGGCTTAGGTTGCACATGAAAAATACTACGATAACTCCGTTATGCGTGAGTTGCATAACCGACATACACATGAATACTGTTTGGCTTTGATCATATAACCAACTCCTACTCCCCTCCACCTCTAATACTCTTGGATCCAACCAAAACACGCTACGTACATGATAATAGCTCACGCACATGAAGGCGAGAGCACAAGAAGCACATGATAGCACATGAGAATTAATACCCGAAGCACATGATGAAATACACGTGATAGAGTACCCGCTGAACACGGTAAGGGGGATAGCATCTCATGATAGGATCCACTAGTACCAGCTCGTGTAACAATGTGTCAGAATCAAGTATTATAGTTCTAGAACAGGTGATATAAATGCTATCATGAAATGGAAACTATCAGAGGTAGGTACTCGCCTGATGTCCTGAGCAACTGATGAGGATCGAGATCCGAACCGGTATCGCAAGAACCTATTGTGAAAAGCAGAATTAAATAGGTTTCTAAGGATTTAAACTGACATAAAATGATTTAAAATAGGCTTCTAGGGATATCCTAGGTCGAACGGGTCAAACCGATAAAATTTGGGTCAAAAAGTCAACCCGGGGTCCAAAAAGTCAACTCTAGGTCAAACCTAGGTCAGACGTTGACTTTTACGGTCAAAGGGGACAATTATGGTCAAAGCTAGGTCAAACTAGGGTGCCCCTGAAATTCTAGGTCAAACTGAGCTCATTAAGCTAGTTAACTCTCAAACTCACCTCCTCGAGATACCGGGATACCCTCTGTATCCGATACCTCGCCCTAGGCTACGCACCCCGCCTAAACCCGCTAAAACCTATGCTAGCACGCGTAAATATATACACATAAGCATATAAAAATCACTCCAATACTATTCCTAGGCTATTGCTCAAATACCCCGCTCGAAACTCAATACCTTGGATATCTCAAGGTATTGAGATACCTTGGTATCTCAAGGTATTGAGATACCGTTCTAATACCCCTCTAACTAGGTATCTAGGTATGTAGATATATATAACTAGCTATAATCTAGGCTAAAAATATATATCTATCATATATTATACATATCTAAGTATCTATGTATATATATATATATGTATCCACAACCACAACATATACATACCTTACCTAAACTCATATATATACCCAACTCATAATATATGTATATAACTATCTAGATATCTATAGATATGTATAGCTATAGGTATATATATATCTATACCTTAGATAGATATAACTATCTATCTATCTACCTATCTATTAACTATCTACCTATTAATCTACATATCTATCTAACTATCTATCCACGTATCTAGCTAACTATCTATTCAACTACTTATCCATCTATCTAATAAACTATCTATCAATCCATCTATCTAGCTATCTATTTATAAATCTATCTATCTATTTATCTATATATCTATCTATCTAGCTATTTACCTATCTAGATATCTAATAATCTAACTATCTATCTATCTAGCAATCTAACTATCTATCAACCTGTCACTCCCTCTACTACCCGCTGCTATGTAACACGCTGCATGCTTGCTTGTACTGCTGCTGCTGCCCTTGCATTAGCTGCTGCTGCTGCATGTACTGCTACTGCTGCTGTGCCTTCTTATGCTGCTGCTGCTGCTGTGCAGGCTCCTCGCTGCACACACAGACGAGCACGCATACACAGACACACATACACGTATATACATATATATATACCACTATATATATATATACCACTATATATATATACACACATACTTATATATATATATTCTAACACACACACACTAACATATAGGTATATAAATACACACATCTATATATACATAGACACACTAATCTATATACATATATAAACACACCTATTTATATATATATGCACACACACACAGATATATATATACATATACACACACACTCAAAGATATATATATATATATATATACACATGCACAGATATATATATATATATATACACACACACACACACACACACGCACACTTATACATATACATATACATATATATATATATATATATACACATAGACATATATATACACAAGCACATATATATAAATACACACATATATATATAAATATATATACATATATAGACACACATACATACATATATATATATATATATATATATATATATATATATATATATATATATATATATATATAAACACAACTCAACCACAACGCACACAACACACAAACAACACGCCCTACTCACGCCCAACGACCCCGACACGCACAAACACCTATAAATATATAAAATATAACCCAAGAACTCTAGTACACACTCCCCGATGCTAACCCAACGCGCGCACAAGCCCGAAACTAGGAAACCAAGTCGAAATGGCCGTTCGGTCATTTCGACGAACACGCGGTGTGCGGTTCGGAAAACCTCCTAAAACGCATACCAAACCAACTCGGAATCGGCCTAAAATTTACCCACGGGTTCTAAACGATGCCTAGATCCTAGAAAAAATACTACCGCGTCGATTCTAGGCCCGTGGCGAAAACACGCACGCACTTAGAATCGGCGACGATGAAAACCCCAAATTTGCCCGAAACGCCCGTTTCTCCGCGACACGACTTCCCGTGTCCGAACGGAGACACGCACTCACCCTCAAGACACCTGAAAACGTCTACCTAGATTCGTCTAACCTAGGGCATCATCCAAAATTAGGCCAATTTTGGATTTCATCCGAAATTGACATAAAACCTAGTGTCAAAGTCTCCAAACTCAACCAAACTAGTTTCAACTTCCTCCCACGGGTAGTCTTAGGGTCTAGAAAGGTTCTAAAACACTAATTACACTACATAAAAATAATTAGCAAAGGGAAAGTTATGGTTTACCTCTTGGGAGTTGGAATCCCAAGGCCAAGGTCTCCGATCTACTTGAAATCACCTCCCTCAAGCTCCAAGCCTCCAAATCTAGCCTCCATACCAAGTCTAGGCTCTACACGCCTAGGTTAGGGAAAATGTAAGGTTAGGGTTCACAAAAGAAGAAGGAATGGAAGAAAGGAGGAAGAAAAGATGAGAACACTTACTTGGAAGAAGGAAGAAAGAAGAAAGAAGTAGTGGGGAAGAAGAAGTGAAGAAGAAGAAGTAGGGGGCTGGGGCTGGTGTGGGCTGTTGTTGGGGGCCGGCCAAGCAAAATATAGGTCACATAAAGTCTCCAAATGACCAAAATGCCCTCCTAACTTGGGTTTTGTGTTCCGGGTTCCAAAAGCACTCAAACTAACTCCAAATCTCTCCAACTAATCCACTAAAAATATAATAAATAATCTAAACCCAAAATAAGTCTCACAAGGGTGTTGGTCGGGTCAGACATGGGTCCACTAGGGTCTGACATGGGCCAAGGCTAGCCAAAATCCTAAAACAATCAATTAAAAATAATACAATCACTAAATAAATATAAATATAATTAATTAAATACAATACACAATTTACCAAATAAAAAAAAACCCTATTTTCTAGAATTGGGCAGTGACAGTGGCTACTCATAAACTCAATATATTGCCCAATTTGAAGCCTGTAAAGCAGCACCAACGCCGGTTCCGCCCGGATATGATGGACGCCATTGAAGCTGAAATCAAGAAGTTGATAGCCTGCGGTTTCATCCGGGAAGAACAACATCCTGACTGGGTCGCCAATGTTGTCCCAGTCATAAAGAAAAATGGGAAAGTACGTGTCTGCGTCGATTACCGACATCTGAATACAGCCTGCCCCAAGGATGAGTTTTCTCTTCCCATTACAGACGTCATGATTGATAATACCTGCGGATTTGAACGCATGTCTTTCATGGACGGATTTTCAGGATACAATCAAATCAAGATGCATCATGAAGACGAGAAGCATACTGCCTTCCGGACACCATTGGGGGTATATTGCTATATGGTCATGCCCTTCGGATTGAAGAATGCCGGGGCTACATACCAACGGGATATGAGTAACATATTTCATGAGCATTTATGCAAAATAGTAGAATGTTACGTGGATGATATAGCTGTCAAAAGCCGCCTCAAGGATAATCACATCCAAGACCTGAAGACAGTGTTTGAGCTGATTCGCCAACGTCAACTCAAAATGAATCCTACAAAGTCCTTTCTGGGTGTATCTAGTGGAAAATTCCTGGGATTTGTCATTACCGCTAAAGGCATTCAAGTGGACCCTGATAAAGTCAAGGCCATCATAAAAATGCGACCACCCCATAATCTGAGGGAACTCAGGAGATTTTAAGGTCGTCTGGCTTATATCCGGAGGTTCATATCCAACCTCTCAGGGAGATGTCAGCCTTTTTCTCGTCTCATGAAGAAAGGTGTACCCTTCTTATGGGACGAAGCCTGTCAGCAAGCGTTTAATGATATCAAACGCTACCTCACTAATCCTCCAGTTCTGGTACCTCCCATCATAGGAAGACCATTCTTGCTGTATGTTCGAGCGATGGATCATTCTCTGGGAGCTCTTCTCGCACAGAAGAACGATGTGGGTCATGAACAGGCTATTTACTACCTAAGCAGGATGATGGTCAGAGCTGAACATCGGTACAGTCCAGTAGAAAAAGAATGCTTGGCTCTGATGTTCGCTATCCAGAAGATGCGACACTATGTCATAGGCCAGACTATTCATATCATCTCCAGGATCAATCCCCTTCGGGTATTGATGAACAAGCCAAGTGTTCTTAATTCCCGACTCGCGACTTGGGCGATGTTATTAACACCGTATGACATGGTGTACGTCCCTCAGAAGTCCATCAAAGGCCAGGCATTGGCCGATTTCCTAGCTGCTTATCCGATCCTGGAGACCTCCAAACTATACGAGGACATTCCCGACAAAGTCGCAGAATGTAATTCCACAGTGGAAAGTGATACATGGCAACTATTCTTCGATGGTGCCTCCAGGACTGGTCCCAGGGAAAATGTGGTTTCAGGAGTAGGAATTATCCTGGTTACTCCCGATAAACTCGTCATCTATCGAGCATATTCTCTTAGCGAGTCCTGTTCTAATAATGTGGCAGAATATAATGCCCTACTCATCGGGCTCCGAGTCGCTAAAGAATTGGAAGTCGAATATCTGGAAGCTTTCGGTGATTCTCTGTTGATCGTCAACCAAGTCAGAGGAATATATGAAGTCCGAAATCTAGACCTTATCCTTTATCACCAAGCAACGATCGAGATAGCCATGTCTTTCAAAGGGTTCTTCCTAGAGCATGTGCCTCGATCTCATAATCTGGAAGCTGATGCCCTAGCCAGTCTAGCTGCAGATCTAGCTATTCCTATAAGAAGGCAGAATTCGGTGATCCTTCTTAACAGAGATTTATTCTGTATAAAAAATAACTTTCACGTAGAACGCAGCTACGCTGTGAACACTGATCCTCCCAAGAGAGACTGGAGAAGTCCTTTTATAGATTTTGTGGCATACGGAATCTTACCGGAGGACCCTAAAGAAGCAGTATCCGTCAAAAGACGATCATTACGCTTCTATTTTGATGCGTCTTCACAATGTCTATATCGCCGGACCTACGACAGACTGCTGTTGAGATGTCTCTCCGATGATGAAACACAGCTGATTATCTGTGAAGCTTACGACGGCGTATGCGGAGCGCATCAACCCGATCCTAAGCTACAGGATCGTATCAGGAGGATGGGTTATTACTGGCCTACTATGATCACAGATGCAATAAAGTATGCAAGACAATACAAGGCCTGTCAGGTTCATGCAGATTTTATACATCAACCTTCTGAACATTTACATCCTACATTGCATCCTGGCCTTTTGAAGCATGGGGTATGGATATCATTGGTCCTATTCACCCGTCTTCTTCCAGAGGTCATCGATTCATACTGGCCATTACAGATTATTTCTCCAAATGGGTAGAGGCAATCCCTCTTGCTGAGGTGAAGACATCTAATGTGATCAACTTCATCAAGCATCATGTCATTTATCGCTTTGGGATACCCCGAAGGATAATTCATGACAATGGGCCTCAATTTATCAGCCAAGCGTTTCATCGATTTTGCGATAAAAATCGGATACAAAATGTGGCCTCTACGGTATATAATCCTGCTGCTAATGGTTTGGCGGAAGCTTTCAACAAAACTATCATCAAACTCTTAAAAAAGTTTATCTCTTCGAACAAGAGAGATTGGAATGAGAAGCTAGGAGAATGTCTCTGGGCATACCGCACAACGGTACGAGCACCGACGGGTTGTACCCCATTCTCATTGGTTTACGGGAGTGAAGCAGTTCTCCCCATCGAAATCCAAATTCTGTCGCTCAGGATAGCAGTGGCTAATAAGTTGACTCAGGAAAAGAATAATCTACTGCGGCTTCAAGAGCTAGAAGGATTAGACGAGAAACGCCTTCAGGCTCAGCAGCACATCGCGTTCTACCAGGCACGCATTTCCAGATCTTTTAATCAAAAAGTAAAGGAAAGAGTGTTCAAAGTTGGCGAGCTAGTTTTAGCTGTGAGAAGGCCAATGATTATTACTCACAAGAGTAAGGGTAAATTCCAGCCCAAATGGGAAGGCCCTTATGTGATCGAGACAACGTTCTCAAACGGCGCTTACAGATTAGCCAAGCCTAATAGAGACTTGTTAATGGCTCCTATCAACAGCAAATTCCTGAAGAGGTACTATGCTTAATCTCCTTCGCTCAAAAGGAATATGGTAAAGATCTCATTATGACAATACTACTTCCAAAACAAAACTAGTTGGATCATATTCTATCATGTCCATATAACCTCTGAATAGATATATTTGACTAATTTGGAACTTCAAAACCTATCACGTCCATATTACCTCTGATAGTGTTTTGTATACAAATTTAGTTGGATCATATTCTATCATGTCCATATAACCTCTGAATAGATATATCCAACTGAAGCTTACCGAGAGTATATCACGTCCATATTACCTCTGATATCACTTTCGTCCTACCCTGTCATTTATATTCCAAAATGATGGGTCCACAAAGTCAGATAAAAGCCTCTTTATTATTCCCAGAAAGAGCAAAATTACATAAAAAGCAAGTAAAAGTACATTATTTGTGGGAAGCAGTTAAGTCACAGATCTGCTGCGCCAGAGCAACCATTCTCTCGTCCTTGGAGTCCAAGACGTCAGCGCGAGCCCGCTCCAACCTGGCCACATCATTGTTCAAAGCAGATAGCTCGGACCGAGTATGTACAAAACCTGCGTGGATGACACCCACATGTGTCAGGTTCTGCTGAGCAGTCTCCATTCGATTCTTCAGCACATCTCGAGATGCCGACAAAGAGAGAGCCTGCTTCTCTGCCTGAGCGAGTTCATCTTTTAATCTGCGTACCCTTGCTATCTTTTCCTCATATTCAGCTTCGCATTGAGTCAGCTGGGGAATGACATACTCTAATTCGGTACGCTCCTGGTCCATCTCTTGCTGTTGTTCCTGGACGAATTTGTCCAAAGCTTCTATTTGCCCAACAAGCTCTGCAGTTAAGGAGTCATACCTAGCTTGAACGAGACCGTCAATGCTGCCTCGAGATAGCTGTAAATATTCGTTAATGGGTTGTTCCAAACCATTAACTATCTGCTCCATGGTATCAGCTCTCCCAATGTCGTCGAAATCTCTGATCGGCACTATCGCGAACTGGGAGGACCTCCTCAGCGCCTCGAAGCCTAGATTCTTCTCCAATACCATCGATATCAGCATTTTCAAAGTGGTGTAGAAGATACTAGTATACTGCTCAGTCAGCATGGCTAGATCCAATGGACGCTGGGAGTGGCTACAATATTAGCAAAACTCCCTCCAGGAATGGCCGCAGACGATGTTGCCACAGTCGTCGCCTCAACAGATGGTGCGACAAAAGAAGATGCGCCAACAACGGACGAAGTGGCCGGCGTACTCAAAGGAGGTATTGTCGTAACAACAGGCTCATCCTCCTCTCGAGATAACAGAACTGTTTCAGGCGAGCCGACACCCGAAAATATTTCCTCTTCAAAATCGGGCACCTCCATGTCATCGCCAGGAGCTGAAATAGAGCCAAAAGGTGCGTCAACACTGCCCGCCCCGTAGATGTCTTCCCCTGAAAAGAAGACAAAAGAAAGTTAATATCAAAATGATGTTAATTTTTCTAAAAAAAGGCATAAAGACGATATTTACCCATGGCTGATGGTATATATGTCGCGTCGGCAGCCAGTACAGCTAAATCATTTCTTAATGATGCTAAGCGAGCTGTCATACCTGGGGAAGGGGGTGTGTCAACTGACACTGGCAAATATTCTTCCAGACCTTCGTCAAGATCCAACCGAGGCTCATCGGCTGGAATCTTACTGGGTATACTTATAGACGCGGTAGGGGTTTCTTCCGTTACTGGTCTGGATAAAGGTATCCTTATTTTTCTTGGCCTCGAAGGCGATCTTGTACCACTACCTGAAGCGGTAGCAGCGACAGCAGCCTCGAGCAAAGATCCTCCGGCACTGCCAGCCGGAACCGTAGAGGTTTCCTCTCTAAAAGGCGAGGAACCTCTAATCAAAGGATCATCCCCAACAAGGGAAACAGTAGGTTCACTCCTAGGAGCCTCATGGCCGGGAATCCTGAGAGAACCACCAACTGTCTTCTTCTTCTTGCGAGGGGAAGCCTCCTTCAGAATAGGAGCCCTTCGCTTACCAGAGATAACCAGAGGCCCTGCAGGCGGAGGTATTTCGCCTCTCGGTACTGTCAACAAAGGCTCGTCTGGATTGACAGAATCTTCACCCTCGTCAGAAGAAACTGTGGGGATTTCGTCTCTCCTTGCAGACTTAGAAGAGGGCATCCTAAAACTTCCACGCATATCAAAATTGCGATGGAAGGTATTGGTTGCCACATAAAACTGGGCGTACGAGTGAAGGATGCGCAACTCCATGGAGAGAGAAGTCGCTGGTATAGTGAAAGCTGCTTCAGTACAACCCATTATGAAGTACCACCATCCTCTCGCCCCATCGATAAGTCCACCCCTGGACTTAAAGCTGGTGACGACATTGCCCACAGGCAATTGGTCGTACCCGAATTGCCTGGCGAACCGACTAGGCAGGTAGGGCTCCAAGAAGCAATGGTCTTCACTTCTGTACAATAAATGGAAAGGTCTAATACAGACCAACCAATAGAAAGCTTTAGGAGAAAGAACGGTCTTCCCTTCACCAAAATCCTGAAGATGCGTCCCCTGTTGATTGAGATGTACAGTAGGGACGGTACAGAAGAGCTTCCAGCTGTGAGCAAAATTTAACGCTCGCCGACAGTCTAAAACTGTGGTCACGTTCCAAGTGGAGTTCTTGTAATTCAACAAGAAATTACTCCCCGAACTACTGCCAGAGCCAGGAGATATCACTCTGGGATTATGAAGAATTAACCATCCCATCAGATATAGGTATGGTAATTCTACCCTGGGAAAGCTGTCACGACGTGTTTCGTCAGCAAGCAGCCCATCGGTCATGGCCCTCAAGCCAGCTTGTATCCGGCATACCATGGCAGGAAGCAAGCCAAGTCTTGCCCCGAACACCAAATGCACTGCAGGCCATAAGGTGTTACGGTGGATGCGATCCGAAGAGGTAATGTCGGGTACTACCAGTCGGTGTAGCCATATGGAGATGAAGCCAGCCAGTTGAGCTTCCTTGGACAGAGGCCTGCGGTAATGCCTCAAATAACTGTAGGCCTTAGTGCCTACAGGATATTTCCCTATCCCTTCGTCGATAACCTGATCTGAAGCCCCAGCGTCTTCCATAAGATCATCGACTACCTGAGCACTAAGCACGCTCAGAAAGTTTAAAGGCCTATCCCTGCTATCCGCGACTTTGTCTGGCTTAGCATTTCTAGCCTGGTAGAAGAAGAGATAGGATGCCCACTTATTGGTATGGGCCAAATTCGAGGGCTCATTATAAAAGACAGTGCACGCTAAATAGTGGCACATCAGCTCCTGGTATATTGCCACCACCCGAGGGTCTGTATCCTCTAGCTCCCGGTTTGTGGGAACATACTCTTCATAAGGAGTATCCCCATTGGCAGTCTTGAAATCTCTGCCATTTCATGAAGGGACAATCCCAACTCCCCCAGTGGAGTGGCAGAAGTCCCAGTGACCGAGATATATCACTCCATCAAAGCCAGAAACAGGTTGGGGTTGAGAGGTAACCCAACACTGGTGGCACTCACAGCTGCATACAGACCAATGCTCTCCAGCTCCGTCTGAAAGTTCTTCAGGGCCCAGTCAGCTAAACGAACCCATCGAAGATTTGTGGGGGCAAGCCACCCATTGGTCCGAGGATTAACCTTGGGGTATACTCCTCCGTGACCCATGAAGTCATTACAGAAAGTCGGTAATTGGACTGGCTGGAATGGTGCAGTTTCCTCACTCGGGATAATGCCCAGAAATAATCACCTAAAAGGGATGACTGGACCAGAAGGGCGGCTCACAAACGACCCTTGGTCGGATCCTTTCTGGTGAAATATCTTCCCCGGCAGGCCGTGAAGATTGGGAGTCAGCGTCCATGACATCCTCCTGGGATACGTGGCATGGAAGAATGCCGAGATAGGATAATCTCTCAGCATCTTGGGCAGATACAGGACCAAACCCTCAGCAGAAAAAACCCAGTTTTCTTTCTTGGGCTTCGTCTGGGATTGTTTGTCAATCATATCCCCGAAGAGAAAAGCCAGCTTTATATATTGTGCCCCGTCTATAGACGTCAGGGGCTCTCCGTTGATCATGCTCAACAGCATTCGCTCTCCTTGAGACGATATCAGGATTCCCCTTCCTTCAGGATATTCGGGTCCAAAAATGGGAAATGTCACGTGGGACAAATCCTCCAAGTAGTTGGAATGCAGCATCCCGGCAGCAGAACCCATCACCTCAGCCAACGGAGACATATGCAAATTAACTACAAAGTGCAAGAAAAATACGTCAGTTCCTATACTAGACCTCACAAACTTACAGCATATGCCGAAGATCAACAGTCTGTGCTTTTACGCCAAGACTGTAAAAACTTGACTTTTTACGCTGGAGTCTCATTCCAAGGCATAAAATTCAAGATTGGCAGTATACACAAAAAATCTGACAGTCTGTATTTTACGCCAGACTGCCAAAGTCTGAGTTATTACGCCAAAATTTTTATCCAGAGCGTAACACTCAAAATTTGTAGTATACGCCAATTCTCGACAGTCAAAGCTTTTACGCCGGACTGCGAAAATATGGAGTTTTTACGCTGACACATTAGAAATATGGGTGTAAAAGATGAAACATCTCTGTGCATCATCTTCCTCAGAGAGGCTATCAGCACAGGAGATGACCTAGCGCATTCACGAACAACGTGTGCAAAGGGTTTTCTTCGTTCTTCTCGTCCCAAAAGCTTTACCTATAACGCCCGGTGCACAGCTCGTCGGTGGGACACTTCGTTCAGAGCGAGGCTTGCCCTTCCCGATGGGAGTCGCTCTTGCTTGGGCAGAGGAGCGAGAAGAGGAGGCAGCTTTCTTTCCCTTAGAGGAGGAGATTGGTTTTGGGGCCATTGCTAAGAACTCAGAATGCTCAGAGAGGAAACGAAGGAAAGAACTCGAAGAGACGAAAGCTTTCTTTTGCAAAAGACAGGTGAAGAGTCTTCTCTCTGAAAGCCTTGGAATATATATAGAGTTTGGATGGACTCCTCGAATCCCTAACCATATCCGATATTTAATATTCGGTTATGATTGGGGACTACGTCAGCCTATTACTCAGGGAAGGCGGACAGTCAGCGAATTCAAAAAGTTTTCGTGTAAAGCAGTTTCGTGGTTTTACGCCAAGGAGCTTTTTACGCTCGGCAGCTACAAATCTACGATTTTACGTTCACAGGCTATAAGTCTATGGTTTTACGCCCGGATGCTTTTATGCTCGGTAGCTTTTACGCTCGAGAGGCTACAAACCTACGACTTCACGCTCAGAAGCTACAAATCTATGATTTCACGCTCAGTAGCTTTTACGCTCGGAGGCAACAAATCTACAACTTCACGCTCGGAAGATTTTCTTTTCAGAGGCTACAAATCTACAGTTTCTACGCCCGGATGCTTTTATGCTCAGCAGCTTTTACACTCGAGGGGCTACAAACTTATGATTTTATGCTCATCCACATTTACAGATCTATGACTCTCCGCATATCTGACAAAACGCTGGCCAGAGTATGCGTATATATGAACGAATCTCAAGGCAGTCAATTACAAGGGTTCATGCAGAAGATGCTCCTTCTTGGCCTCAAAATATCCCAAGTACCCAAAGCATACAGAGTTCAACTTTTAAAATGACTCTTCTTCTTGGGTCGATTGGAGATTCATTCAGAATCCAGTCTGAACATTTCATCTATAGTTCAAGATGGTGACTCAGTTTTGACAACCGTTTCTCGCCCTATTTTAAGGGATTTTCGAGAAATCATTCTTGAAAATGATGGTCAGAATAAGAATTCTTCTTATTAGAAGTGACAGTTCAGGATTCTACGCAGTTCCTCATTTCTAACAGCAGGACAGTTCGAATACTCGACTTAAATGCTAAGCGGCTTTCTGCGCATCTTTAGTTATGCGTAAAAGACAGGACGGGACCAAATACTCTTTCTATCAGAGTCAGCGTAAGGTTATCCAGACGTGTCGAAGCTACACATATTCAGACTTTCTCACAGCAAAATATATGGCAAAATAATCAGATGCACAAAAGAAGATGATTTTATTAAATCATGATTACATATGAGGGAAATCCAGTCTACAAAGGGTTTTCTCTTCATTTTCATGATTACATATGAGGAAAATCCCGTCTACAAAGGGTTTCCTCATCTTTATTAAAAAGGTTACCCGCAGAATCTGTTCTGCCAGGTTCTCGTATTGGTGGAGATCTTCTTCCGTCTTCTTCAGCAGTTAGTCGGTTTCCGTGAACGATTAACAAGAAAAAGATTAATGGCGGGAGGATGCAAAACTGGGCCTGCCTAAATTATTCAGAGCCCATCCTCCATACGCCATGACAGATTGAGTTGAGGTTTTAAACCCAACTCAATACTCGAGGACAGGACTAGTTTGTCCCTCGTCCACGAACGACAGGAGAAAATATAGCTTGCAAGCTGTGTGGTTGAATGTGACCCTTCCTCTCTCCTGGACGAACCGCCATATGAAGTTGCTGATTATCTCGAGCAAAGGAAGCTATGATATCCTTCCATGATCCATCATTGCAGAGGACATTTGCTCAAAGACATCTTCTTTTTCGGCTACTTACATGCTGGAAGAACATGGTCTTCTTCTTCCTCAAGTCGACCCGATGAACTCCGGCAATCATCTCTGTGTGATGTGGGAAGAACAGGTTAATTCCTCAGCCTTTATATAGGCAAAAGAGAACACACCGAATCCCAACAAATCCCCTATAATCCGCCGAGAAATCAGCCTTGAAGAACGAGTCAGACTGGACCGTTTTATGCTTCATTCAAAGTGTTTCAAATTACGAGGAATTTGAAAACTTTGAAGGGGGTCTTGTAGAAGCATGAAAAATACGCTGAAGAGTTATACGCAGCATTTTAGTGCTGGGCAGCGTAAAATATCACTTCAGAGCCATCGGCGTACAACAGAGCTTTCTCGCTAAGCACAGCGTAAAATATAAGCTCAAGGACTATCCGCGTAATGCAGTATGTCCAGGCTGCTTCAGCATAAAAAGGGAGTGATACCGCCTTTATGGCGTAAAACTCATCCGCTTTTAATACAGCATAGAAGTGTACGAGGAACGCTTCGTATTCCTCGAATGAACCGGTCAAATCATGCAGTGAACCTGACGTCTGACTCCTAACAAAGAGTACTGCACAACTATCCAGACGACGGCTGTAATGATGGCACGGCACAGCGACCCATACCGTCGTGTAGTAAAGTTTCCCTGATACAAAGTTCTTTTATGCATACAAGGGAATATGCTGCCTAGTTTTACATAGGCAGATGTGAGCTTTTTACGCTCCGCAGAAGACAAACAAACTGCCACGTCAAAAGCTGCTCATTCGTACAGAGCTCGAGGCACGTCTCTACATTTAATGATCAGAATGGTGGCAGATCTTCGAGGCACGTCTCTGCATTTAATGCTCAGAATAATGGCAGATTTCTGAGACACGTCTCTGCATTTAATGTTCAGAATGGTGGCAAATCTTCGAGACACGCCTCTGCATTTAATGCGTAGGATGGGAGGGCAGATCTCTGCATTTAATGCAAGAGATTTGATTATATCTCCAAAGACTGGGCAAGCCATAATTGTGGCTAATACGTCCACATCATCACTTTTGCATATTACACCATCAGGCTATTTTCAGCTATAGGAGCACGCTGTACGCTATCTCCTTGGAATACGCCACCAGGCTATTTTTAGCTATGAGGAGCACGCCGTATGCTATCTCCTTAAAATATGCCAACCCAGGCTACATTTGCATTGGTGCGTATTAAGGCTATTTGGTCCAGAATTCGCTCAAGGCCTCAGTCAAGAAAGGAGGATCAGCTATCTTCTACGCTAGCTACCCATCTATGCAGCATCAGACTTCTACGCCTACCCGGCCTCTACGCCAGTTTGATAACTATTTGGCTTCTATGCCATGGTGATAGTTATTGGCTTATACACCAACCTTTTCTACGTGAGGGATAACTACCTACGTGGCTTTTATGCCGTGATCTTCGTAGCAGTTATACGCATTATCTCTTAATGGGACACGCGTTACACGCAGATTCAGAAGATCATTTATACGTGGGTAACGTTTATTGTAACCGTCGCGTAAAAGGTTCCATACTCTCCACTACCCGGCTTCTACGCCGATTGGATGGTTACTGTCACTGAAACCCTATAAATAGAGACCTCTATTGACAGAGGTCCAGGGTCGGAAATTGATTTTTGGGAGGGAAGAATCCAGAGCACAGACAGAGAGAAGTGATCGACGATTTTGGCATCGAGCATCCACTCCCTCTTGCAATCTTTGAAGCATCTCCTTCTTCTACGGCACTTCTTCATCATCGTGTGGTCCAAGGGACAAAGTGATCGATTGCAGATCAGACTCCTATAGCAATATTTACCCAGATTAAAAATTTGTACTTGACATCCTCGTATAGGATTAATTGTACTTCTTGTTTGTAAACCAAAGAACGGGTTTCGTATAAACCTTGTTTTATTTCTTTTGTTTATTATCAAACAGACACGACGTATAAATAAAACCTATTTCTCTTTCATGTATATTTTTCTATAATTTTTGGGAGTGTATAATTCAACATCAACCTCCTTAAAACCACGGCCCTCAAAACCTTGAACCAATGCAATCCTAGCAATTCGTTTTGAACCCAATTAAATCCTAGCACTTGAAAATATCTATGACAAGCCCTTTCCCTAAGGGTTTTGACCAAGCCTAATTCTAGGTCAACCCAAATACTACCTATATATAGTATTCTTTACTATACTTTACTTTACTTTACTTTACTTTACTTTACTTTACTTTTTCTTTTCTTTTTCAACCTAACATATACTCACAGCCGACCATATTTTCCCCTTCCCATCTTTCTTGTTCCCATCCTTTCGTCGTTTTCACCGCCAGAGGTCAGCCTCACCGGAGTCCCTCCTCCATACGACAACCCCCGCCTTTATCCCGCTTGCATCTCCCCTTAACCCGCCGGAAACTGACGCTGAACCGAGCCGACCGCTGTACTCAATCGAACCTCGCCTGATGTCACGTCCCAGTCCCAAAAATACGTAGGACTAGGACACGTAAGCATGCCAGCCGCATGGATATGGCAACTCCAATATATAGAAACCATAACCATACGTGCGCTATAATATGAATATAAACTCACATGTGGTATATATAATGTCACAAATCACAGATATGTTAATCTCATCCACACAATAAGTCATAGAAAAGAAATACTAAACTAGAATAAGGAGTCTGAAATATCCAAAATAATAGTCGGGTGGAGACAAATCCACTACCAAGGACTATATCCAAAACTAAAATGAGAGATGAGTATAAAATCTCCAATATAAAATAATGTGAAGACAGAAGTGTATCAGCTAAAATAATCCATCGCTAGATAATCAACGATGCTTAGAAGGTAAGACCTCATCGGCAGAAAGTAATACGTCAGGTCCAGGCCCGTACTCCTGTAAATACTCAAGAGCAGATACACCTGGCAGAGGACTAGGTCCTCAGAGGGACGTAATAATATACAAAAAAGTGAGCCAACTTGAATACAGTAAACATGCATATAATTTGAAAATAAATAAGTACGCTGTACAAGACAATCTATATGAATACAAATGAGGACAACTTTTCGACGTATGGGCATGGGTAGGCTATTAGATCTAATCCTCACAACTCATACGCTCGTCAGTGGACATCATCAGCTGACATACCTCTGGGGTAGCGACCATCGGACACAACCACCATAGTGCGTGCTAGTTACTATGGTTTACCAGAGTGGTTAAAAGTCCATACGCCTAATGATTGTCCTCGATGATACTAAGTGCCATGTGTGTGTCAACAAATCTAATATATAGTAATGACTGAAAGAAAACTACACATGTAAGAATAAACAGAATGTAATAAATATACAAAAATATACTAAGCATGCAAAATACTGTAAGCAATTTGGCAAGGTATCTTGCCTGGCAAGAAAGCTGCAAAAATGTAATGTCGGCCTCAGAATGAACGTCTCCGGATGCTGAAATAAACATCACCAACGTTCCCAGAATAAGCAAAATAGCTAAAAAGTACTTCCCTTTCGTCCAATTTGGACACAGGGGCAAAACGATAATTTCAAATAAAAGTGGGGTCCACGTGTGGCCCACTTTGCACCGAAAAGCGTGCTAAGGGTAACAGTCTCTAAATGGGACAAACTATAGGTCAAACAACTCTAAATATCAATACGAACCCAACGGTATGTCCAAATATGGATTCCGATGGGCCGAACACAAATTTGGTCCAAAAGTCAACTGTGGGGCCCGCCAATTGGCGACTTGGTCAACCGTCTCAGAATTGCGTGAAAATTGGGTCACAGGACCAGCGCGTTACCATGAGTCCAGTGGCGTAAGTTTTATCGCAATCTGACAAGTGTACACCAAATGCGCGCGACTTCCACAAAAGTTGCGACACGGGATGTGTCCGCGGATACGTGCTGATTCCGGCGCGCACACGCGACCGAATCAGTTTTCATAAATTTTTTACATGTTCGGTTACGTTGCGCGCACCGTTCGGTATACTTGGTACACGGCGGGGCGGTCCCGTTTGGCGGGGCGCGCTCTGTTTCACAACTTTTGGAAATTTAGAAAAGTAGGTTCGCGGGATTTTGTGATAAATTTAATTCTATCAACAACAGTTAATAATCTAGGGTTATTTAACAGAAAATAAACTAGGTCAAGTGGTCTATGTATACCAAAAAGAATCATCGAATTTGGATCTCTGTGGTGGGAGATACGACCTCGGCAACATGGGTGGTCACCGCAGTTTTCTGCAATCCCAGAATTCGGTCTGCTTGTGCCAACTTGGGCGCTATTTTTGCCTAGGGTTTCGTATTATTCGTGGTCTGCTATCATACATATGTGGAAGAGGGTTAAGGGGTGAGCATACCGGTGAAGACGGAATGACGTTTGGTTGAGCGAGTCGGCAGAAAATAACTCTGGAACGCAGGTACCTCGTGTGGGAATCTGTAGTGCGCGGGGTCGCAGTCGTCGGGATTTGTTTGGACGGCCTGGCGGGGTTCTCCGGCTGCGGTGGCGGCTCTCTCTAGGTCTAGATGAGGGTCTAGAGGTTTTAGGTTAGGGTTTTAGAAAAATAAAATAGTATATATATATATATATATATATATATATATATATACGAATATGGAGAGAAGATGGGGGAGTTGGTCTAAAACCGGCGGGGTTGGGTCTGCTGTTGTAAACAAAAAAAAGAGGATGCTCACAAAGGCAGCGGCTCACAAGGAAAAATAGCAGCGGTTGCTTCATGGGTTGGCTTGCTATTTGCTTTTGTTTGGTAGAATTAGTAATAGGTAGTTGTTAATAGTTATTAGGAAATAGTAATAGTATTAGTATTATTAATAGTTAAGTAATAGTTTATTTCTTTTCTTTTCTTTCCCTTTTTCTTTTTAAATATATATATATATATATACATATATATATTTGTATATATATATATATATATATATATATATATATATATATATATATTTGTATATATATATATATATATATACTCATAAGAAAATTTTTAGATTATAATAATGCACACCGCTAGGCTAGCAACTCCTCAAGGGGTCTCCTACATGAAATAAATTCGAAAAAATTCATAATTGCTCCATAAATTCCCTAAATGCACATATATATATAAATACATAGAAAAATTCTAAAAATATATATTTGTGCACACCATTAAGCTAGCAACAGTCCAAAGGGTCTCCTACATGAAATAAATTCTAAAAAAATTCCTGATGGTCCCATAAATCCTCTAAGTACCCCAACACCTAAAATAAAAATTTATAAAAAATCTATTTCTCCTATTTAGCCACTAATTACTATAATTAAATTATTAATTAATAAAAAATAAATACGGTTTTCTAGAAATAGGGGTTTTACATTCTACCCAACTTACAAAAATTTTGTCCTCGAAATTGACACTAACCCATATTCATAATGATAGCTATAGCTATTACACTATATTGGTATCTTGCAGGACTCCTAAAACTCTTGGTCTGCCATTCTAACACTTCCTCAACTATTGTCCATCCACTATTTTATCATCATCTAACTCGTCTACACTACCCAACTTACAAAAATTCTACTACTAGTCACATTCTTTGGAGCTATTGTCTATGTTTGTATGGCATATATATTTTATTGGGTCGAGAATCTTGGGATACCTGTCTAGAATCTCATAACTATGACTTTTCCCATAACCGTCAAGTATCATAGTCTAATACTGCCACGCCACCTGGCCAGTATGGCTGCAAGTAATTCGACTATGTTTGTGGTATTAAACGAAAGAATGAAAATATATTCAATATGGGGTTTACACGGAACCTACCTTCTTTTGTTTACAAACAAACTTGTACAATTTGATCCTATACGAGGATATGGGAGTACAATTTATTTAATCTGGATAGATATTGCTATAGGTGTCTGATCTGCAGTCGATCACTTTAGCCCTTGGACCAAACGATGTTGAAAAAGTGCCGTAGAAGGCAGGAAGCAGCTTCGAAGGTTGCAGAAGAGGGTGGATGCACGATGCCAAAATCGTCGATCCCTACTCTTTGCCTGAGCTCCGGATTCTTCTCTCACTCTCTCTCTCTTTTGACCTCTGGTTCGATCTTTCTTGGAAGTTCGACCCTGGGTCTGATATTGGTTTCTTGACCAAATTTTTGACCTTCCAATTTTTTGACCTTGTTCCTCATTGATAGAGGTCTCTATTTATAGAGTTTTAGTGACAGTGACCACTCCGTTGGTGTAAAAACCGAGGAGTGGAAAGTACAGCACCCTTTTACACAGCGGTTAAAATAACCAATGCCTGCGTATAGATGATCCTTTGAATGAGCGTGTGACGCGGGTCCAACTAAGGGACAAAACGCGTATAATCGCTACGAAGATCACGGCGTAGAAGCTACGTAGGTAGGTATCCATTGCGTAGAAGAGGTTGGCAAAGAAGCCAAATATCTGTCACCATGGCATAGAAGCCAAATGGTTATCAAACCGGCATAGAAGCCGAATAGGCGTAGAAGTCGAATAGGCGTAGAAGCCGAACAGGCGTAGAAGCCGAGTGGTCGTAGAGGCCGAACAGGCGTAGAAGCCGAGTGGTCATAGAGACCGAGCAGGCATAGAAGCCGAGTGGTCATAGAGACCGAGCAGGCATAGAAACCGAGTGGTCATAGAGACCGAGTGAGCACATGAGCTGGATGGGCGTAGAAGCCGCTGCGTACCGTGCCAGAGTGATGATGGGGACGTCTTAGCCGGAATTACGGCTTTTGAAGATATAATCAAATCTCCTGCATTAAATGCCGAGATTTGCCACCATCCTGTGTATTAAATGTGGAGGCGTGTCTTTGACGGTCTGCAACCCCTTCTGCGCATCAGTCGCAGAGACGTGCCTTGAGAAACTTTCACCGCTCTGTGCATCAGACGTAAAGACGTGCCTCGAACCCCGAACGGAGTGCAGCTTTTGATGTGGCAGGCGGTTTGTCTATTGCAGAACGTAAAACAGCTCGCGTTTTGCCTGTGTAAAACAAGGCAGCGTATCCCTTCGTGCTTGTAAAAGCAGTTTACGCAAAAGGGATGGCGGTATTTGACAGCTTGGGTCGCAGTGTTGTGCCATTATTATAGCCGTCGTCTGGGTAGTCGAGCCGTATCCCTTTGTCAGAAGTCCAGACATCAGGTTCATTGCAGGATCTTCATTGCAGGGTCTGACAGGTTCACTTTGGAGAATACGAAGCATCTCTTGTATACCTCAATGCTGCGTATGAAATGGGATGAGTTTTACGCCCTGGAGACGATGAAGCACCCTATTTACGCTGAAGCGGCTTGGACGTACTGCCTTACGCGGATGGTCCTTTGAGCTTTCATATTTCACGCTGAGTTTTTAGCGGAAAGGGCTCTGTTGCACGCTTGATGGCTCTGAAGGCCCCTGCTTACGCTGCTCTGCACCAATATGCCGCGTATAATCATCGGCATATTTTTCATGCTTCTATAAGACCCCCTTCAAAGTTTTCAAATTCCTCGAAATTTGGAACGCTTTGAATGAAGCATGAACCGCTCCTCGTGACTCGAAACATTTCTGAATGGAGCGTTGAAACGGTCGATGCTGACTTTATGGCAGATTTATTAGGGACCGGTGTGACCCCTTTCGCCTATAAAAAGGCTGGGGGAGTTAGCCTGTTCTCCCCATATTCCCATCACCACGCAGAGATGATCGTCGGAGTTCGCCGGGTCGACCTGAGGAAGAAGGAGATCATGTTCTTCCAGCGTGTAAGGAGCCAAAAAAGACGGCATCTTCGAGCAAGTGTCCACTGCAACGATAGATCATGGAAGGATATCTTAGCCTCCCTTGCTCGGGATAATCAGCAACGTTATGTGATGGTTCTTCGGGAGAGACGAAGAATCGTATTTCACCACGCTGCTTGCAAGTGGCACCCTCTCCAATTACCTCTAGTGACGAGAGGCAGACAGACCGGCTAGAGTGGCGGTAGTCTGTAGGAAAGCAGAATTATCCAGCTTTCCTTCTGTTGGAGGATGGGTCATCTGCCCAGTTTTGTATCCTCCTGCCACTGATCATCTTCTTGGAAGAAGAGAAAGACCATCACCAGCGCGAGACCCTGTCAGAGCGGCTTCTCGGTGTGATCTTCAGACGATAATGAGGGGGCCCCTTTGTCGACGGAGTCATAAAAATGAAGAAAAACCCCTTGTAGATAGGATTTCCCTCATATGTAATCATGACTTTAATCTTTAATAAAATCGTCTTGCTTCTTCATATGATCATCTTGCCATACGTTGCTGTGAAGTCTGAATATGTGTAGCTTCGACACGTCTGATTCTTTACGCCGACTCTGTTTAGAAAAAGTGCTAGGTCCTGTCCTTTACGCATAGCGAATAGTCCATAGAACGCTGTCGAGCATTTTGAACATCTAGAACTGCCCTGTTGCTAGGACTGAGGAACTGCGTAGAGTTTTTACTTTTGATGAACAGAATTTTTGTTCAGACTTCGTCTTCAAGAATGACTTCTAGAAAATCCCTTGGAACAGGGTCGAGAAATGGCTGTCAAACTGCGTTACCATCTTGATAGACGAGATATTCAGACTGGAGTCTGGATGAACCTCCAATTGACCCGAGAAGAGTAATTTCTTAATGTTTGAACTCTGTATGCTTCGGGTACTTGAGATATGTTGAGGCCAAGATGGAGTATCTTCTATGTGAACTCCTGTAATCGACCGCCTTACTGTTCGAATATACGAAAAGTCAGAGATCCGTAGTGTAGACAAGCTGAAAATCCTGAGTTCGTAGCCTATTGAGCGTAGAAAGCCACCGAGCGTGAGATCGTAGATTCGGAGCTGCTGAGCGTGAAGTCGTAGATTTGTAGCCTCTCGAGCATAAAAGCTACTGAGCACAAAGGCATCCGGACATAAAACCATAGACTGATAGCTTGCGAGCGTAAAACCGTAGATCCGTTGCTGTCGAGCATAGAAAGCCCCTTAGCGTAGAACTGTAGATTTGTAGCCTGTGAAAAAGAAATCTTCCGAGCGTAAGGTCGCGGATCTGTTGCCTCCGAGCGTAAACTAAACGCCATCGAGCGTGAGATCATCGATTTGGTACCTGCTGAGCGTAAAGTCGTAGGTTTGTGGCCTCTCGAGCATAAAAGCTACCGAGCACAAAGGCATCCGGGCGTAAAACCATAGACTTATAGCTTGCGAGCGTAAAACCGTAGATCTGTTGCTGTTGAGCGTAGAAGGCTCTTTTGGCATAGGAACCGCTGACCTGCTTTTGCACGAAAAACTCTTCAAATTTGCTGACTGTCCGTCTTTCGAGAGTAGTGGGCTGACGTAGTACCCAATCATAACCGAATATTTAATTTATGGGATTTGGTTGGGGTTTCGAGGAGCCCGTCTGAGGATTCGAGGAGTCGACCTGAACTCTATATATATCCCAAGCTTCAGAGAGAAAAACTTTTTATCCGTCTTCTGCGAAAGAGAGCCTTGATTGTTTGAGTTTTTTCCTTCGTTCTTTCTCCGAGTACTCCGAGGTTTCAGAAATGGCGCCGAAGCAAACCCCCTCCACTAAGGGAAAGACTATAGGCTCTTCTTCTCGTTCTTCTGCCCCAGCGAGAGAGTCTTCTGTCGGACAAGGTGAACTTCCTTCTGAGCGAAGGATCCTGTCGACGAGTAGCGCACCCGGCCTTAGAGGTATAGCCATTGGGAATGACAAAGAACGACGAAAAATCCTTCGTACACGTTGAACGTGACTGCGCTAGGTCGTCTTCTGTGCTGATAGCCTCTTTGAGGAAGATGACGCACGGAGACGTTTTCATCTTTTATGCCCACATTTCTAATGTGTCAGCATAAAAACTCCATGTTTTTCGCAGTTATGAGCGTAAAAGCTCTGACTGCCGAAACTTGGCGTATACTATAAAATTTTAGTTTTACGCTTTGGATGGGACCTCCGGCGTAATAACTAGAATTTTGGCAGTCTGGCGTAAAGCACGGACCGTATACCGCCAATTATGCTTCAGGGTGTAACTTCCGGCGTAAAAATGACCAAATTTTGTACAGTCTTGGCGTAAAGCACAGACTGTCGTTCCTTGGTTTTTTGCAAGATTTGTAATGACGTATTTTTCTTGCACTTTCACAGTTGACTTGCATGAGTCTCCACTGGCCGAGGTGATGGGTTCTGCTGCCGGGATGCTGCACTCGAACTACCTGGAGGATCTGTCGCACGTGACATTTCCTATCTCCGGACCCCAGTATCCTGAAGGAAGGGGGATCTTGATATCGGCTCAGGGCGAGCGAATGCTGCTGAGCATGATCAACGGGGAGCCCCTAACGTACGTAGACGGGGAGCAGTACATCAAGCCGGCCTTTCTCTTTGGGGACATGATAGACAAGCAGTCGCAAACGAAGCCCAAGAGAGAACCCTGGGTTTTCTCCGCCGAGAGCGTGGTCTTTTATCTGCCCACGATGCCGAGAGATTATCCCATCTTGGCTTTCTTCCATGCCACACATTGCAGAAGGATGTCGTGGATGTTGACTCCCGATCTTCACGGCAAGCCGGGGAAGATCTTTCATCTGAAAGGAGCCGACCAGGGGTCGTTTGTCAGCCGCCCTTCTGGTGTCATGATGTTGTTCGGGGGACTGTATCCGGGCAGCGTCCCAAATGAAGACAGTTCAGTGATCCAGCCGGTGCAACGGCCAACTTTCTGCAATGACTTCATAGTGCGAGGGGGGGTATACCCCAAGGAGAATCCTCGGTGCAATGGGTGGATCACCCCAACAAATCTTCGATGGTCCTGCCTAGTTGACTGGGCTTTGAAGCATTTTTGGAGAGAGTTGGACGTCATCGGGCTGTATGCCACCGTGAGCGTGACGAGTGTTGGGTTGCCTCCCAACCCTAACCTGTTTCTGGCGCTGATGGAGCGATACATTTCGCTCACCGGGACCTTCGCCACTCCACTGGGGGAGTTGGGGTTGGCCCTCCACGAAATGGCAGCGATCTCAAGACTGCCGATGGAGGATACCCTGTATGAAGTGTATGTTCCTACCAACTGGGAGTTTGAGGACTCAGACCCTCGGGTTATGGAGGTGTATCAGGAGCTGATGTGCCACTACTTCGCGTGCACTGCTTTTTATAATGAGCCTTCTGACTTGGCTCACACCACTAAGTGGATGTCCTACCTCTTCTTCCACCGGGCCAGGGCCGTCAAGTCGGTGAAGGTTTCGGGGGGCAAGAATGAGCCCGTGAACTGCTTGGGCGTGCTCAGTGCCCAGGTCGTCGAGGATCTTATGGAGGAAGCTAAAGCTCCAGATTAATTCCTCACTGATGGGGTAGGAAAGTATCCTGAAGGCACTAAGGCCTACAGTTACTTGAGGCGCTGTCGCAGGCCTTTGTCTGAGGAGGCCAGGCTGGCTAGTTTTTTCTTCCTATGGCTGCGTCGAGTAGTGGTGCCTGGCGTCGCATCCGCGGACCGCATTCACCGAAACACCTTGTGGCCCACCGTGCGTCTGGTGTTCGGGGCAAGACTGGGCTTGCTCCCTGCCATGGTGTACCGTATACAGGCTGGCCTGAGAGCCATGATTGACGGACTGCTCGTCGATGAAGCTCGACATGATAGCTTTCCCCGGGTAGAGTTACCATACCTGTATTTGATGGGATGGCTAATTCTCCACAACCCCCGGGTGATGTCTCGCGGCCCTGGTAGCAGCGCGGGGGGTAGTTTCTTGCTGAACTACAAGGACTCCCTCTGGAACATGAACACAATCGTAGACTGTCGGCTGGCGCTGAGCCTCGGTCATTGCTGGAAGCTCCTCTGCACCGTCCCCTCTGTACATCACAATCAGTCGGGGATTAGGCTTGAGGATTTAGGCGGAGAAAAGACCAATCTTTCTCCGGAAGCTTTTAATTGGTTGGTCTGCATCACACCCTCCCATCTGCTGTACCGAAGCGAAGATCATTGCTTCTTCGAGCCTTACTTGCCCAGTCGGTTCGCCAGGCAGTTTGGGTACGATCAGCTGCACGTGGGCAATGCCATCACCAGCTTCAGGTCCAGGGGCGGACTCATTGATGGAGCCAGAGGATGGCGGTACTTCATCATAGGCTGTACGGGAGCAATCTTCATCGTGCCGGTCGTCACCCTCTCCACGGAGCTGCGGATCCTCCATTCGTACGCTCAGTTCTATGTGGCGATCAACACCCTCCATCGCGATTTTGACACGCGTGGAAGCTTCAGGGTGCCTTCTTCCAACCCTGGGGGAAGAATCAAAGTCCCTTCGGTTTCATCTAACGAGAGTGAGGAGTCCGTCACTCCAGATGAGCCTCTGGTGTTGGTGCCGAGGTATAAAGTGCCTCAGCCTGCGGGCTTTTGCGGTCTCTGGGAAGCGAAGGGCTCCCGCTTCGAAGCAGACTTCCCCTCGCAAGAGGAAGAAGAAGACGGTTGATCGCCCTCTCTGGATTCCTGGCGTTGTGGCTCCTAGAGAGGAACCTGCTGTCTCTCCTGTTGGGGATGTCTCTTTGATTGAAGGTTCCCTGCCTCTCGGAGAGGGACCCTCAGTTTCGGCTGGCGGTGCCGGAGAACTCCTGCTTGAGGCTGCCGTTGCTGCCACTACCTCTGTTAGTAGAATGAAGTCACCCGTGTAGCCGAGGCAGATGGAAGAATCTTCCCCTAGACCAGCAACAGATGAAACTCCTGCCGCGTCTTTGAGCATGAGCAGCGAGGTTCCAGCTGACGAACCTCGACCACGTCTCGGTGAAGGCTTGGTGGAGCTCCTGGCGATGTCGGTTGGCCCACCTCCTTCTCCAGGTATGATAGTCCGTATTGCGTCATTAAGGCACGATATAGCTACATCGACTGCAGATGCGGCATATATACCATTGGCTACGGGTAAAGGTCATCTTTGTGTCTCCTTTTAGAAAGATTACTATCATATTGATATCAACTTTCTTGTCCTCTTCTCAGGAGATGGCGTCCACGGGGAGTATAGCGTTGAAGCGCCTTCTAGCTCTGCTCGGGCTCCTGGCGATGATACGGAGGCGTTCGACTTCGAGAAGGAAATACCTTCGGGGGCTAGCTCGTCCGGAGTAGTTTCGTCACCTCAAGAGGGGGACGAACCCGTCATCGTGACCTCGTCTCTTGCGAGTATGCTGATGACTTCGACCGTCGTTGCCGCACCTTCTTCGGTCGCACCACCCGCTGAGGCGGCGGCTGTGGCTACCTCGTCTGCAATCATTCTTGGAGGGAAACTCGCCAATATCGCGGCCACCCCTGGCGTCCAACCAGATCTGGTTGCGCTGACCGAGCTGTATACCAGCATCTTCTACACCAGTTTGAACACGCTGATATCAATGGTGTTGGCAAAAAATCTGGATTTTGAGCGTCTGAAGAAGGCTTCCCAGTTTTCGATTGGGGCTGTCAGAGAGTTCGGCGATTCCGGGGTAGCTGACGCCCTGGAGGTGATGGTTAATGGGTTGGAGCAACCTATTAACGAATACTTACAGCTTACTCGGGACAGTTTTGAAGCTGAGGTGCAGGCCAGATACGACTTCATGACTGCGCGGCTTACCAAACAGTTGGAGAGCCTGGATAACTCCATCAAAGCACATAAGCTGGAGATGGATAAAAGAAAAGCTGTCGTGGAAGAGGCTCTTGCTCTTGAGACAAAGTGTCAATCCGAGCACGAAGGGAACACAACGAGGGTTCGCAAGTTGAAGGAGAAACTCGCTCAGGCAGAGGAGTGGGCCTCTCAGTCGCTGGCAGGTCTAGACGTAGCGACTGGTCGACTGAGCACAGCGCGACGGGACCTGGAGCGAGCAGAAGCTGCCCGAGCTGGCTCTCTTCGGGCAAGGGCCGAACTGTCTTTTATGAACAATTCCGAGGCACGGCTGGAGCAGGCCCGCACTGATGCCTTGGTTTCCAGGGATGAGAGGGTGGCTGCACTGGCGAAGCTGATTCGCGATCTGACTGCTCCTCCACAGTGATATACCCTTTCTTCTTTTTGCTTCCCCAATGTAATTCTGCTCTTTTCGGGAATAAATAAAGCGAATCTTTTCTGACTTTTTGTGGACCTATCATTTCGGAATATAAATGACAGGTTTGGGTAAGAGTGATATCAGAGGTAGTATGGACGTGATAAACTCTCGATAAACTTCTAGCAGGATATACCTATTCAGAGGTCATACTGACATGATAGAATATGACTTAACTAGTTTCGTTTTGGAAGTAGTTTGGTCAGATTTTGAGATTCTCGCTATATTCCACTTGAGCAGAGAAGGTTAAGCATAGTACATCTTCAGGAATTTACCGTTGATAGGAGCCATTAACAGGTCTCCATTAGGTTGGGCTAACCTGTAGGCGCCGTTCGAGAATGTTGTCTCGATCACATAAGGGCCTTCCCACTTGGGCTGAAATTTCCCTTTACTCCTGTGAGTAAGAATCATCGGCCTTCTCACGGCTAAAACTAGCTCACCGACTTTGAACACTCTTTCCTTTACTTTATGATTGAAAGCTCTGGAAATGCGGGCTTGGTAGAGCGCGATGCGCTGTTGATCTTGTAGGCATTTCTCGTCTAATCCTTCGAGCTCCTGAAGCCTTAATAGGTTATTCTTTTCTCGGGTCAGCTCATTAGTTACGGCTATCCTGAGCGACGGGATCTGGATTTCAATGGGAAGAACTGCTTCGCTCCCGTAGACCAGTGAGAATGGGGTACAACCTGTCGGTGTCCGTACCGTTGTGCGATATGCCCAGAGACATTCGCCCAGCTTCTCATTCCAGTCTCTTTTGTTTGAAGAGACGAACTTCTTCAAGAGTTTGATAATGGTTTTGTTGAAAGCTTCCGCCAAACCATTAGCAGCTGGATAATATGCCGTAGAGGCAATATTATGTATTCGATTTTTATCACAAAATCGATGAAATGCTGGGCTGATAAACTGAGGCCCATTGTCATGGATTATCCTTCGGGGAATCCTAAAGCGATAAATGACGTGATGCTTGATGAAGTTGATTACGTCAGACGCCTTTACCTCAGCCAGAGGGATCGCCTCTGCCCATTTGGAGAAGTAATCTGTGATGGCCAGTATAAATCGGTGACCTCTGGAAGAAGACGAGTGAATAGGACCAATGATATCCATACCCCATGCTTCAAAAGGCCAGGATGCAACCGTAGGATGTAGATATTCAGACGGTTGATGTATGAAGTCTACATGAACCTGACAGGCTCTGCATTATCTTGTATAGTTGATCGCGTCTGTGATCATAGTGGGCCAGTAATATCCTATTCTCCTAATATGATCCTGTAGCTTAGGACCGGGCTGATGCGCTCCGCATACACCATCGTGAGCTTCCCGGATAATCTGCTGTGCTTCGTTGTCTGAGAGACATCTTAATAGCAGTCCGTCGTAGGTCCGGCGATATAGGCATTGTGAAGATGCATCGAAGTAGAAGCGTAATGATCGTCTTTTGACGGATACTGCTTCTTTGGGGTCCTCCGGCAAGATTCCGTATGCGACGAAATCTATGAAGGGACTTCTCCAGTCTCTTCTAGGGGGATCCGCGTTCACAGCGTAGCTGCGTTCTATATGAAAGTTGTTTTTCACGCAGAATAAATCTCTGTTAAGAAGGATTACCGAATTCTGCCTTCTTATAGGAGTGGCAAAATCTGCAGCTAGACTGGCTAGGGCATCAGCTTCCAGATTCTGAGATCGAGGTACATGCTCTAGGAAGAACCCTTTGAATGTTATGGCTATCTCGACCGTTGCTTGGTGATAGGGGATGAGGTCTGGATTCCGGACTTCATATATTCCTCTGACTTGATTGACGATAAGCAGAGAATCACCGAAAGCTTCCAGGGACTCGACCCCTAGCTCTTTAGTGACTTGGAGCCCGATTAACAGAGCATTGTATTCCGCCACATTGTTGGAGCATGGTTCGTTAAGAGAATATGCCCGGTAGATGACGAGTTTATCAGGAGTGACCAGGATGATTCCTACCCCTGAAACCACGTTTCCCTGGGGACCAGTCCTGGAGGCGCCGTCGAAGAACAGTTGCCATGTGTCACTTTCCATTGCGAAATTATATTATGCAACTTCGTCGGGAATATCTTAGTATAATTTGGAGGTCTCCGGGATCGGATGAGCAGCTAGGAAGTCGGCCAGCGCTTGGCCTTTGATGGACTTCTGCGGGACGTATACCATGTCGTATGGTGTTAACAGCATCGCCCAGGTTGCGAGTCGGGAATTAAGAACATTTGGCTTGCTCATCAGTACTCGAAGAGGGTTGATCCTGGAGATGATATGAATAGTCTGGCCGGTGACATAGTGCCGCATCTTTTGGATAGCGAACATCAGAGCCAAGCATTCTTTCTCCACTGGGTTGTACCGGTGTTCGGCTCCGACCATCATCCTGCTGAGGTAGTAGATAGCCTGTTCATGCCCTACATCGTTCTTCTGCGTGAGAAGAGCTCCTAGCGAATGATCCATCGCTCGGACGTACAACAAGAATGGTCTTCCCATGATGGGAGGCACCAGAACCGGCGGACTGGTGAGGTAGCATTTGATATCCCCGAATGCTTGCTGACAGGTTTCGTCCCATACGAAGGATACACCTTTCTTCATGAGATGCGAAAAGGGCTGACATCTTCCCGAGAGGTTGGATATGAACCTCCGGATATAGGCCAGACGGCCTTGAAATCCCTGGAGTTCCCTCAAATTGTGGGGCGGTCGTATTTCTACGATGGCCTGAACTTTGTCAGGGTCCACTTGGATGCCTTTGGCGGTAATGACAAATCCCAAGAACTTGCCACTAGATACACCCAGGAAGGACTTCGTAGGGTTCATCTTGAGTTGATGTTGGCGCATTAACTCGAATACCGTCTTCAAGTCTTGAATATGATTATTTTTGAGGCGGCTCTTGATGGCTATGTCGTCCACATAATATTCTACTGTTTTGCGTAAATGTTCATGGAATATGCTACTCATAGCCCGTTGGTATGTAGCCCCGGCGTTCTTCAATACGAAGGGCATGACCGTATAGTAATATACTCCCAACGGGGTCCAGAAGGCAGTGTGCTTCTCGTCTTCAGGATGCATCTTGATCTGATTGTATCCCAAGAATCCGTCCATGAAAGACATGCATTCAAAACTGCAGGTGTTGTCGATCATGATGTCCGTGATGGGGAGAGGGAACTCATCCTTGGGACAGGCTGCATTCAGATCTCGGTAATCGATGCAGATACGTATTTTCCTATTTTTCTTCATAACTGGGACAACGTTGGCGACCCAATCGGGATGTTGTTCTTCTCGGATGAAACCGCAGGCTATCAACTTCCTGACTTCAGCTTTGATGGCGTCCATCATGTCCGGGCAAAACCGGCGTTGGTGCTGCTTCATAGGCTTTGAGTCGATCAATATATTGAGTTTATGAGTAGCCACCTTTGGGTCAAGGCCTGGCATGTCCTCATAATTCCACGCAAAGACGTCGATATATTCTTTTATTAGCTGGATAACTTTTTCCCGTTCAGCTGGGGAAAGATTGTTGCTGATAAGTATCGGTTTTGGCGAAAGTTCACCCCCAACATCAACCCGGATAACTTCATCTTTGGTGGGAGGTTCTCTCTGTTCGAAGCAGAATTCCTACTGCGTATCCATTTGTTGAGCCCAAGAGTCATTCTCAAACGGCTTAGAATCCTGTTCGTCTGCTTCGAAGGGATCCGCCATCACCATATTTGCTGATAATGCTTGCTCGAGAGCTTCTGGTGAGTCGGAGGGCGACGAGTTTTGAGATGACGACCGACGTGATAATCGATGGTCAAAACAAAGAAGGTTTGTTCAGAGGTAATATGAACATGACAAACTTCTGGGATGCAATTCTATCGGGGATGGTAGTGCATATCTGCTCAGAGGTAATATGGACATGGCAGTCTTTGTGGACCTAACACCACTGGCGTACTTAGAGTTAAGTACGGGCATTAAGTTGGGATGACAACCGATGTGATAATCGATAGTCAAAACCAAGAAGGTTTGCTCAGAGGTAATATGAACATGACAAACTTCTGGGATGTAATTCTATCGGGGATGAAAAGTGCATATCTGCTTAGAGGTAATATGGACATGGCAGTCTTTGTGGACCTAACACCACTGGCGTACTTAGAGTTAAGTACGGGCGTTAAGTTGGGATGACAACCGATATGATAATCGATAGTCAAAACCAAGAATGTTTGCTCAGAGGTAATATGAACATGACAAACTTCTGGGATGCAATTCTATCGGGGATGGAAAGTGCATATCTGCTCAGAGGTAATATGGACATGGCAGTCTTTGTGGACCTAACACCACTGGCGTACTTAAAGTTAATTACGGGCGTTAAGTTGGGATGACAACCGATGAACATGACAAACTTCTGGTTTAAGAAATGAAATGCTTGGATGATGAACATAAGCTTATGTCTGGACAATCCACTGTGGAGTGTTTTTTCTCAAGTGAGGAAGCGGAGGAACTGCTGACTCTTGATCTAGAGCAGGTTCTTGGCTCGGGTTGGATGGTGGTAAGTCCACCCCCACACGTATCTGAGTTGGCAGGACCGACGTTTGAGCCATGGCAGCTGTGTGCTGAGTTAGTATCATCTGGTGCATGTTCTCCATAATGGATTGCATTTGTTTCAGAGATGTCTCCAGCACAGTGATGCATTGTTCCGTGTTTCCTGACGGCGAAGCTTCCTCGCGTTCATCTTCAACGACGTAAACTCCCATTTCCCTGGGTGTCATCGAAGGATTAGTATAGGTCGCTGCAGAAGTCGACTCTATACTCTCAGCATCTGATCTGGGAGATTGGCGACCCCCGGCGTCGAAATTAGATGAGTACGAAGCTGGTTGCTGTGACCTTGCACGGGTATTTTGGAACACCCAGCTTCAGTGTTCCTGAGGAGGTCTTTGAATCTCCTTCGGCTCGGAGGCCCAGAGGGATGACGTCTTGAGCTCGACCCTCCTCTAGGTATGTGTGAAGCCATGTTCACAGATGCATGCGCGGGCTCTTCTTCCTGGAAAGACTGAGAGTAGCTCAATAGGTCGAAAACCGACCGTTTTGCTTTAGAACAGCAGCAGTCAATCACAATTTTATGACTATTACAATATTGCTCTCTAGGGGACGTAATAGACATGTTGGAAGGTCCCCTCTCCTTACGCTTCTGGATTAGATATTCGCGTAAGTCAGGAGGAGTAGAGGAAGAAGACGACGGCTCGTTCCTTCTGTTCCCATCAGTGGGTATGCGGAGATTGGGCACCATGGTTTTCCCTACGCCACCTGTGTACAACAGATTGGCCATCTGGGTGGCGGATAATCCCCGGGGAGGGTGCCTTTCCGTAACCTGAGCTTGCTTTACGTCGTGGGACTTTGCCTGGCGTAATTTGGAGATTTGCTCAGGCTGGCGTAAAGCTGAAGAGGTCCTTAGTCTGCCGTTGACTTCCTGTATAATCCGGAGGGTGGGCAGATTGCTTCTTTGCTGGCGTAACGGCCGAGGAATTGAGTACTCTGCCGCTTGCTTCCCCTTGCAGAAATCACAGCGCTCATCTGGTTCCTCGTAGAGGCCAGAGGTTGTCTTGCGCATGGAGCATGATTTGTACTTTCGACTTGGCGCTGAGGCATCATCAGAAGTTTGGTCTGTACCGCGCATAGCGGGAGACTGGCTTCCATGCGTATAGCGCAGTGGATACTTCTGGGTTAGCGCTAAAGCTTTGCCCGAAGTTTTGTCTGTACCGCGCGTAGCGGGAGACTGGTTCCTACGCGTAGAGCGCAGTGGATACTTCTGGGTCAGCGCTGAGGCTTTGCCCAAAGTTTTGTCTGTACCGCGCGTAGCGGGAGACTAAATTTTACGTGCAGGGCACGGAGGGAGCAATGCTACAACCTCATTGGTCGAAGAGGTCGGAGAGATCGGAGAGTCCACAGGAATGGTAGAGGATGTCTTAGGCATCCAGACCTTGCGCAGCTTCCTGTTGTCTTGGACGGAGAGAGAGTGAGAGCTACCCCCGGTTCGAAGCATGTCTTCGTAGGCAGACTGGTCGAATTGGATGACCAGTGTCTTCTTCACGGATCCCACGGATACCGCACCGTGTTGAGCAATTGCTTCCTCATCAGAAGAGAAAGATGTCTCCAGCAGAGTTGCCATCTTGTTTGTGGTATTAAACGAAAGAATGAAAATGTATTCAATATGGGGTTTACACGGAACCCGCCTTCTTTTGTTTACAAACAAACTTGTACAATTTGATCCTATACGAGGATATGGGAGTACAATTTATTTAATCTGGGTAGATATTGCTATAAGTGTCTGATCTGCAGTCGATCACTTTAGCCCTTGGACCACACGATGTTGAAGAAGTGCCGTAGAAGGCAGGAAGCAGCTTCGAAGGTTGCAGAAGAGGGTGGATGCACGATGCCAAAATCGTCGATCCCTACTCTTTGCCTGAGCTCCGGATTCTTCTCTCTCTCTCTCTCTCTCTCTTGACCTCTGGTTCGATCTTTCTTGGAATTTCGACCCTGGGTCTGATATTGGTTTCTTGACCAAATTTTTGACCTTCCAATTTTTCGACCTTGTTCCTCATTGATAGAGGTCTCTATTTATAGAGTTTTAGTGACAGTGACCACTCCGTCGGTGTAAAAACCGAGGAGTGGAAAGTACAGCACCCTTTTACACAACGGTTAAAATAACCAATGCCTGCGTATAGATGATCCTTTGAATGAGCGTGTGACGCAGGTCCAACTAAGGGACAAAATGCGTATAATCGCTATGAATATCATGACGTAGAAGCCACGTAGGTAGGTATCCATTGCGTAGAAGAGGTTGGCATAGAAGCCAAATGTCTGTCACCATGGCATAGAAGCCAAATGGTTATCAAACCGGCATAGAAGCCGAATAGGCGTAGAAGCCGAATAGGCGTAGAAGTCGAACAGGCGTAGAACCCGAGTGGTCGTAGAGGCCGAACAGGCGTAGAAGCCGAGTGGTCATAGAGACCGAGCAGGCGTAGAAGCCGAGTGGTCATAGAGACCGAGTAGGCGTAGAAGCCGAGTGGTCATAGAGACCGAGTGAGCACAGGAGCTAGATGGGCGTAGAAGCCGCTGCGTACCGTGCCAGAGTGCTGATGGGGACGTCTTAGAAATGTGCATTAAATGTGGCTTTTGAAGATATAATCAAATCTCCTGCATTAAATACCGAGATTTGCCACCATCATGTGCATTAAATATGGAGGCGTGTCTTTGACGGTCTATAACCCCTTCTGCGCATCAGTCGCAGAGACGTGCCTTGAGAAACTGTCACCGCTCTGTGCATCAGACGTAGAGACGTGCCTCGAACCCCGTACAGAGTGCAACTTTTGATGTGGCAGGCGGTTTGTCTACTGCAGAACGTAAAACAGCTCACATTTTGCCTGTGTAAAACAAGGCAGCGTATCCCTTCGTGCTTGTAAATGTAGTTTACGCAAAGGGGATGGCGGTATTTGACAGCCTGGGTCGCAGTGCTGTGCCATCATTATAGACGTCGTCTGGGTAGTCGAGCCGTATTCCTTTGTCAGAAGTCCAGACGTCAGGTTCATTGCAGGATCTTCATTGCAGGGTCTGACAGGTTCACTTCGGAGAATACGAAGCGTCTCTTGTACACCTCAATGCTGCGTATAAAATGGGATGAGTTTTACGCCCTGGAGGCGATGAAGCACCCTATTTACGCTGAAGCGGCTTAGACGTACTGCCTTACGCGGATGGTCCTTCGAGCTTTCATATTTCACACTGAGTTTTTAGCGGAAAGGGCTCTGTTGCACGCTTGATGGCTCTGAAGGCCCCTGCTTACGCTGCTCTGCACCAATATACTGCGTATAGTCATCCGGCATATTTTTCATGCTTCTACATACTACTCTACCATAATCGTCTGGCTGCAACTGTCTCTACCTCGCCAGCGATTTGTCATAGTCATCAGTTCGTAACAAGTGCCTTCAACTCTTTCCTAGGCATAGTCTAGGTTTTTATGGAAACACTTAAGGTCTTGACTAACTATTAGGGCTATGATCTAGCTCGAGTGATCTAACAATTTCTACTAGGCTACATGGTGCTACTTAAGGGTTAAACTAATAAAGAATACAGATTTTGCTATAGTGCATATACATATTAAGAACTCATCCTTAGTTATCAAGCATTACTAACACATTTATATTTTACTAACAAAATAGGGATAAGGTTTATATGAATCAAATAATTCATAATGGCACGAAAGATACGACTATGATAGGAAGAGTTAAGCACGAGATAAGGAATGAATATAAAAAGAGGAGATGAGTCACCCAAGAGGGCGAGATAAGGATAGGGGAAGAATACTATTACTGCTACTCACGTCATCCATTAGCATCGCGTGTATGCTATCTGGGTAGAATATACATACCTCCTCATAACTGCTAAACTACCATATATATAATTCTATATCTATTTGTGCATCTAAGATCTTGTGTCACAATGGGGTTATGAGTATGCAAAGACAATTATAACTAAAAGGTCATACCTGTATCTACGGCTTCCTGTGTCTACTCTCCCATACTTGTCATAATGAGTGCTTGGCCTTGTCCTTGGTTGTTCAACTGGGGTCTAGTCTCCTCCATTTGTGCAAACTGTAGAAGCAGTGGTGGGTCCCTTTGGTCTTCTATACTTGAGGGTGTATGCGGTGTTCCTGATTTTAATGCCATAGACCCTGGGTTCTGCTGAGGAAATTCTCGAGCTTGATGGTGACTTGATCCACATACCATGCACAGTCCCAATCGATGATGACAGTCTCTTAGAATATGACCTGTTCTACCACAATAGTGACAAGTACGGAGCTCCTTGGTTGGATATGGTGCAGCACTATCTGGTTGCTGGCGTGTCAAAGGGTGTCTAATGGGTCCTCCTTGCTGTGTCCTTACTGGTCCCTGATAAATTCTCTGTTGAATTCTATTTTCCTTGCTAATGGCCTCCTAGATCCTGGCCTCTGTCAATAACTCGGCATAAAAGATCCGGGACTGTGAGCTAGTGTAGTGCTGGAGCTCCCGAGTCAGCCCACGGTGAAACCTCTTAGCCTTCTCTAAGTCATTAGGTATTAGAACTGTGCCATACTTACTGAGACGGCTAAACTCTGTGTCATACTCATCAACCGTCTTGTCCCCTTGCTCTAGATGGAGGAACTGATCGTACAATGCGTCCCTTACAGTATCCAAGAAGTACTTTCTCTCAAAGCACTCAAAGAATTATTCCCAAGTCTGATGCGTACCCAACTGGCGCTCCATTGATTTCCACCAGTGATGTTCGTTGCCTTCTAACTGAGTCCTCACGCCTATCATCCATAGGTCAGAAGGTAATTGTGATGCCTCTAACAACTTCTTGGTATTGGCAATCTAGTTCGTGATCTCCTCTGGACTCTCATTGCCGTTATATGGCTTAGGGCCCATCTGCACAAAGTCCTTGACT
The DNA here is from genome assembly GCA_036927795.1 of Iris macrosiphon. NCBI lineage: Eukaryota > Viridiplantae > Streptophyta > Magnoliopsida > Asparagales > Iridaceae > Iris > Iris macrosiphon. Next base: position 8,980,139 of record JAYESA010000016.1, on the reverse strand, counting down.
GAACCAACCCGAGCTTGTGGTACTGAAGCTAGTGCCTGGGTTGGTACAGGGGCTAGTGCAGCTATTCTCTCAAGTGCTGCCAGAAATTCTAGCCTCTGCTCTGCTGCTTGCTGCCTCTGTTCCTGTATTATTATCTGAAAGAATTGGAACAGCTATGTCTGGCCATCTTGCGGTGCTAGTGGAGCTGGAAAAGTCCCATTAGGTATCGTAGAAGGAGTTGATGGAATTTGATTGTTAGTCAGTCCATCCGGTCCGGGAAGAAGAGGTGTCGTTGAGGTCACCCCTGGTGATTGGTCGTCGTCCCCTGGAGACGTGTTATCCCCGGTGGCGGCATGCCCGTTATGCAAATTCATCTCTCTGCAAGAGATGGACGAAGGATTAAGAAGAGTACATGAATCAAGCAGGATGCAAGCACTTAAGTAGGATATGTTGGAAGGAAGGTAAGTTATAGTCAAGTGTGGATGAGATCTAAAATTCTAATCCTAGGTGCAGGCCCGCTCGGTAGAGTTACATAACCGAAACGGCTAACTTGACCTGCATGGGCCACCACAAAAACATGTCACGTCCCAGTCCCAAAAATACGTAGGACTAGGACACGTAAGCATGCCAGCCGTATGGATATGGCAACTCCAATATATGGAAACCATAACCATATGTGCGCTGTAATATGAATATAAACTCACATGTGGTATATATAATGTCATAAGTCACAGATATGCTAATCTCATCCACACAATAAGGCATAGAAAAAAATACTAAACTAGAATAAGGAGTCTGAAATATCCAAAATAATAGTCGGGTGGAGACAAATCCACTACCAAGGACTATATCCAAAACTAAAATGAGAGAGGAGTATAAAATCTCCAATATAAAATAATGTGAAGACAGAAGTGTATCAGCTAAAAGAATCCATCGCTAGATAATCAACGATGCTCAAAAGGTAAGACCTCCTGGGCAGAAAGTAATGCGTTAGGTCCAGGCCCGTACTCCTGCAATTACTCAAGAGCAGATACACCTGGCAGAGGACCAGGTCCTCAGAGGGACGTAACAAGATACAGAAAAGTGAGCCAACTTGAATATAGTAAACAAGCATATAATTTGAAAATAAATAAGTACACTGTACAAGACAATCTATATGAATACAAATGAGGATAACTTTTTGACGTATGGGCATGGGTAGGCTACTCGATCTAATCTTCACAACTCATACGCTCGTCAATGGACATCATCAGCCGACATACCTCTGGGGTAGCGACCCTCGGACTCCATCAATCGACATACCTCTGGGGTAGCGACCATCGGACACGACCACCATAGTGCGCGCTAGTTACTATGGTTTACCAGAGTGGTTAAAAGCCCATACGCCTAATGATTGTCCTCGATGATACTAAGTGCCATGTGTGTGTCAACAAATCTAATACATAGTAATGACTGAAAGAAAACTACACATGCAAGAATAAACAGAATGCAATAAATATACAGAAATATACTAAGCATGCAAAATACTGTAAGCAATTTGGCAAGGTATCTTGCCTGGCAAGAAAGCTGCAAAAATGTAATGTCCCGATGTCAACTCCAAGAGTCAGAAGCTACGGCCTCAGAATAAACGTCTCCGGATGCTGAAATAAACATCACCAACATTCCAGAATAAGCAAAATAACTAAAAAGCACTTCCCTTTCGTCCAATTTGGACACAGGGGCAAAACGGTAATTTTGAATAAAAGTGGGGTCCACGTGTGGCCCACTTTGTACCAAAAAGTGTGCCAAGGGTAACAGTCTTTAAATGAGATAAACTATAGGTCAAACAACTCTAAATGTCAATACGAACCCAACGGTATGTCCAAATATGGATTCCGATGGGCCGAACACAATTTTTGTCCAAAAGTCAACTGTAGGGCCCGCCAATTGGCGACTTGGTCAACCGTCTCAGAATTGCGTAAAATTGGGTCACAGGACCAGCGCGTTACCACGAGTCTAGTGGCGCAAGTTTCGTCGTAATCTGACAAGCGTGCACCAAATGCGCACGACTTCCACAAAAGTTGCGACACGGGGTGTGTCCGCGGATACGGGCTGATTCCGGAGCGCACACGCATCCGAATCAGTTTCCACGAATTTTTTTACATATTCGATTATGCTGCGCGCACCGTTCGGTACACTTGGTACACGGCGGGGCGGTCCCGTTTGGCGGGGTGCGCTCCGTTTCACAACTTTTATAAATCTGAAAAAGTGGGTTCACGGGGTTTTGTGATGAATTTAATTCTGTCCACAACAGTTAATAATCTAGGGTTATTTAATAAAAAATAAACTAGGTCAAGTGGTCTACGCATACCAAAAAGAATCACCGAATTCGGATCTCTGTGGTGGGAGATACGACCTCGGCAACATTGGTGGTATCCATAGTTTTCTGCGATCCCAGAATTCAGTCTGCTTGCGCCAACTTGGGCGCTATTTTCGCCTCGGATTTCATGTTGTTCGTGGTCTGCTATCATACAGATATGGAAGAGGGTTAAGGTCTGAGCATATCGGTGAAGACGAAACGGCGTTTGGTTGAGCGAGTCGACGGGAAACAACTCTGGAACACAGGTACCTCGTGTGGGAATCTGCAGTGTGCAGGGTCACAGTCGTTGGGATTTGTTTGGACGGCCTGGCGGGGTTCTCCGGCTGCGGTGGCGGCTCTCTCTAGGTCTAGATGAGAAGATGAGGGTCTGGAGGTTTTAGGTTAGGGTTTTAGAAAAATAAAATAGTATATTATATATATATATATATATATATATATATATATATATATATATATATAGAGAATAAGGGAGGTGAGGTGGCACCTCACTCTCAAAACAAGGGTGGCGGTGATGTGGCACAATCTCAACCACACAAACAAGGGGAGGGGGTTAAGTGCAATTTGCCAATTATGAAATGTGTGGTTGGAATTGTGCCACGTCACCGCCACCCTTGTTTTGAGAGTGAGATGCCATCTCACCTCCCTTATCCTCTATATATATATATATATATATATATATATATATATATATATATATATATATATATATATATATATATGGAGAGAAGATGGGGGAGTTGGTCTAAAACCGGAGGGGTTGGGTCTGCTGTTGTAAACAAAAAAAAGAGGATGCTCACAAAGGCAGCGGCTCACAAGGAAAAATAGCAGCGGTTGCTTCATGGGTTGGCTTGCTATTTGCTTTTGTTTGGTAGAATTAGTAATAGGTAGTTGTTAATAGTTATTAGGAAATAGTAATAGTATTAGTATTAGTATTATTAACAGTTAAGTAATAGTTTATTTTTTTTTCTTTTTCTTTTTAAATATATATATATATATATACTCATAAGAAATTTTTTAGATTATAATAATGCACACCGCTAGGCTAGCAACTACTCAAGGGATCTCCTACATGAAATAAATTCAGAAAAATTTATAATCGCTCCATAAATTCCCTAAATGCACATATATATATATATATATATATATATATATATATATATATATATATATATATATATATATATATATATATATATATATATATATATAAATACATAAAAAAATTCTAAAAATATATATATTTGTGCACACCATTAAGCTAGCAATTGTCCAAAGGGTCTCCTACATGAAATAAATTCCAAAAAAATTCTGATGGTCCCATAAATCCTCTAAGTGCCCCAACACCTAAAATAAAAATTTATAAAAAATCTATTTCTCCTATTTAGCCACTAATTACTACAATTAAATTATTAATTAATAAAAAAATAAATACGGTTTTTTAGAAATAGGGGTTTTATACCTGAACGCCTGCACGACCCATCCGGCCACCCTCGTCGATCAGAAACGACCAGAGAACCACTCGCCAGCCCACCTGAACTCGCCAGTCGACGATGGACCGCTGCACAGAGTCGACGATCAACTGCACAATGCCTAAGACTTGCCGGAGATGCTGCCAACCCGCTGGACTCTTCGACACAGCAGCAACAGGAGCAGCCGAGCACCCCCTTCGTGACGACCTCGACATGCACGTCTCATCCCACGTACACAGGTTCGAGTTTCCTCTTGCGTACATGTACACGTACGCGCATACGCGTATTTCTCGTTTGTATGCATACGTATTTAGCCATGTTTAGTATACACGTATTGTTTGGTATATAGATTTATATAATTGGTATGTACGTATTAGCATATGTATTAGTATATATTTAAATGTATATTGGTATATATATATATATATATATATATATATATATAGTATATTTCTTAATTGGTATATATATACATATGTATATGTATTGTATATGTATTCCCTATTATATGTTTAATATATATACATATAGTATAAATTCTATTAAGTGTATATAAATATATCTATTATATATGTAATTAATGAGTATTAATGTTATTGCTAGATAATAATATATATATTTATATATGTACTAGGTGACCCGAGTATAATTACGGATACGCCGTAACTACCTTGACCTGTGACCATGTAACATGTTAGCAGAGTGCCATATGTACACCGACGTACTGGCAAGACCCGTATCATTGACTATCTATTATGCACATCAATTACAGACGTGACACCCCTAGCGTAGTCTCTGAGTTCATTGTGTTTGATTGTGTGTGTTAGTATAATATCTGATGTAATATTGTATTATATGATATGCCTATAGGACTGTTGGATCTTTCAGACGGTACTTTGGAAATAGGACATTGGTATTGCCAGCTAAGGACCACAGGCGAGTACATTCTCTGATAGTTTCCATTATATTGATTATCTCTATAATACTAGTTGTATAGCGTACATGATTCTGACATTGTTGTTTACACCAGTTAGCATCATCGAGACCTGTCACGAGGAGTCGTAATTTGGAATCCATCGTGCTAGCTGGAGAAACAGGAAAATATTAGTAGCTTATGTGATCATACCCAATTCTACATGCATCATAGCTCACCCACACCTCACGTCGGTGCAGCCTGACCGTTATATGCCTCATAGCCTGTTACATGTGATTAGCCTGACTATTGCTTGCATCATAGCTATCCGGATGGTTAGCCTGACCTTACATGAATCATAGCTAATCATATGTAACAAGCCTGATCAGTCCCAAGCCGATCACATGATATGCTGATGTTTCACACACTTAGTTAGATGTTCTTAACATGTATCTCTAGTATATTGATCTAGCATCTCCATATGTTATTGTTCTAGTACTCATTATATTCTAGTTTATTATTCTAGCATGCACTGTATTTTTATTCATTGCTAGATGTATATTGATGATGTTTATTCTAGTATTCCTTTATTCCAGTATTTTATTTTTCCAGCATTCTTATTGCCAGTTTTCATATCTTGATACTGTGCTGATACTGTACAGTGAGGCTCCTACTGCAGGTTCCCTGTTGCTCCCTCTCTGTGCTGCTACCGCAGTGGCTCCTGCAGTGGCTCATAGCTGTTGGCTTCTTCCCCTTGCTGCTTGACTGAACTGCCTGCTCACTTGGTCATTGCCCGACCCTTCGAGTTAAAACTGCTACTGCTAAGCTTCAGTTGACTGTGCATCCTTCCAAATGCCACTGAGCAGTACCCTGATGCACTGCTAGCATCCCCCTTCAGTTGCTGCACTACAAAGTGTAGTGCTCTGCTTGTTCCCTATTGTAGCTCCCTTCTTTGCTGAAGTTGTACGAGCCTGCATCGAGGTTGCACCTCCCTGTGCAGCTACTGCAGTATGCTTCCCTCTGTACTGCTCACTCGAGCAGTTGGCTTCCCCCTTCAGTTGTTGTTTAGCAGTGAAGGCTCCCTGATACTGTCACTGTGCCCATACTTCCCTGTTGAAGTTGCAGTAGGATACTGCTCCCCTCTCTCACACACACTTACAAACACATATATAGTACACTCACACACATTGAAACCAACTCAACACAACCCGAACTCCCATATATACTAGCACACAGTGTGCACAGTATACACACAGAGACTGAGGAACCCGACTCTTTATGAAAGTCCCACACCAATATATATATATATACATATATATTAATACATATACATACATATATATCTGTCACGACCAGTACCCGAAAAATCGGGCATGAGTTATGGGTACGTCCAGCCTACGCCAAAGAATCGGCGGTAGAATGCTGTAAAGGTCCGTTCTAGGTCACAATATCTATAACTCACAAAACCTATCAATATAACCTCTCCAAAAGGAGGGCAACCACTATATATATATATATATATATATATATATATATATATATATATATATACTAGGGGAAGAGTAAAAGCACGATAAGATATCATAAAGAAACAAGAACCAAAGAGAGCAATACAATATCCAAATATACAGTCCAAGACTAAAGTCTACAACATCTCACAATAACAAAATAATAAATACAATCATCCAAAATAGCAACTGGGAACATCCCAGTGAAACCCACCTAGCTGAACTAAGGTGCTAACGGCGTCTCCTCGACGGGTTCCTCCTCAATCTCTGGGTCACAACACTCCTCGACTGGTCAGAGTTGCATGGAAGCATCAGTCGCCAGGCGAGTCTACCTGGGAGCGCGAGGATTCCATTCGACAGCGGTTCCCGTATTTATTTGAGAAGCAAGGTACGAATTTACGTACCATATTTGATTACTGGCTTATTTTTAAAATTCTCTTAGCTATTATCGTGCTTTACTTTTAATTTCGGGGACAAAACTTTTTTAAGTTGGGAAGAATGTAAACCCCCTCAACTAATTCTATAGATAATCAGGTCTAGATTGGAAAATTTTGGTTTAGTAGCAGATGTTTGAGGTTTATAGTAGAGTTGCATATGTCTGTTATTTATTAATTAGACCCTTGGCGCGCCCTGCCATTGTTGATTTATTCCGAGCCCAATATTAGCCCATAAATTCCATCGGACTATTGTACTTCTGACTTGACTCGCCAATTTAGGCACTGGACCTTTCTGTCGTACAAAATCAAATCCGTTGTGCCTTAAATTAATTGCACAATTTCCCGTATCCTAAATCCTATAATTTAATTTCGTGTCGGACACCTGTGTCGTTACCTTCAATTTTGAGATACCAACTTAACCCGTTGAGCCGGACCAACTAAGGGTCCAAGACTGGATCCAAGCCCCCACCATTTTTAACCTTTGCGTTATTTCCAAATTTTTAACCCAAGTGCCCCCATTTAATTTAAAAGTGCGGGACACTTTAATTCTAATTAAATCGGGGATACCATTTTTGACTAATCCTATTTTAATCCCCAATTAATCCCAATGCCCATTTAATTAAACCCATGCCAAATACACAACACCCCCTCACCATACAAAACACCAAACACAAATTCTTTCATAATTTTTGCATCATTTTATGTGTTTGTGCAATTACCCAAATTTAAGGGGCTTAGTTGCAATTATTGAATTAGGTGTCCTCACCTCATTGGCCAAGGCCAAATGGAGAGGCTACCCCTTCTTTGACCGTAGTCAACCCTTTCCCCCTTCCTTTGCATGAAGAAACCTAATCCTTCATGTAAAATCCCCACCCTCCATTTGAATTGGGAGCATCACAACCCTCCATCCTCCACACCAACCCCTATAAAATATCCTTTCCCCCTCTCCCCAATGCAGGCCCTAATCCCTAGGCATTGGAAACCACCCTCTGCTCATCTCTCTCCACCCTCCTCCACCTAGAAAACTGAGCCCCCCTACATATATATTCATTTTTCCTCCTTCTTCTTCTTCCTTTCTTCTTCCTGGAGGGAAACTCCAGCCGAGCAGACAGCACCCCGCTGGCCTCCGACGGCTGACCTCTACTCCGGCCATGCCGACGAGATCCGACGGCCCGCTGTTTTCAGCGTCGAGCCGTACCCCGACGAATCAACTCCGGCGCCCCGCAGCGCACCCCCGCAGCTCAGCCGCTGCAACCAGCCCCGCCCGCTGTCCCGACGTCGAGCCTCCCTCAGCGACTCCGGTATTGTGCAGCCCGCAGCTCCGACGAGCCGATGTCCCGGCATCGAGCCATCGACTCCTCAGTCCACTGCCACCCTCCTTCCCCGGCGAGTTCCCTCGACTCCGGCCAGCCAAACCACCCACATGTCCTTCCCGGCCTCATCCCCATCGACTCTACTCCGGCCAGTCATCCCCGAGACGCCCGTTCCTCCACCCCTCGAGCTGTGCAGCCTCCCACCATCGACCACTCAACCACCGCACATCCCCATCTCTCTCCGGCGAGCACCACCATCGACCACTCCATACTGCTGTACACTCCAGCACCACCTCTAGCTTCACGTCACCCCGCCACGACCACCAATAGCTCCGGCCAGCTTCAATACCACCTCATCGAGGTCGAATCTCTCTCCCCCTCTTTTTTTTATATATTCTTGTGAGTTATTGTTTAGCTAGGGTTTTTTTATTTGTTTATATATTCTGGTGAGTTATTGTTTAGCTAGGGTTTTCATTGATATATATATTCATGTGCGTATATTATTAGGGTTTTATTCTTAGAGCATGTTGATGATGATGTAGAGTATGATAAAGGACATGGGAAATGACTAGTTGTATGTTGAAGAGGTTTAATGTGATAGGTTTAATGTGATAGGATGAATGTAGGTTAGGGTTTGTCTTCTACATGAATTAAAATGATTTATTTAAAATATTTATTCATAGAGATTTAGGTTTTGATCTTTAAATAAATGTTCGGGATATATTACATGGTGGTAAAATGCTAATTAATTTAATGAGAATTAAATTGAGAAGGAATAAGATTCTGATTTATTGAACGTTGATGAACACCGAGGAGCACGTGATTGATTGAGGACTAGTGTGTAGTATAAAACCCCTGATCGGTAATTTGGGGACTGGAAATTAAAGGTGATTAATTTAGAGCAGTACTTTGTGATTGGTAACAACGATATTAAACGAAGGATTAATAATCGTTAACTGTATTTTGAGGATGGTTTGATGATGTGGTACTAATGAATAGATGATTTGACATATCGTACCGATAGTCAACCGTGGTCAACCCCCCTAGCGTCTTGTCCCTGTGAGTCGTAGCTGAGACCGAGCTTAGGTATAGATGTGTGTCGCATCCCTGTTTGACGTGGAATAGATTATTGATTTTGGTTTGTATCGCATCTCTAGGTACTACGGGACCTGAGGACTTGGACGTGGTACCGGATCCCCGTCACCAGTAGCCGAACGCAGGCAAGTGTACCTTGCCACCCTGTACTTCAGATTACAGATATTTGTTGTTTCTTTATGTACATTATGCACGTATTTATGTTGACGTTCGATACTTCATGTCCGGATCACAACCGGGTGCAGACGTTCATCGTAACGTCTTAGAATAATTGTTAGATGTTTCGTAGCACCTCGATGTACGTACCTGAGTATATCGATACCCCAGGACACACTCATATACTGTGAACGTGCCTGACTCCTGTATCCTGATACTGACATCATGACCAGAGACTGGGATGACCTTAGGGTCGTGTCTGTTGAGTTATTTCTGTGTGTCGAGACTGTTAGATAGAGGTTCAGGTTCAGCGCACAATCGTTGATCGCTTAGGAAGGGGAAGACAGTTACTAGACGTTTGGGCTCCTCTGCACGCGCTTATATATTTATGTAGTATTTATGTAGTGATCTTGTATCTAGTGTAGTGATATCACCCGTGTGACTCGTTGCCCGGAGCTGCGGTACGTCCCGTATGTTTTTGTGTCCGGAGCTACGGTTTTATTTTGGACAGCCCACACGTCGAACATTGTCTTTAAACTGTGTCACACTTGTTTGGTTATGATAGATTACCCCTTCGTTGCACTTGTACTTTCTGTTTACTTGGCATGCTGTATTTTTGTACCTTGTTACGTCCCTCTGAGGACCTAGTTCCCTTCCAGGTTTAGGCGACGAGGATTACCCGGAGGAGTACGGTCCGGGTACGTATCCAGCAGCTGGACCCACTGCCGAGGATGAGGACATTCCTGAGGACTTCGCCAGATCGCTGGTAGTGACTCTTTCCTTGGGACGGTATTACTATCTAGTTACCAGATGCCGTTCCAAGCTATCTTATTGCTTACTTTCATTCCAGTATTTTGTACTAGCGGGTTTGTTCCCGTGTGACTACTCTAGTATTTGTACTTGATACTATATCTTGGATATTTCCTTTCTGCACATTAGTTGTTGTGATTACCTCTATGTGCTCTTATATTTGTTGCCTGTGGATGAGATTTAGATTGACTATTTATGTGTTATATGATGGGTTATTCATTGTACTTTATAACTTAGGTGCACTCCGACGGGCCTATTAGATTGGGATGCC